>JAREIK010000088.1:13179528-13779528 GCA_029783825.1 Sapria himalayana
TGTAGTGACACCAATTCGGAAGTCATGACATTCTCATATTGCACCAATATTTTTAAAATATCACCTATCGTGATGAAGACATTTAGGAAGATGAAACATCTTTTCAATATCAAGACATCATTCCACAAGTGGAAACATTCACCAGTCATGATTACATCATTTCCAAAGTCACCACCTCTATGTTGTAGATAATTTCAGATGGACTTAGACTCGTAGAATTCCAGAAGCACCTTCATTATACTTTCTTATGAGAGTATGGAAACAATGTAGTGATTATTTCAATCTTGATCACAAAACAAAAAGAATTAAAGATTCTAGTGAAACTATGAAATTATACAACAATCATACCATGGACCATTCAAGACAACAAAGCTATATTCAGGCAAAAAAAGATAGTATATTCATAGCTCAGATAATTGGAACTAAGTTTCACATGGAGATCAAAGGCAACAAAGGAAGTGAGAACGAGATAGTTGATCAACTATCTCATATTGAAGCTGACAAAGAAAGACAAGATCTCACTAAAATTCCCTATTTAGATAAAAATATAAAGGAGTTTTGGACATAAATAGTATTTTTAGGAAAAAAAATACAAAAAATATTATAAGTTTCAAAAAAATGACAAAAATAGTGCATTTGGGCATTGGCCGTCCTTGTAGATGACGACCTGTAGCAAATTTTTTAGTTTAATGGCCATCGTCCATAATGATGGCTTTTGAAATTTAAAAGATTTCAAAGGCAGGTGTTGTGAATGATGGCCTTTGGCAAAATTTAATAATTTCATTGGTCGTTGTTATGGGGCCTATGGCAAAGTTCAATAGCCGGCATTGTGAATGCTGGTTTTTGAACTTTGCAAAAGATCATCTTCACTAACGACATCCAAACGTATTACTTTTATCATTTTTTAAAAACCTGCATTAATTTCTAAATTTTTATTTCAAAAAAATTCTTTAAAATCAAAACTCAAAGATAAAGCATATAAAGACACAAGGATCCTTGTGTTGTGGCTTCACGAGGATGTCAAATCTTTTTGTTGATTGACAAGATCTCAAAATATCATTAAGTATCTGTATCTTATCTCATATATTCCTACAAGTATATAGTTCATAAAAGTAATAAAATAGATATAAGTCCATATATTGATCACACCTGGATTGTGTTGGTAGTTCAAGCAAGCAACAATGAAATAACTACTACTTGAGTTAAGTCGATAAACTTGAGTTCTCGAGAATATATGTAGACTCTAGGGTTAGCTTATTTCATTGTGTGTGATAATATTTCTTTAGTATTTGATCAATATTGCATTCAATTATTGAACGAAATGTAGATTAATGTGAAAATGCCCAAGTACTTTTTTAGCATACTACATACAATGTGTCTATCATGATTGGACTATCACTACTAAGGATGATCCCTCGTATTTATCTCATTGGTATTTTACCACTGAAGACAATATTCTATTAATTGGTCATTTGAATACATACTCCTTTTAATAAAATCATTAATTATCCTCGATGATTTCTTTGAATAAATACTTTTTTTCTCTGACCTCTAATATTTTAAAGTTACATGATAATATGATAATAAATATTTTTGTAATATTAGTTTTGTTTGAATCATACTCATTATAATTAATATATATCTTCTCATAATCCTTCATATAAAAATCATACAAGAAAGATTGACTCATATTGTTATCCCCGCCATATGGATCACTTCCACTTGCATGTATCCAATGACTTACTTGTTACCATCCTCCATACTCAACACATGACTTTCATACTATGGTAAAAATCCTTGGTTAGATATTCTAATTAACCCACACATCACTTGAGACCAGTTCTTCTAGAATATACATAATAGATTTGTCATAATTATGTTCATGTTATTAGTTTTATAAGTACCATATTTACAATGATTAAACTTACCTCAATATTTAATATATATATATATATATATTTCTCATAAATCAATATTAGAAGGGCTATCACTTTCTCTTTACCATAGTATATGAGTATGTTCCATGATATACATGTCACCATCCATCATGATCAATATGCATAAACCTATAATTTAATGAAAATCCTAAATTTCAATTATATATCATATCCATATCTATCAACATCCAAACTACAACAATAACACAAATATCAACCAATAAAAAATTATATATCCATCACACTAAAGTATAAAAACGAACTTTATATCTCTATTTAGCTTAACATTAAAAAAGATTTTGAGTGAGATATTTTAAGAGGTATCTCATTGAATTTAGAATTATCAATACAAGTCCACACGAAAATACTAAGTATCAAAACATAAATTCAATCAAGTATTGCTCATGGTTTCCTTGAATTTCTTCCTGATTAGGTGTTAAAATCACACATCCTAGGATCTATTATTGCTCTTGGCTCAAAATAAGATTCACATATTCTTCTTTTTCACCTTTCTTCTAAGTATATCTTAAATATTTCTGCGATCCTATGTGATATTTTTAGTTTAAAGTCATGACATTAGCTTGAGGTCATGAATTTTGTGTCTCATTAAGACTTCTCTAAAAAACAAAAGTTGAGGTGACATTGAATGTTTTGACTCAGTAACTCTTTTCTAGGGCATGATATTACGACATTGACTAAGACTAATTCTTTCTGGAACAAAGTGTCATAATGCTTGGACTAGCCTCAACCTAATATTTTTTCTATTTGATAAAATATCACAACATTTGGGAATACCCATGACTAATATATTTACTTTTTGTAACAAAAAATTGTGGTGTTAGGAATGACTATAGCTTTGCTAATTTCTCTTTGGAACACAAAGCATGAGCAATGGAAAAAGTCATGACCAGAGTATATGCTCTCTAGAATAAAATGGTGTGGTAAAAAATAATATCAAAACTCGATATATTTGGTATTTTGGCTTTGTAATGAATATATCATAGTGATAAATTTTGTCATGACTAATTATATTAGTGGGGTACTTGGCTATTATGATATAAAACTAATATCAGGGTCATTATATGTTTTAGAGATAATGTGGTCATGATTCTAGAAACATATCAAGGCTATGAAAACCATGTTTCATATTAGAAAACATTGTGTCAACTTGATGGCAGAGTCATAATATATAAAGATTGTTATGACTAGTTTTGTAAAATTATAGCCAAGAAAAGATATCGTAATTACTCAATAAGATAATAAAAGGGGCACTAAAGTCTTGATATGTAAAATATCATGACTCTTTATCACCTTTTCTTTAATCCAACCTATTTATGTACCAAATCTACTAATGTTTATCCAAAATAGATATGGTTTCAATAATATTCATCAAAATCTCTCAAAATATAAATTTAGTGAAATATCTTCGATTAAAGCATAAATATGTACAAACACACAAATAAATCTATGGAAAACCACCCAAAAAAATTTGTACATGGAATACCAAACAAACTCCCAAACAAAGTATCGCGTACCCTCAAGCAATGAATCTTTCTCCAAATTTTTGAACAAAACATAAATATCTTAAAAAGTATCATTACAACAAAAAGAATCACAATACAACATTATAGAATAATCAAATATACATCTTAATGTGGAGAAGAAGGGGGGGGATCTCCTTTAATATTTTCCATCCATTCCATCATCTACATAATCACATTGAAGATGGCCTCTTGTCACTTTTCAATGGAGTTCAGTGAATCTTCAAACAAACCAAACACAAAGTACAATTTCTTTTAGTTCTTATTATATCTTCTCAAATCTTTGATCCACAATTTCTATCTATATTACACTTTTTCTCCATTATCTGATCTCTATCAAACTTACTTTTCTGACATCTATTTGTGATGGACTATAGAGCTTCCCAAATGATTTGATGATTCCCATCACTTTGATCTCAACTTATTTTATTACTTCTTCCAAGATCTTCATAACTCGATCTTTAAAATTTTCTCGGGGGATCACAAATAATATATCCTTGTTGAGTTACATCTCCCAAAAGGCATCTCCCATAATGTATTTCTTCTCTCCATGGTAGCTTTGTATTTATTCTCTTTTCTTTTTACACACTCTTACCCCTTGTGTTTCCTCTCTTTAGTTTAGTCACTAGGGAACTATGCATAGCTTTTATTTCTACCTTCCAACACACTTCCCTTTATTCGGCCTCTTATTTCATTGCTCTCAAAATATCAATAACTTCTTCCATGTCACCATCTTGCTTAGTCAAATAATGTTAGAATACTATCAGCAATTCTTCATTAGCTTCTCCCAATCTATTTTTGTTGCTTCTTTGTCAGCCAAGGGGAATGGTGACACTTCTTTCCCAACAGTAGTCGACTCCTCCCTTTCAAAAATCTTTTTTTTGTCTACTTCAAACCCTCTCTTCACATATGCCAATGACAGAAGGACATCTATGAGTTCATTTTAACTCTCATTTCATTCATCGAGACTCCCTTGGCTTGGTATAGGATAGTAATAAAAAAAGGAAGAATTATTTGGTTAGAAAATTCACTTACTTAATATTAAGAATAAACTTTTCAAGAATCTTTCACACATGGATATTGTATCTTTTGACTAGGATGAAGAGCAAGATCACCCTATTATGTGTGATGTTGGAGACATGAAGAGTCAACTACAAAATAAAGAATAGGAAATACAGCCAAACCTTGCTCTCCTATGTGAGTTATCCTTACCCTAAGTGTCCATACATACTTTGTGATGAATCTTTCTATTTCTCTCATCCACCAATCATTGATGTAATGATTTCATTGTAATTTGGTTGAATATTTATATATTTAAAGGTCATACTATTTATGGCTCCTTGCAATCCAAAAATTTTTATTGATGAATTCCCTTTTAAAATATACCCAAACTCCTCATATGTAACAACTCTTGTCTTCCATATCTTTTAAATTAGACAAAATTTTTAATAATAATTTCATTCCATATTCTATGTGTGGGCATAATTAGCCTTAATTTTTTTTTTCAATCATTGCTCAAAAAGGTGGAATAAATTCATTGAACATCTAATCTTTTATAAATCTCTTTTTCATCAACATATATGATATCCATCTCTTCCCCATTTCTATAAGAAACATTAGCTTTGGCATTGTGACTTAGGAAAAAGTCTCAATGGTGGATTTCTTTTTTCATTTGCCTTTGATTTTGTAAAATGATTCAGTCTTTTTTCTCATTACCCTTACCTTTGAAATTAATATCTCTTTATCTATATTTACTCATATATTCAATAGCTAGCGTTATATAGATTTTTATTTGAGGAGTGAAACAAAAAATTTAGAGATGTCATAAAAATTATGATTATGAACTTTATATAGAATTAGGATTTGTCATGGCAAATGAGAAAACTACCGTTATTTTTTGCATAGCCATGACTTGTCATTTAGAAGGAATATCATGGTTGTGTTTGTGTGCCATGACTTCAATTAACTTAAAAGAAAGTCAAGGTTGGGTTTTAATGTCATGATTTATTTTGGTGAATATGTGTTTGAGTATATAACTGTGTAAGTGTACATTCATCAAAAATCACACAAAATAAAAAGTAAATTTTTGGGTTACCTCCTAAGAGATGTTAAAATTAATAACTATAGCTAGACCTTCCTTGAATGTAGAGGTGTCAACCAGGCCGGGATGGCCCGGTCCGGCATGAGGCACGGCACGATTCGGCAATGCCTAGGCTGGTACGGGACATAAATTTTTCGTGCCCGTGCCCGTGACGTGCCTGTCCATGGCACCAATGTGCCATGTCGTGCCGATGCTAACTGGGCCTCATACCGTGCCTAGCCTGACACGGTACCATGGCCCGTTGGCATGGTACCTCGGCACGAGTCGAGAAACCTAATTTTTAAAAAATTAGGGTTTCAGGCAGTGCCGTGGCACGACAGTGCATGGCGAAACCCTAATTTTTATTAAATTAGAGGTTTGGCATGTGGCGGCACGTAACCGAACCCCTAATTTTTATTAATTAGGGATTCGACACAACCGGGACGAACATGGTGGATTCGTATCGCGAGCCCGTGCTGGGCTGGCCTCCACAGAACTATGATCGGGCCAAGCACGACACGATACAATAACCATGTCATGCCTGGCCCGGCACGAAAGCACGGTCAGGCCGGCTAAAAATAGGTCGTGCTAGTCCGACATGTCCCGTTTGACTCCTCTACTTGAATGTCTAATTTGGTTTATGATTTCAGTGATCTAGGAAAGCTTCTCCACATAATCTTTCATCTCCATTCGTCCTGTATTCTTTCTATCAATCAATGATACTAAGTAGAAAATAATCACTATTCCATTCTTTCCTAGCTCAATATATTTTCAAAATATCTTTTTCAAAAGTTAGCCTTTTATTTTCTTCTTTTCTTTTAGATGAATGACCTTTGATGTCACAATGTTATCCAATACAAAACATTATTGTGTTTTTTGTATATTTTAATGGGATAAAAACCTTGAAAATATTATTGACTTATTCTTCCTTTGTCATGACTTTGAAAGATACAATGAATTCTTCTTGTATTTTTTTCTCTAATTGGGTCACATTGGAAAATATCATGATTTCTTATTCCTTTGTCATGACTTTGAAAAATACAATGACATCCTCTTGTGTTTATTTATTTTGGCCATGATATCAAAAAATATCTAATCTTATTCTTCCTGTGTCATAACTTTGAATGATTCAATGACTTCATTCTGCATTTATTTCTCTCTTTGGGTTGCAATATTGAAAAATATCATTACTTCTACATTTGGCTTTTATATAATCCATATCATAGCTCTTTAATTTTTTATCACATTATCATTCTTTCTTTATTTGGTCATGATATTCAAGATCTTTTTAGATGTCTTGCTTTCCTTTTGCATAGCTAAGCCAATATTTTCAAGTCTCATTCCCATTTGTCTCAATCAATCTTATTCTACTTCATCGGCCTCTTTTACAAAGTAAGAATGTTTTTTAAAATGATGGCTTATTTGTTGATATGAACCATCATGTTGTGGTGGTTATCCTGGACACCCATAAATTATACTTCCATGATTTTCAATGTAAGGATGATAGTGTAGATAGAAGTTCTTTCTCAACGTAAACTAATACATGTGGTTTTTGTAGTAAATTTTGATTCTTCTAATTGATAGATTTTGTTGGAGTAAATCATTTTTTTCTGTCTCTCTAAACTCTCTATCTTAGTAATACTCTCATAGCTCTTTCTTAAATTCTAGGTCAAGAGGTGTTAACTCAATCTCATAATTTCTGCTCATGTAGGCATGGTGGCTTCAAAACAAACACAAAAATATAAAACCAAAAAAAACAAAAAAAAAACAAATACAATACAAACACTAAGCAATAAATATATCCAAATTATATGAAATAGAATTATCTATTTTCAAGGATAATTATGTCAACAAAAGTCAAATCAAACTACAATCAAATAATCAATCTCTAGAAATAGTGGCAAAACTTATTACAATTTTGTGATGGTTCCAAATCATGTTTTAATTGATATGATCCCAATATCTCATTAGGTGATTGTCTCTCATCCAAAAAAGTCCATAAGTATATGAGTTTCATAAATAGAAAAATATATATAAGTCCAGATATTGATCTCAAAAAAATTATATTGGTAGTTTGAGCAATTAATAATGAATTAACTACTACTCAAGTTGAGACTATAAATATGGATTTTCAAGAAGAAACCATATTCATATCTAGTCTATAGTTTCACAAATCCTTGGATATTATGTATCAGTTATGGTAGATGATAATAAGTAAGTTACAAGACACATGCAAGGAAATGTGTATTGATAAAAAGTGACTACTTTGTGATTATCTTTTTCTTGTATGGATTCCACGTGTGACATAAGCTTAATTGATGTATGGAAAAAAAAATACTATTCTGAACACATCATTGTATGTCCTCTATGATAATACAATAAATTAAGGCTGGAGAATAGAGATATGCATCATTAAAGAAAACTTCAAGGGTAATTGATAAATTACCTAAATAAATAGGAATTATGAGGCTGCATATGGATAGGTACATGTGTAGCTTTGTAGTGTATATTTTGTTTTGTTATCTATTTCTTTAACCATTTGTTTTGTATCTTTAATTTATTTATAGGTATAGATACTAATATGTTGAGAGATTTGATACATAGCAAATAGATAATAATGGGGTCTCACTACCCGATCAGTGGGATGAGGAAATTTTTGGAGCATGACCTGGTCCGCTCTGAAGATCTAACTCATTTCTATTTTATATGGAATTTTAATTGTTATATATATATATATATATATATAATTTGTAATCATAAATGAGCATTCTACTCTTCTTCTCTCTATCTGATTATGTACTAAAATATTTTGAGTTAATTAATTTGCAAGTTCAAGCACTATTCTTGAAAATGTAGCTAGTCATATTGAATGGCTAGTGAATCATGTTAAAACTAGAGATGTCAAATGGGTCGTGTTGGCCTGACCCTTTTTAGGTGGCCCAACTGGGCCCTATGTTGTGCATGACATGACATGGTTTCATTAGAGCCAGCTCAGCATGACCCACTGGCCTAGTTTGTAATAGTTTCGGGCTCGGGTGTGCCTAGACTTGCCAGATCATAATGGGTTAGGGCCAAGTTCGGGCTAGGATTGGACCATTTAGAAATGGTTCATCCCAAACTTCAAATATAATAAAAAATGTGAATTTTAATACTTAAATTAAAATAATTAATCAATCAATTAATTAATTTTTAATTAAATAAATTAATAAAACATAAACGACTCACATTTAAAAACTAACAAGTAACAACTAATAACTCACAACTAAAAACATGTAAAATTTACAAAATAATAATTAACAAAGTGAGACCAAGATTGAATAATTAAAAAATAAAAATTAATACATCAAAGATAAACTCATAAATATAAAACACAAATCCAATTCCAATCACATAAGAAAGTGTCTAAATGAAAAAACCAATAAGTTCAAGCCTCAATATAAAATGACAAAAAATAAATAAACAAATATAATCTAAAAATGATAAATGAAAATGATAAATTTCATCAACGTATGATTAATAATGATATCAGTTTCAGCATATCAATAATAGTAGGTCGTAGGCAGTAAAGTAGGCTTGGACTCTCAGCTCAAACATCAATATCTCAATCTTATATTAGTTATCAATTATCATTAATGTCCCATGAATCATCATCAGCAACCAATAATCCAATGGCTAAAATAAAAAACATACTTTTTTTGGATTGTTGGGTCGGTTTAACCATCGAACTGACCCAAAGGTCACAAGTTCCTTAAGCTTCAGCTTCTAAAACTTGTAGTCAGGCTTGGGCTCAGGACCAATGGAAAGTTGGGGCCTCGGACTCAGGCTCGAAAGATGGGGGAGGGGGGGGGGGCACTGTTTTGATCGTACTGAAATATCGTGCCTTCAAGCTGTGGTACCAGGATGTGCCTAGCTTGGAATGAGGCTCGGGTTACTTGGCACGAGGCTCGGGTTACTCAGCACGACACGACATGAGCCATGCCAAGAGCCATCCTGGCACAGGCCAGACATGGTTCTGGACTGTGTCATGCCAGGCTAGGCATGGCTAAGTCAGGTTGGCCCCAAGCTGTCTGGCCTTTTTGACACCTCTAGATAAAACCAGTATTTGTTGTGGATGTGTTATGTTCTTCTTGTTCATTGTGATGTGTTATGTTCTGCATAATTTATTGATATTACGTTCAGCATAATCACTATATGTAAATAGATAGAAAATTATAACAAACTTTAGTGGATGGTGACATGTATACCCAATGCACAACCATAAGGAAATCATCTGTGGTAGTAACAACTCATGTTTGATAACTTCTTGAATGTTAACTTGGTAATGGGAGATCCCACATCCTCCTGCCCTATGCTCAAAAAATATGTATGGCATCGACATAATACCACCTAATAAAATATTATCATACACAATAATGTAAACTAGTCTTAAAATCTAAGTATATGTCTAAGACCCAATTTTATTATCACGACTTGAACAGTTAGATAATATGCTACAACTCAATCAAAGTGTCATTTCCAATCTCTATAAGATTGATATATAGACTTACATTTATTTTGGTATTTGTATGACTCATATACATGTGAAATTTTGTTATGCACACACACGTGCCTAGTAAGCTTCTATTTAATGCTAAAAACTATCAAATATTTGGTATCGTAGAAAAATCATAGCAGTGATGTGTGAATGTCGCACCTCAAAAATAAACTATAATGATCCCTCATGTTTCAAGTCTTCCAAAGATATCATCGTAACTCTTAATTAAGATGTTGCAACTTATTTTATTAGAATCGGACATTCTTCTATTTGAAATATGATCCGTTGCCTTAATAGTTGACCCCTTTTTTACTTCACTTAGCTACTTCTTTTTTTTTCCTTTTCACTCAAAACCTCCAAATCTGAAGTTATGGCGAAATCTTCATAATTTGCATCTATATACAATCATAGTCATTGAAATCACACCGATAATATGCCAAAAATATAGGTATATTTAGGCCTATGAACTTCCTCACACTTAAAAATTTGCTTATCCAGAAGCAAAGAGGAATCACCTTCCAAAAAATGCAAAGCGCATATCATCCACTAACTATCAAAATTAATCAATCCATCAAATCATTTCAAAACTATAGGCATCAACAAAATATAAACAAATATGATGAGAATATAATCATATAAGGGTTGTGATTTCAAGGTTGGAATCATGTGGGCACTTTTTGTTTTCTTTGATAAGTTATAGAGGTGCCTTTTGATTTTAAAAAGAAGTCCTTTAGAGTGAATTCAGCTAATTAATCGAGTAAAGAATTATTTATAAATATGTGACATACTAAGGACCAACATGAATTCAACTAAATGATTATGTCAATGAGGACTTGAATGGTGGAATGGATGTTGAGGGTCTTTCATATTTTTGCTTGTTGTTCTTTGATCTTGTAGCCCTTCCATCATTCTTTTATTACTTTTAATCAACTAATTTTATCTCTAAATGAGAGATTGATTGCTCCTTCAAATGATCTTTGTGCATAAAATATATAATGCACAAGTCTATGATGTTAATCTAGTGCTTCTCTCTATAATTGAGAGAAGACTCTAGTATTGTGTTTCTTTTTCTGATGGTACCTTTCCATTTTTTGTTGTTGTCTTTATATAACAACAACATGCCAAAAGCCTGCACTTTTTTGAGTAAGTCATTTTGTTGCTGATGTTCCTTGTTTTCCAACATCTCATTGTGGAGGCCATCCCATTTATCTTGTTGTTCCATGAACATTTTCTCTTTGTTTTAGTTGCTTCCTTTACATGTCTTCTATGTTTTTCATTTCTTCAATTTTGTGTGAAAGTATTTGTTTGAGGAATAGTTACATGAGGTCTTCACTTTTTAGTATCTCATCCTCCAACAAAATATCTTTCATTTTAATGTCATTTTCTAGTATGAGATTAATTTCTTCGACTTCATATTTAATGGTCATAATGAGGGTGAAGACATCTCTATTGATGCTCTCTTGTCTCCATGTTTGCATTGGTTCTTTTTGGTAAACATTTTTTTCATTAGTTTTACCCTTTATTGCTTTCTCTAATTTTAGCATTGGGAATTGATGCTTTGGATGGTTTTCTCTTGTCTATTCCAACAACTTCTATTTCTTCTTTTTCATGTTTCTCTTCTTTTCCTTCTCAACTGACTCCTTCTTCACACCTGTCATTGTTAGAAGGGACATTTTTGGACATTTAATGTTTATCTTTTGCATCACATTTATTGCCTCTATCTTCCTCAATTAAGAGATAAGAGAGGGGTGGATGATGTGACCCATGAATCCCCATTTTTGGTGGTCTAAAATGGATTTCTTGATGATCTTTCCCATGTTTACTTTGTATCCTTTTACCAACACATAAAAGAATATTTTTCTATCTGTATTTGACCTTGGATAGATGCAATGAGGGCTAAATGATGGAGATGAAGATATAGAACCACAACTTTTATATTTCAATAAAGTCCCTTCTTGGTATATGTATGAATGGGTTCTCATGTGTTCCATGTTATTGGCCATTTTCTCCTATAAAAATCTGGATTATCTGATGGAAGTTGGGTTATCTTTTTAGCTTATACAATTTTTTCTCATCCGACAAATTTAGAAGCTACAATATTTGATTGAAGACTACTTTGTTAATCACCCAAAATTTCCCCTCACATAACCAATGTTCTCTTCCTTCATTCTTCAAGATTCAAGTAGAATTCACATATGATAGTTGTGTTCCCTGGATCAAAGTGTGGGCAGAAGATTTTTCATATTCTCTCCTTAATTAGTATTTGTGAATGGCAATATAAATTTAGTGAATCCTCATTCGCCAATGAAATTCTTCTTGGAGAAGATGTTGGTCATCCATACTTCCCATTTTCCGACAGAAAATCTTTATTTTTTGTTCTTTGCTATTTACTTAGCCCCTTCACTTCTATCATTGTCTCTATGTTTCGTTTGGCTATTTTTATTAGGATCTCAAATCACTACTCACATTGAGAAAACATGATAATCACTTTTCTTGGCCTTTTGTTAGTGATATAAGGGTTTAAAATTGAGAGTAAGGATGACCTTGAGATAGTTGCATATCATAAAAATTAATGATGTCATAACTTAAAAAGAAAGTTGAGATAAAATTAGAATTTCAATTAGAGAGAAAAAATGATTGAGTAAGATTGTTGCAGTGGACAAAAATGATGTGATCAACAATGAATGTATTGAATGAGAAAAACTATCATGATGCATAAAATAATATTACGACTGAGAATTGGTGTCTCATGTGATAAGTAGTGTCATGGTGTGTAAAATGTAGTTGTGACTACTAATAGAACTATTTTCTATCAAAATTTGGCACGACCAATAAAAATATAATGTCAATCGAGAAGTAGCTTAATGATTGGTGCAAAATGTTGTGACATGAAAATAGTGGTCGTGACTCTGATGTATTTTCATGGCCTATCTTGTTTTATGTATTAGTTTTTCTCCTCATGTTTCTTCCATCTTGTTTTCTCTTCTCTTAACATTTTTTTTAAATTATGATAATTAGAATAATATTGCAACTTAAGAATTTATGTAGTGTTGTAATAGAAAATTTGACACAATACACATCACAACTCTTACAAGTCTTGTTGTGATATAGAAAAGATATCAAGTTTCATTACTACTTAAGAATTGGCTATAATAATTAAACAAATGGCCAAAAAAAATATTTTGGGAAAGATTGTTGATTCTTTATTCAATTTTCAAATCTAGCCTATTGTGTTTGTATTGCATCCCTAGAATCATTATGTTTAACATATTCAGCTCGACTTAACTTCTTCAACCTTCTAGCTTAGTAATTTTCAAAAAAAAAATTGTTTCTTTTATAAATGATATTCTTTATCCACATTCTAGTCTTTTTGGTAGCATTTTAGCCTTGTCTATTGATCTCGAACTCTCTCTCTCTCTCTCTCTCTCTCTCTCTCTCTTTTTCTCTCAACACAAGCTTTCAAATATACAACCTCATAAGGAGTAATTATAGTTATCGTGACTGCATTGGACCACCTTGATCTCAGTTTGCCTTGAAATAATTTGTCTCGGGTTGAAGATGTTATCTCCTTCCTTGAATTCCTTTCTTAATAAATTTGTATCATGATATTTCTTCATTTTATGTTCATGTATTATGGCACTTTCATAGGCAGCATTCCTCATCATTCCTCACCTCTTCTAATTCACTCAATTATTAAAATCTTTCTTCTTTCACATTCTTCATATCATAATTCATTGCTTATAATGTATCTTGGAGCACTAAATCTAATTAAACCATAGTTGTGCAAAAACTTGACTACTATTTTGGCATCATTTTTCTATGTGATACCTACTTCTACCAACTATTATTCATAATTTACTGCCAAAAATATATATTAGTTTACAAAGATAGATATAAAGATTTCATATAATCAATATCCCACATGTTGATCACTTCAACTTCTATGATATTATTTAAGGGAATTGCTTTCCTCTTCAAGATATTTCTAACTATGTTTTGTCAATCTTTAACTAGTTTTGATTATAATAAGATCTTTATACTAGTATGGGCCACACAAATATCTCTAAATTGGTATTGCATTTTTCTATGTGACATATATCACAACTCTACACTATGTTTTGGCAATATTTAACTAGTATGGGCCATAAATATCTTTAACTAGTATCCTCCGTATGACACACCTTGCCATTTGATTAAAACAACATCTGAATAAAAAAAGATCATCTGATAGAAAGCTTTCCACATCATGTAGGAATTTCTTCCATTGTTAAAAATTAATAAAAGGAGGCAAACTATTGCAAGAAAGGTAGTTTACCTAGTTGAGAAACCAAGAAAATTGTGTTTTTAAAAATGGTAGAAATTCATCATCAAAAGCTTCTAAAATTTCAATTGCAACATTGTTATCTTTCTCACCCGTCTTCATGTGTGATTGGTGATTGCTATCACATTTTTTTTTCTTATTATTGATTTCCATATCAAACTCTTGGAGTGAGAGCTCCCATTATATCAGCCTTGGCTTGGAATCTATTATTATCATTAAATATTGAATGGTTGTATAATTAATGTAATTAATTACTTTTTATCCAATAATATAGGATCTGAACTTGTCACATGAAAACACCATGACTAGCCACACATTTTCATATGTAGTCTAGTTCACAAGGGTTTCCACATCATGACTAGCCACACATTTTTATCATTAAACTCTTGGAGCAAGAGCTCCCATCATATCACCATGACTTGTCACATGAATAAAGGTCATACTTGCATAGTATATAGCCCTAACAATTCTCTTTTTTTTCCATAAAAATGTTCCAACAACATAGTTGTTTTCACCACATATAATTTCAAATGGATCACCCCAATGTGATACTATCGTTAATGGGCAACCATCAACTTCAATTTTAGCTTTTCAATTGCTACCAAGTACTCATTGTCGAACACAAAATCAACTTGATCAATTTTGTCTAGTATCCAAAAAAGGTATTCCCAAAATCAATGGTGCATCATTGTCTTTTTCAAAATATAATACCAAAAAATCTATAAGAAAAATAAGCTTTCCAACTTTTATTAAGTTATTTTCAATAATATCTCACAGATGAGTAAGAGTTTTGTCTGTCATTTGCAATGAGAGTGTTGTGGGATTATCATGGAAGAGTTGTCTAGAAATGACATTCTTCTAGGCACGTGTGTTTTTTTTTCCTCTTTTGTTTCTTTGATTCCACCTCAACTTCACAATCATGATTATATTTAGGTTTCAATTTTTTTCTCTTTTATAAATGCCTCTTCTATTTTATTTTCATCATTTCCATTTTCTTTTCCACTACTCAAAGTGATTGTCATCAATTATTTCAGATTCTTTTTAGTATCATTAAAAAATGATTTAGATGGTCTTTCTTTTATGGTGAGAGAAAGTTGTCTGATCTGAGTTTTAATCATCTTCATTGTGACATCCTTGTGGCTCAACTTTATTTCCATTTAATCATCTCCATATCCATTTTGTTGTTCTGTGTATCATTTCTACTCTTTGTTTTCGTAAAAATACAAAGATATTATCATCAAAGGATGAAGACTTCTTTTCAATTTGATAGTTGTAGCTTAAATCTTCTTGCTCATGAACTTTGGTACATTGTTATAATTATTTTGATATAGAGTCTAGTTCATTTAGGATGGATTACTATGTAAGAAACTTTCATGGTTTTTCAAACATGGATGATATTAAGTGGGAACATTATTGTTGGGTATGAAGACATGACCTTCTATAATTATTCATATAGTTTACATCTTCCAAGTGGTATGCTTGATATTGGCCCACTACTTGTTGCATATGCATAGCTAAAATCTATCCCATTATTTGTTGTTCTTTCTTGCCTTGGGAAGAAAACTGACTCATAAGTATATGTAGCATTGCTTCCATGGTAAAATTCTGGTCAAGCTCTAGAATTTTAGCTTTCTATGGCACGTTGTTTTATTGGTAGGGGCTTGATAATTATTCTTGGTTAGCTTCTTAAAAAAGTAAAAAAGCTTCTTTGAGTGACTTATTCAAAATGGATCCACTTAAATTTGCATTCATTATGCATTGGGTAACATAGTTCAGCCCATTATAGACATTTGAGCTTGGAATCATAGCTCGAATTTATGTTATGGTTATCTCCTATAAAAATCTTTAAACATATACCAACTATCATAAAATGTCTCTTTCTCACCTTGCCTAAACTAGCTGATATTTGGTTTTAGTTGCGATGCGTGGTGATTTTAAGTGAAAAAAAAATCTAGTTAAGATGACTTGAACTAGCTCTCCCCAATTATTGATGGAAACCCTAGGCATGCTTTGAAACCAATTTCTTTCCATGTCCTTCATGCTGAATCTAATGATGACAGAAGTGGTGAAATAAAATCTTTGAAGTAGCTAAAAGATGGATTTATCTATGTCATATTAGATAGCTCAAGGGTGAGTTTTGTTCATATTTTTACATGCACTACTATTACTAGATGGAGGATCTGAATATATTATCAAAAGCTCAACAAGCCCATGAGAAAAGATCATTATCCACCTCAAATCATAGATAAATTGCAAGAGAGATTAGATAGACATTATTTATTACTTTTTGAAGGGATATTAAGGTTACAACTATAAAAACCAAAAAATAATAATAATATGATTTTTTTTGGAAAAAAGACTAAATAGTAATTTTGTTGTAAGGAAAATCTGAAATTTTTTAGATTCCAGATGATAAAATAGACTTTACCATTAAATTTGCCTTACAAAATATAGCTACTATAATACAATTTATTGAGTTTTGAGAATATTAGACTTCATATATTTTGAGGCAAAAAATTTGAATGGGAGTGTGACAAGTGGTAAGGAGTTATTGGACCTACAGAATATAGGCTAGTCACATAGCTGCATTGCAAGAGCAGCTAGGTGTCACATAATAAAAGATAGATTCATGACTCATGTCACCAAAATAATTTTTTAATAAAATAATAATAAAATAATGAAAAAAAAATGGGACAACATGAAGAAAAATGGAAAAAAGAACAAAGTAAAGGATGATGTGAGAAAAAAAATCAAAGAGTTGAGTGTGTTATTTTTTAATTTAGTCAATTATTTTTGGTTCAGAGCTGAATAGTCCAAGAAATAATGTTGATCTAAGTGACGAAAGCATGGTATAGGTACACAAATTATAAGTTTTGGTGCTTCACATTCCAAGAGGTATGAGTGTTCTCCTGCTTGAATTTCTTTCCATCCAATGGCTATAAATGACCATAGATGTAGCCCAGTTCAAGACTATTTTGAGACCAAATTACAAATTGTTTATGAGTGAAACTTTGAATTATTAGTGATTAATTTTTTTATTGCGTTTGATTAAAATAAAATTGAGATTTTAGTCAAAGTCCAAAATATTAGTGAGGCAGTGCATAGCTGAATTTATTTAAAGTTGTGTATTATTTTTGTGTGTTATTACTAAAATAAAATACATATGAATAACATGTTGCATTGTGATTTATGTTCATGTAACTATAATTGTACATATTACATGGTTTAATCATGAAATAACATATGTGCATTTCATATGCACGAAGACTTCACAAATAAATATGTGTGTGCATGGTTGTTAATTAATAATGAATGCGGGCTCGAAATAGGAACAATGTCCGAACTTAGTTATGTAGTGTACTCCAAGAATGATCACTATTCAGATAATGTTCAATACTCAAAGAATGTTCAATATTCAGAGAATGTCCGATATAAGTAACAAATGTCACACTTGGTTTAGGCATCTATGAGGGAGTCGGAGAGACTCGAGATATGAGCATGAAAATATTTTATCCATATTTTTATTCATGTATATATTATAATTGAATATGTGTTGATATGTGCATATGATTTTTTTACATGCACTTAGGTGGAGAGTATTAATTTATGAGTTTATCTCTTTTGATCTTTGCTCACTCTATTATGGGAACCCCCCCCCCCCCCCCCCTAGGTATAGGTCCAACTAGAAAGGTCAAACGGGTCAGACAGCCTAGGCCCAGCCTAAGGCATAGCCCAAATCGGTCATGCTTAGTGTGGCATGGCATGGTCTAGACCAATGCTGGGATGGTTCTTAGCATGGCTCATGTTGAGGTAATTTAGGCCTCGTGTCGGGCCAGGCATGGCCCGAAGGCATGGATTTTGGCATGACCCAGACCCCCATCCCCCCCCCCCCCCCCACCTGAGCTCGAGACTGACTTTCATCAGTCCCGAACCCAACCCAAAGCCAGACCCATCAGTCCAATTTTTCCAGCCTGAGGCTCGATCGTAGGTTTCAGAAGCTGAAGCTTCAGGAATCTATGACCATTTGGGTTGGTTCTATGGTCTAACCGACACAATGGTCTAAAAAAATGACAATCTTAAAATTTTTTCCATTGGATTTTGCTCCTAATGGCTAGGAGGCAGAATCCAATGGCCTTAAGGATTCTTCTCCTTAAAATACTTAAAAATTTAAAAATATATAAACAAAATGATTTTTTTCTAAAAATACTTTTTTCAAATCTATATAATGCTCCCCCCCATTCATAATGTATAACTTTTCTTTCACTCTCGTATTTTCTCTCCGTCTCCTCCTATCTCTTTCTCTCTCTCAACTCTCATCTCTTTTTCTCTCTCTTGGTCTCTCATTTCGTTTTAACTTTTGGGACTCGGGTATGGAGTGCTACCAATCGATTGCAGTGTGGTGCATACATCAAAAGGGAAACATGATTTTATGCATTATAGTTTACAAGTATTTTTTAAAAAATTTTATTTAGTCATGTTTTATTTTTAAATTTTAGTTAACTTTAAACTTTAAAAGTTTAGTTTTAGTTTAATTAATATTAATTAATATATAATTTTTAAAAACATTAATTACAATATAATTAAAAAATAAATAAATAATTAAAATGATAAATAGTAATTTTAATTATTATAACAAAAATAATTTAAATATAAATATAAAAAATTATAATATAGATAAAGAAACCCTTATGGAAAGGTCCGAATCCACCAAAACTTTGGTTTCTTTGGTCACCTCAACCCAAACATCTAAAAAATAAAAAACTAGAAGAACATTGATAGTTTAGACTCATTTTAATATAATACAGAATAAAAATACTTGGGATGCCAAATAAAAATCGGCACAATGCAAATATTGTAAAAAAAATTTAACACTTAAGAGTTCATGTAAGATTGGGCACCTTAAGAAGCATGCTGAATAATGCACTAAAAAATATGTTGCATTAGATCCTAGGAAAACTCTACTTAGTAGTGGGTTTTATGAGGTGGGATCCATTTCAATCTCAATGTTGACCCACTTTATATACTACAATGAGTAGGGATAGATGCATGGTCAAACTAATCACCACAATGGGTCTTCTGATTAATATTTTTAGAGGGTCCAAATGTAGTCAGTATTATGAAGACTTATTTTTAGCCTTCATATCATAGGATTCCTACGTCCACATCTAGGTATGACATACTAAAATATTATAACTTAAAAAAGAAATAATAATTAATTAATTTAGGAATTATAGTGAAGTGGTATCCATGATGTCTGATATCTAGACTAGTCATGATGATGCATCTTATGCATGCCTCACTACCCACTATAAAGATTCTAAATGGATACTAAATAAAAAATATTAGGATTCTCAGAGATTTTCCATCCTCATGATGCCCCGACCATTTATGAGTCCATGATGAGAATCTTTAGAGAATATAATATTTAATATAATATATATAGTATCACATTCGATAATGTATCTAATAATGGAGTAGCCATTAATATGTTTGTAAGGACTATTAGATACAAACCATTAGAAAAGATTTTCTATGTTAGATGCATGTATCATGTCATTAACCTCGGTACAATCATGGATAAAGGTTGTTTCCCCCACTTTATAAAATATATGCAACTCACAAAATTTTCTTTGTATACCCCAGACTACAAGAATTTGGTATTCTATGTTTGTCTGTGGGTCTATAGAATAAGAAATTCCAATCAGATGTGAGATACTATTGGAACTATACATACATGATATTAGTGTAATGTGTTGGATACGAACACATAATATCTGACTACCTCAATAGTAAGAGTGATGAACTTATTATTGATGATACTGACTAGGCTATAAGAATTTCATTTATGAAATTCCTAAAGATTTGTTATGACATGATGAACAAGTATTCACCAGTTTATACTTCCACCACTTGTATTGAACTCAAGTGATACAACATTAGTAGCATGTTTAGGTGGTAGTAGTGAGGATCCAAGTACAGATATGGATATCATATTTGAAGATGATGACTTTTCCATTCAGTTAGGGAGGAGGAAATAATGAGGTGAACCATAGGATAGGAGTGAGCTCTCTCATCACTTAGATATCATTTACTGCTTAATCCTATCACATACCAATAATAAGAATCTTGATATTTTATAGTGGTGGAAATCATATGAGTTCACCTATCTCATGCTATCTAAGTTGACACGAGATCTACTGACTCATTCGGTATCAAGCATAGCATCAGAGTCTGCTTTTATGTTGTAGTGAATATGATTTTAGATAGGAGATCGAGATTACGGTCAGATTTTATTGAGGATTAGCATGCATGAAGGATTAAGAGAATTCAATCTTGGGCATCCAGGATCATGCTAGGTCTATAGCAAAATTGAAGGAGTTGACTACTAATTATGATTCATAAAAGATTGATGATGATTTACGACCAATAAGAGATTGAGGCATGCATTGATGATTGAGCTAAGCGTCTGAGCTTATTAAATTTCCTAAGACCTACTACTATTGATACACTGATAATGATACCATCATTGATCATACGCTGATAATATTTATCATTTTCATTTATCATTTTTAGATTATCTTTGTTTAATTTTTTTATTATATTACTTTGATGCTTGAGCTTGCTGCTTTTTTATTTATTATGTTTTTTTATTCAGACACTTTCTTATGGAATTGGTATTGGATTCATATTTTATATTTATAATTTTATCTTTGATATATTATTTTTCATCTTTTAATTTTTCAATCTTGGTCTATCTTTGTTAATTGTTATTTTGTACTTTTTACATGTTTTTAGATGTGAGTTATCAGTTATTAAAACTTAAAATCTTACTTGTTAGTTTTAAGATTTTAGTTGTTTATGTTTTATTAATTTAATTAATTAAAGATTAATTATTTATTTAATTATTTGAATTTAAGTATTAAAATTTAATTTTTTAAATAATTTTGAATTTGGGATTAACTTTTTTCTAAATGGCCTGAACCCGACTCGAATCTAGCCCAAACCCAACCTAATTTCCACCCGAACAGTCCATGTCTGGCAACTCCAAGCATGATCCGACCCAAAAAACTTAAAAGCTAGGGCAATGGGTCGTGCTACACCGGCTCTACTGAAGCCGTGTCGTGCCATGCACGGCATGATGGCCAGATTGGGCCACCTAAAAAAGGGTCGAGCTAGCCCGACCCTACCCATTTGAGACCTCTGAGTCTAGCATAGATGACAGACACACATATGGAATCACATGTGTGAAGAAAGCCAGTTGTGATATGATTTCAATTATATGTATAATTTTTTTCATTCACTAAGTAGACTTTTAGCATGTATAATTTTTTGAGTAAAAATACTATATTATATGGATATTTTCATTGTGAAATTAATGAATGAGGCCCTATGTTGTTGTATCATAATTTGGTATCAGAGGATAAGTTATATAATTACTTGTATCTCAAAGTTGGTATAAGTTTTAAAACTTGGGATGAGAACTTGGGTGAACAAATACCTAAGGCTTGATGGACATGGGCCTAGGTCTAGTACATGTTATTTAGATATATGAGCATCATAATTTGGTATAGCTTGATGTTAAAGCTTGATTAGGATCATCTAGCATTCAAAAAATTAATATCCAAGTCACAACTTGGTGTCAAGGTCTAGGTAGAAGATTAATATCCAAGATCACATCATGCATTGAGTATTTTCTTATGTGTGCTTTGTTGTGTTTGCATGATGCATATTTTACATTGTGTGATTAATATATATTGTTTAGTCATTTAGTAATTATTTGGCTATTATATATGCATATTATTATAGATGGTTATATATGAGAAATTTGGGACAAAATTATTTAAGGGGGAAAGAATATAAAAACTAAAAAAAATTAATAATATAATTTTTCTGGAAAAGGGAAAAATGGTAATTTTATCCTAAGAAGAATCTAAAAATTTCTAGGTTCTAGATAATAAAACAAACTTTATTATTTAATTTATCATGTAAAATATAGCTATTATAATGAATTTTATTGAATTCTAAGATAGTCACAATTTTACATATATTTTTTGAGACAAAAATAGATAAATGAGAGTGTAACAAGTGGCAGAGTGACAAAAATAAACACAATTTTACATATATATTTGAGACAACCTCATGATTATTTTGGACTTGAAATATTCATGAGGTTGTGCATAGTCGAATTTATAAAAAATTCTATGATGTTTTTGTGTGTTATTGATAATATAAAATATAAATGAATAACATATTGCATTGTGATATATATTCATGTAGATATAATTATGCATGTGCTATGGTTTAATCATGAAATGAGATGCTTGCATTTCATATGCATGGAGATATCGCAGATAAATGGGTGTGTGCTTGGTTGTCAAATAATAATGTGTTGGTATTTATTATACGGGCTTGAAATAGAATAACATCTAAACTAAGTTATGTTGTATACTCGAAGAATGACCACTATTTGGAGAATGTCCAATACTTGGAGAATATCCAATATTCAAAGAATGTTGATTATAAGACATATATATCACACTTGGCTTAGGAATGTGTGAAGGAGTCGGTGAGATTCAAGATATGGGCATGAAAATATCTCATCTATATTTATATTCACGTAGAGATTATACTTGAATATGTGTTGTAGTATGTGCATGATTTTTTTATGTGCACATAGGCGGGGAGTAGTTATGCAGGATTTTATCTTTGTTGAGATTTTCTCACTCATTTGTGGGGCTCCCTTTCAGGTATAAGTCCAGTTTAGGTGACATACCCACATACAGAACTGCATATGTCAAGAAAGCTAGTTGTGGCTTGATTTTAGTTATCTATAAAATTTTGTGTATTTACCAAGTAGACTTAAAGCATGTATAAATTTGTGTAAAAATTTTATATTATATGGATATTTTCATTGTGTGATTAATGAATGGAATCCTCTAGGGCTGGGGTGTCACAACAACCATGTTATAATAACTCCATAAGTTCAAGAAAAGATAACATTCATTTGTCCATATGAGATTTTTGCATTCAAAATGTTACCATTTGGTTTATATAATACTCTAGAAACATTCTAGAGATGTATGATGGTGATCTTTCTAGATCTCATTGAAGATGTGATGGAAGTATTTGTGGATGATTTCTTAGTATTTAGAAGCTCATTTAAAGATTGCTTGTGGAACTTGGACGTGGTGTTAAAAAGGTGCAAGGAGATGAATTTGATGCTTAGCTAGAAGAAATGCTATTTCATGGTACCCAATAGAAATAGTCTTGGGACATCTTGTATCTTCCAAAGGCTTGAAAGTAGATAAAGGCAAGAATTTAGTAATTGAGAATCTAGCTCCATCCTTATGTGTAAAGGGCATGATAATCTTTCTTGGACATGCAAGGTTTTATCCAACATTAATTTATAACTTTTCAAAGATAGCCAAATCTCTTTGAAAGAAATTGGAAAACCAGGATGGATTTGTGTTGAATGAAGAGTGTTTGGTTTCTTTTCAAAAGCTGAAAGAAAAATTAATGCCTACCCTGATAATGATTGTACCATAGTGGGATGAGCAATTTAAAATTAAGCATGATACCAGCAATTTTTCTATTAGAGTAGTTTTGGGACTAAAAAGAGAATATTTTTAGGGCTATGTACTATAAAAGCAAGTGAGATATGCATCAGCTATGGTGGATGGTAACATATATGTCACAAGATACACATAAGTGGAGGAGACTCATATGATGTTGATAGTTATATCATATTAATTATCATATTTTTGATATGACTTTTATATGTGACTTTTATATTATATCATATTATATCATAAGTGGATGGTAACATATATTTCCTCTAGTATGACTTGTATATGTGAGATTGAAGGGAAGAAGCATGTTAATTATCTTCTCTTCAGTACTTATGAAGCCAAAAGTAAATTTTCATTTAATACTATATTATATCATATTTTTGATACATCAAAGATTGAAGAATAAAAATATATACTTGAAATAGTTATCAAAGATAGTTGATATATTACCTAAATAAAGTATATGTGTGAATGACCCATGAATAGAATGGTGTATGGTTTTAATAGTCAAATGCTGAGAACATAACTTCAAGGGGATCATCCTTGGTAATTATAGTCTAAAAATGACAATGATTTTATATACTAAAAGGGTACAAAGGCATTTTCATACTCATCTATCCTTTGTCTAATAGACATATAGTATTTTCTAAATACTAAGAAAATATCATCATGCATAAGAAAGTGAGTCAATCCAAGAATTTAAGTATCTTTCTAAAAATCTTAGTTTATCTACTCAACTGGGGAAGTAGTTAATTTATTGTTTATTAATCATAATACCTATACAATTGATGTTTGATTGATATCTAGACTTAAATCTACTTTACTACTTGTATGACCTATATACTTATATAATTCTATTGGATGAAAGATAATCAACCAATTAGTTGTTGAAATCATGTCACAAATAAGAAGTTTTAGCACAAAAATAAAGTCATGAAAAATTTTTGGTATTATTTCCGAGAATTATTAGTTTGATTAGTCGACTTGAGTTGACATAGCTATCCTTGCAAAAGGATAGTTATATTTATAGTTGTTTGGATATAATTATTGCTTTGTATTGATATTATAGTTGTGTTTTATGTCTTTGTTTTTTGTTTGTTTTATAACCACTATTATTACATGAAAAAACTTTCTAGGATTGAATAAATACCTCTAGACCTAGAAATTTAGTGAATAATAAGAATACTTTTGAGATAAAGGCTGACAAAGAGAAAATGGAAGGAACTTAAATAGAATTTACCAAAGTGGTGAAATACAAGCTTTCCAATAGCCCAATCCTTGCCGTACCTTAGGTGATTATTGAAGACCGACTATGAAGGGCAATTACATGGGGATGTAGATGCAGCCTATGCAAGTGAATTACTTTCAATTGAAGTTAAGTTTGATAGGTTTGGTGCAACAACGTTAGTATAGTGGAAGATTTTTATAAAATCAAAATACTCATATTACAAATTTATTGGAATTGTGAGAAAGTGAAAAATGAGAGTTAGCCTAGATACTATAAGGTTATCACTTTTTTAGTTCGCTTTGAGAGATAAGGCATGGAATTGGTTCTAGTACTTATCTAGAGGCTCGATTAAGACTTGGAATGAACTTGTATGGGTCTTTCCAATCAAGTTCTTCTTACCTCAAATCACATATCTCTATTAAGGAGATAGATAAGCCAATTTCAATAATAAGTGCATGAGACTTTATATGATGCTTGGAATTGATTTAAATAGATTTTTAAAACCTATTTAAAAACCTTCAATTGAGTTCTAAGCAAGAATGACTACATGTAGAGCATGCAAGGCATTCAATTGAGCTTGCCCATGGAGAAGAAGTCCACTAAAAACCTGGAGTCATAACATGGAAATATAGTGTTATGATAAGATTTAAAGTCCTGACTAGGGAAAATGGTGTCAAAAAACTTGGAGTTGAAATAAGGAAATATAGTGTCTTGGTAGGTCCTAGCGTGGAAAGATGGAAACATAGAGTCACGGTGTGGAAATACAACATAATGATATAATTTCAAGCTAATAAATTAGAGGAGAAATTAAAAAGCTGATGAAGTCCTAATAGAGTTGCGATAGGGAAACTCGGAGTAACATTAGAAGAACAAGCAAGTCAAGGAGAAGAGCATACATTTGGTGCTGCAATTGGGGAACTTATAGTTGATAAGAAGATACTACATTCGGAATCACAATAAGTAAATTCTAGATCATAACAATAGTCCAGCGTGACTTCATCCCATCGGATGCATAAATGAGCCTAATTCGGTGGTGGAGGCAAGGGCCTTTAAGGAATCAATCTAGTGGAAACAAGTCATGAATGAAGATTACAATCATTAGAGAAGAACAATACTTTGAGACTTGTGAAGTTGCCCTCAAATCATAAGATAATTAGATGCAAATGAGTGAAGAAATACAGAATGAAGGTTAATGAAGAGATTGAGAAGTACAAGGCATGATTGGTTTCCATGGGATACTCTTTAGTGAAGGGAATAAACTACAATGAGATTTTCTCACCCATAACAAAGATATCCTTCATTCGAGTGGTGTTATCTACTAGAGCAAGGTATGACCTAGAAGTTAGGTAGATGAATGTGAAGATAATATTTCTTCTTGATGACTTGGAGAAAGAAGTCTATATGAAGTAACTGATCGGTTTCAAAGCAAAAAAAAAATGACTTTGTGTGCAAGTTAGAAATGTCTTTGTACAGGCTAAAATACTCTCTTCTGATGTAGTATCAGAAGTTTGAATGATTTGTCTTGTAATTAAAATTCAATAAATATGAGGTCGACTACTATATATACACTTAATGGTCAGAGAGAATTATTATGGACATTATTTGTTTGGTGAAGAGGTTCCTTGCCAAGAAGTTTGACATGATTAATTTCGGGTCAGCAAACCTTATACTTGGCATGAAATTTTGAAAAGATTGAGGGAAAAAGATAATATGTCTTAGGCAAAAGAGGTTTATAAACTATGTCTAATTGAAATCCAATGGGGACTCCTATGGCGATTGGTATGGTGTTTTCAATTGAGCAATATCCTACTCATCTAAAGAAGGAAGAGATGACTCTCATTCCTTATGTCAGTGTAATTAGGAGCTTTATGTATGTCATAGAATGTTCTAGACTTGATATTTCATATGTTATAAGAGTATTGAGAAGATTTTTGTCTAATGCAAGAAAGGAGCATTATAATGTTATCAAAAGAATACTCATGTATCTTCTTGGTACTTTTGGTTATATATTACAATTTGGTGGGAACTAAAGAATGAGATATTTGAGGTGAGTTGATCTGTTGAAACTAATTTGACTGGATATATGAATATCTGAAGGCATGCAAGAGTAAAAGAAAAATTATAGTTGCATTTTCATCTATGGAAAAAATATATATGACTCTTACTTACATGAGTATGGAAGCTATTTTCATACAAAGGCTATGTGCAAAACTTGGCTTCATTTCATCCAGGAGAAAATATTATCCATTTAGCAAAGAATTTAGTCTTTCATGCAAAAAAAAACATTAACCTTTAGCATCATTTCATGTAGAAGCAAGTTAATTTGCAGCTAATTAGGTTGAAGAAAATTGACACGGGGAAGAAAGCAACTAATTACTTGAAAAGAGCTATCGATATGAAAAAATTCTAGTGGTGTAAAAGTTGAGAATAGGATAATGATGAAGTATTCAACAGGTATGAGAATGT
This sequence comes from Sapria himalayana, assembly GCA_029783825.1. Lineage (NCBI taxonomy): Eukaryota > Viridiplantae > Streptophyta > Magnoliopsida > Malpighiales > Rafflesiaceae > Sapria > Sapria himalayana. Next base: position 13,207,205 of record JAREIK010000088.1, read on the forward strand.
TAGGATTGACACACGCTTCTTTTGAAGTTACTACCTATGTAGCAAAGTTGTGTCTTTGTTATGTGGTGTCATGACTAGACTAAAGCTAGAACATGTGTTGAGGAATTGCAACTTATTTTGTATGCCATGACTAGAATAAAGCTATAACATGTACTAAGAAGTCATTCCCTTTTAAGTGATTTCATGACTAAAGACTATATTTTTGAGTCACAACTTGTATTGTGGAGTCGTGACTCATCTTAAGCTATGACATATGATTTGGAGTCATGATTTTTATTGTGAAGTTATGACTCAACATAAGTGGTAACCTATATTATGGTGTCGTGACTTTAATTTGAGATATCATAATATATTGTAGTTGTAACCTTTTGTATGTTATTGTGTCGGGTGACTTAAGGATTCAAACTGCAATCTATTCTCTAAGGTCACGACATGAATGAAGCTGTGACACGTTGAGTGCATTTGTGACCTATGACTTACGTGTTAGAAATTTTTTATTATACTATATAAAGGCATGCACATGAGTAAACAACATAAAAGAGAGGAAGTGTGAAAAATAAAAAGAATGTAATAACTTTGTCACAAAATATGAATAGCGTGAAAAGTTTTTTTTTGAATTTCATTTGCTTTTCTTCTACTCTCTCTTTTTGTGCATGTGTGTGTTTCTTCTATGAGTGCCCACTCTCCCCCTTCTTGAAACCCTAAGTAAGCATCCATTGACTAATATGGTATCTAAGATAGTTATGAAATATACCATTCATGAGTGAAGATTAGGTAATATATCTTCTATTGGCCTAGATATGAGTCTCAATATTTGCTATCATCGCCTAAGGTTGGGCCTCCAAGACTTGATGTCAACCCAATCCCAATTAACTGATTAAGATTGATTATGTTGGTTCCAAAATTAATACTTATTCCTTTTGAAATTGATTTTTAATTTTTTTTCAAAATACTATAAGGTGACATATCTTTTTGATATGTCACCTTATAGTTTTTGGAAAATTTATAAGGTGACATACTATCAGGTATTTTGAAAGCTATTATATATATGCGTGTACAATACCTCTTTCCAAAGAAGGCACACATAATGTGTGCCGTCTCATCTATCCATCGCATGGCCATTGCATGAGATGTACGTCGATGCCAACTACATCAATGTAGATGGTGCAAAGTGCAATGTGTAACAATGTGTGCAATTTCATGCACATATGTACATATTCATGCGCAAGTGTGTGACAGTGTGTGCGCAAGTGTGTGATAGGGTGTGCGCAAGTGTGTGATAGTGTATGATAGTGTGTGCGCAAGTATGTGATAGTGTGTGTGTGTGTGTATTCTTCAATCATTTTTGACTGTGCGTCCTTTCAAATTTTGAATCATATAAAAATTATTTAGCATGTTTTCTAGAGATTCTAAAATTAATTATTTTATTTATTTTTCTTGATTATTTTAGTATATAAAAAAGTACAAGTAATTTTCATTAATGTCTAGGATAATATTAGAGAGTGATGAAATATTTTTAATGCAAAACTCATTTTTTAGTGAATTCAGGAAGAGTAATAATCTTAAGATTTAATTAGACTCATTATTTTTCCTTATTCCCCTATAACCCCACTTAAATTTCTAGTTATAAGAGAATAGAGAGGAGCACCGCCAACTACATATGAATTTATTAGTTCAAATTATGATTACCCTCTTATGAGTATGGGATCATCATTTGCTCTGACAAATATAAATCATATCAACTCTGAATAAAGTGAGGTTTCCACGGAGAGGTAATTTACCTTGAGCCCAGATGACATAATAAATAGTCTAGGAATTAACTATAGTTCCTAGTCATGATGAGTTAAAAACTAGATAATTTACCACCCATAATTTAGAATTTATACTATGAAAAAAAAACATGTGCATCATGTAGGAATTATTTCTTTTTCACTTTATATCATACTTTTTAACATTTTTTTATAATAGTAAAATAATTAATTTAATACAAATATTTAACAAATAATCATATATTAAAATATATGTGTCAAATAATTATAACATTTACTGTTTGAATCATAGAATCTTACTTTAGGCTTCCCATGTTACAATCTTTCACAAAAATATGATTATTAAAAAGAAAGAATAAATATTTAATTGAAATATTTTAGATAATCTATAAATCAACCAAAAATTAACTCATCAAATAGTTACCCTCTTATATTATTTTTTACATTATACTTTTTCAGATCATGCATAATGGAGATACAACATTTAACTGTCCTCATTATTTTTAAAAACATTTATTTTTTCATAATCTCTCCACAAAACATAAGATGAAACCAAAAACTTTGAGTTTAATCTTTCTTGGTTACTTTAGTATATAAAAAAGGTCCACATTTTTTTTATTAGAGTTTGATATAATATTAGTGAGTACTACCATTATTTTTTTAAGCATAATTTATTTTTTAGTGAGTTTGAAGAATAAGAATCCATAAAACATATTTAGATTCATTTTACTAACTTCTGTTATCCCACTTGGATTGGACCTCTAGTTAAGTGACATGGATATTTATTAGCTACAACTGAACTTATTGGTTTATATTATAATAATATTCGTATTGAGTCATTATATGTATCAAAAAGTATAAATCAGATTGACTCCGAAGAGTAACATTCCATGAGAAAAAATTTACTTTGAGTTTAGATGATTCAATAGACCGCGTGGATATATTCATTTTCCTGATCATGATGATCCAAAAATTAGGATATTTGGCGGCCTAAGAATTAGAGTTTATACTAGGAGAAAATGACATATGCAGTTGCAGCCTATTTAGAGCAAATAATATCTCCGAAAGAGCTAGATAATCTTATGGCCAGCGACTCTAATCTTAATTTTGTTAATCTACTGACTGATTAAAAAAAATTTTAAGTTTCTACTTAAAAATTGACAAAATGGTGAGACATGCAAATAAAATATCATCATGATTCATGCCTAGTCCAGAAGGACTTCAAGGATAACACTCCATTCTATTTGCTAAGTTCTTAATTACTAATTATTTTTTTAATTTAAAATATTTTATTATGTTGTTCCTATTAGTTGACATAAAACTAAGAATTTTATGATAATTAGATCGAAAGTAAATTTGCATAATAGAAATTATTTTAGAATCTTTCAAAAATCTAACTAGAATACTTGAGTTAATAATCAATTTCGTCACATCTTCTCTCACAAATTCATTGCGATAAATGAAGATGGTCAATTAACCTGATGTTGATCCAACTTCAAAGATCTTATAGCTCAGTTATGTTTACCTTAAATCTAATGCATTATGTCTTTTGGTATATTAATCAACATATCTTTTAAGGTGAGCGATATCACAAGTACTCATACATGTATATATTTTTTTATAATACATAATATACAAAATCTTCTTCGACACTCCAAATATTTTTTTTTTGATTTTGTTAAGCACATACATATTACTAAATTTTGCTTATTTTTATGCTTCTTAGGCACATGAGTGAAAATGATAAGAGAAAACCTAATTTTGAATATGAACCTTTTAGTCAAGTTATTGTTATTATTCAACATTTATCTTTTTTTTTATGTATGAGATTGAATTGAAAGTAGGAGAAAATAATAATAATTTTAAATTATTTAATTTTTTAAATATAATTATTAATCTAAAATATACTAAATAAAATTAATTATTTAAGCATAATTACAATGTAAACCTTAACTTTATGTGTGTATTAAATACTTTAGATATGTACCTCATATTTTTGTGCCTAAAAGTCAACTGCTCACAAAACTAACACAAATATGACATACAAGACATGTTAAAATTAAAAATTATTTAACAAAATAGCACAAATAGGATACAATATGAATTTAAGAATAACGAAAAGAGAACAACAAGTATAATATAACTATAAAAATAAAAATATATCAATTAAGTATTTATCGAAAAATTTTTAAATTAAAAATTATTTTTTTTATTATTCACATATTTTAGGGCAGAAACTTGAAAGCTATCAAATTTTTACAAATAAGTGGTTGAATGCAATCCAATTGCTCAATAATATTTCCACCAATAATGGGTATACATATTTTAGCTAACAAGACAACAACCATTAAAAAAAATAACTACTTTTTCTAAAAACCCAGTGCAAATGGGTCATTCTACAATGTCAGGCACACGAGTCATGCCAGGCCTAACACAAAGCATGGTCGAGCCCACCTAGCTCGACATGACTACGTTCCAAGCCAACATGGATGAATCATACTGTGCCAGACATGGATAAATCATGTCGTGCCTATGTCGCCCAACCCACTTGACACATCAATATTCCTAGTTTACACCTTGTTTCATCTAAGCTGCATGTCATGGAACTTTATGCATCAGCCTGAAAGAAAATATTATAATTTTTGCTTGTTTCTAGTTCACACCTTGCTTTTATTTTTTATTAATTTTATTATGGACAAGAGAAATCGAAATATGAGATACTCACTCTACTTTGCCCTTCATATACCTATATATATTATATGTATAATAACATATAACTATAAATAATTTTATCTTACTATAGTATAACTATAAAAACATTAAAATAATTATATTTAAATATATAATTAACAACATATATTTAATATATATTTTTATATATTCGTATAAAAAATATAATTTAGTATATCTATACCTATACATAACTATATGTATAAATATATGAAATTATATGAAAAAATATATATACATACATGTATTAATATAAGTTTAACTATACATGTAACTATATGTATAACCACTTGTAACTATATTTATAATTATATGTATAAAAACATACAGCATAATGTTTAACTATATGTGTATAACTATATATAAATATTTGTATAACTATAAAAAACACTATATAAATAAATATAACTTTATTTTTAATGATGTATACATATATGTAAATCTATATAATTGTTTATAACTTTGTATGCATTTATGTATAACTACTTATAATTACTTGTATGCATATATCTATATATAACTATATGTTTAACTATATATAACTATTTATAACCACATATACTATATGTATACTAACATATAATTATAAATGGGATAATACTAATTTATTGCACTGACTTGAAATTAAATGGCAAAAGATATAATATCAACAATAAGTAAGCACATAGCATGAGAGTGTCCGTTGGTCAGGCTCATAACTATATGTGCTAGCCTCTCCTGCGAAACCTCGCAGGAGAGGCTAGCACAAAATTCGCTACTAATTATGAGGATGAATTCGTATGAGAATTATTTTTGAACTATTATTTATTTTTGTCTATGTGTTGCAAATAATTCTAGTATTTTTTTGCAGGTTTCAATTTTTTTTATTCTAGTTTTGTTCTTTGCTTTTCTGATTAACCTAATTATGAATCTTTGCAGGATATATTACGTGAGACACACGAAAAAATTATGATTCAAAGCATTCAGACATTGCCATGGTCCTTCCAATGCATGGGTCCTATATTTACCGATTTCAACTTTATCAAAAGGAGGGCTAGCTTATTTTATCTTTATTATTCCTACAATATTTTATTTTTGCACTCTTTTTCTCTATAAACATAATTACTGGACATCTTTTAGATTTTTTTTTGAAGCTGTAAGACAATCAACTTTAATTTGTGTTTGTTTGTGTCTATAATAATTATTTTTATATATTTGTGAATATGTTTGTGTGTCTCTAAATTTTTTGGGTAGAGTTTTAGCCTATTATAGGTATGTAAAAGCCTATTTTCAACAGCGGTAGCAGCGGCAGCGATGGTAGCGGCAGTAGCAGCGGCAATGGCAAAAGTGGTGGCAATGAAGGCGGCAACAACAACAGCGGCGGCGGTGGTAGCATCGGCGGTGGTGGCATCGGCGGCGGTAGCAGTGGCAGTGACTACAGTGATGGCATCACCGACAGCACCGGCAATAGCGGCATCACTGGCAGCGGCGGTAGCACCGGCAGTGGTGGCGGCACTACAGCGACGACAGTGGTGGCAGCACCGGCAGCGGTGATAGCACGCAGCAATGGCGGCAGGAGCAGCAGCGGTGGAAGTACCAGTAGCGGCAGCAAGATCATCAGCGGTGGTGGCAGCAGCGGCAACAGTGGTGGTGGAAGCAGCGGCGGCAACAGCGGCGGCGGTGGTGGTAGCGGCGACAATGGCAACAGTGGAAGTGGCGATGGCAGTGGTGGCGGCGGCGGCAGCGGTGTCAGCAGTGGCGGCGGTAATGGCAGTCACAGTAGCGACGACAGCGGCAAGAGTGGCAACTATAGCGGGAGCAGCAGCAACAGCAAAAAATGTGGTATATATGTACGTATATAGTCAGTATATACGTACATATAACAATGCAGTATTTTATGTACATAAATATTGAGTATATATGTACTCAGTATGTATATACGATTAATACTGTAGTTTATGTCTACATATACTACAATAATATATGTACGAGTGAAATGCTAGTATATATGTATATATTTACTGCAGTAATATATATTTATCAAAACATAGTTTTTATTTATTTATTTTGATTCGATTGAGTGGTTTAAATTTCTTACAGATATGGTATTGCATTATGTCCCAGAAGAAGCTTGTATAAGTGAAAAGATTTTTCAACAGACATGATGCACCATAACTCGGAAAGCTTTTTCGCAGCAGAAAGTTGGTGATCAAAGGAGCTGAGAGAGAGAAAAACAACAGTAAGGCATGAATAGATTATACTTTATGCACTGTCGGTAGATACATTTATTAATAAGATGTAATATAATTTTGTTATTTTTTTTGTTTTAGTTATAACAAATAATGTATTAGAATAAGTTATTAAATGAATTTTTTTAATTAAAAATTATCATTTATAGTTTCTATTTTTATTCAATTTATATAAAAATATTAAATTATTTAATTAAATTTTTGTTCAAGCTGCATGACAATCAACTTTAATTTGTGTTTGTTCATATCTATAATAACTATTTTTATATATCTGTGAATATATTTGTGTGTCCCTGAAATTTTTGGGTTGAGTTTTAGTTTATTACATGTATGTAAAAGCCTTGGCAGGGCCTCCATGGTGCTGGGAACAACACCTTATTTTCTGAAGCAGTGAGATGAACCAAAAAAATTAATTCCACGCAAATGAGGTTTGTTCTTGACTGTCTTATTTTGTGCAGATATGCATCGTTGCAGTTCAGATTTATGACTGTTTGTTATCAGTTATTTGTTTGTAAATATAGTATGTTATGCTCCATGTGTAGGTGTAATAATATTCTCTATCTGCGTGGAGTGCTAGAAAAAAAAACGAGAAATGCTGACCATGCCTAGAGACCTATATGCGTGTTTTTTAAGTCCTATATTATTTTTTTTTCTTTTGTCTTTGATGGTATGCGTATTTGCATTAAAGTACAAGTGTGTGTGTCATCTAAGGCTATGTGATTATATATACGTACATATAATATTGCAGTATATATGTACATACTTAGTATATATCTACTTAGTATATATGTACATACTAATATACTTATATGTGATTATATGTACATACTAATATACTTATATGTGATTATATGTACATACTTATATATACTTATATGTAATTATATATGTACTTAGTATAATCACATATATGTACATACTTAGTATATGTAATTATATATATGTACTTATATTATAAATGTACATACTTATATGTGATTATACTTAGCATAATCACATATATGTACATATATGTGATTATATATGTACATACTTAGTATGTGATTATATATACTTAGTATATACTTGGTATAAATGTACGAATATACTTAGTATATATCTACGTATATACTGAGTATATAAGTACATATATATCGAGTATATATGTTTGTATATAATGAGTATATTTGTATGTATATACTTCGTATATACATACTTATATACTATAGTATATACGTATGTATATACTTGGTATATAGGTACTTTTATACAATAGTATATATGTACGTATATACTCAATATATATGTACCTTTATACTTTAGTATATATGTACGTATATATCGAGTATATACATAAGTGGGTGCATGTATTTATTTGTATACATGTATATATTGTCATACGTACACACCTATTTACACATAGATACACATTTGAATATATAATTGCTCGGGCTTGTCTGATCATCATTGTGCATTACTCAGAGATGTAGGAAATAAAAGCAATGGATATTAGACTTTTCTTAAAGCCGTGGGATGATATTTCTGGTCCAGGCCAGCCATGCAAATAGAAGTTGGTCATAAAAATCTGAGTAATTGTATTGATATGCAATTATTGCATTGTACAAAGTGAACGTATGAATAAATAAGTTTTCTTGCACTAGATTCTGGAATGATTGGTTCTAATTGTACTAGATCTTGAATGATGTTAATGATGATGCTCGTGTAGTGTCATGTAAATTCTGGTCCAGGAGGAATATCGGGTCCTATTTTGGGAGAAGCAGCTCGCCACCTCATCAAAAACTCGCTCAATCTCAAGTTCATTATTCCAGCATCATCGCTTGTGATGCTTGTATTGTCAGCAGCAATAGCAGTGGTAGTGGTGGCACCGATGGTAGAGGGGGCAGGGTAGTGGCGACAGCGATGGTAGAGGCGTCAGCAGCAGCAACTGTGGTAGAGGCGGCAGCAGCAACAACTGTGGTAGAGGCAGTAGTAGTGGTAGCCACTGCAACAGTGGCATCGGCGGTGGCGGTAGTGGCAGTAGTGGCGGCAGCTACGGCTGCGTCGTAGTGGTGGCAGCACCAGAAGTAGTGGTAGTAGCAGTAGCGGCGGTGGTGGCAGTAGTGGTGGTAGTTACGGCATGCAGCGGCAATGACAGCGGTGGCAACGGTGGCAGTGGCGGTAGTGGCGGCAGCACCGGCAGCTACGGCAGTGGCAGCACCGGCAGCACTAGCTGTAGCGGCAGCAGCGGCAAGAATGATAGTAAGTGCAGCAGCAACAACAACAAATATGGTATATACGTACGTATAAAGTTAGTATATACGTAGAGATAATACTGCAATATTTTATGTACATATATACTGAGTATATTTGTACACAGTATTATGTACAAATAATACTATAGTTTTTATATACATATACTATAGCAATATATGCATGAATGGAATGCTAATATATATTTACATGTATACTGTAATATTATATATTTATCAAAACATAACTTTTTTTTAATTTGACTGGGTGGTTTAAATTTCTTACATATATGATACTGCATTGTTCTCCATACAAAGCTTGTATAAGTGATGAGATTTTTCACTAGACATGACATGCCGTGACTCGGACAGCTTTGTCGCAGCAGAAAAAAGGAGATCGGATGAGTAGAGGGAGAGAAAACAATGTCAATTAATGTATAGAATATACTTTATGCACTGTCAATAGATACATTGATGAATAGATCTAATAAAATTTTGTTATTTTTTTGTTTTAATTATGTAAAATATTGAATTAGAATAAGTTATTAAATGATTTTATTTTTTGTTTATTATAAATTATCATTTATAGTTTGTTTTTTATTCAATTTGATATAAAAATATTAAATTTTTTAATTATAAAATTTTAAAATATATTAAATTCTAAAAATAGTTTTAAAATTAAAATAGTTAGGGAAAATTCCCTAGCTAATTTAGTAAATTTTCCCTAGCAAAATTTGTATCGAAAATTCCCTTGCTAAATTAGTTAGGGAAAATTTCATATCTAATTCAGCTAAGGAAAAATCCCTTGCTAAATTAGCATGAGAAAAATCCCTTACTAATTTAGCTAGGGATATTTTTATTTTAGCAATAAATTTTTATGTCGCTAAATTTATTATCTAGGGACTATTCGTGTCGCTAAATTTATTATCTAGGGACTATTTCTGTCACTAATATTTAGCGACGAGCACTTTAGCTTGGGAAATCTTTCGTCATTATTTCCGTTTAGCGACGAAAAACATCATTTACCTTGCTAATTTAGCTAGGGAATTGTCCCTATCTATATGCGATTTTTCTTGTAGTGTATGCTCATAAAGCATTATCAAATAGTTGAGACTAATATATTCTTGAAACTTGGTATAATTATCTCAACAATTAACATGATATCTCGATTAATAATTTATGCTTGCCCATTTAATTTTTGATGGGATGAAAGGTTTCTTTCATGCTTTACCTCAAATATTACAAGCATTCAATCAAACAATCTATTATAAAAATAGCCCCCTTCATCACTTACAATGCATCTTGGAACTCTAAATTTTATCAAAAAATGGTTGTGCAAGAATTTCACTATTGTTTAGGTATCATTTTTTTTTGGCATGGAAGCTACTTCAATTCATTTGGATACATAATCAACAACAAAAATAATATGTAGATTTCCAAATGAAGATGGAAAAGGTCTCATATATTTAATATCCTTTTGTCAAACACTTCAACTTCTAGGATATTATTCAGAGGCATTTCATTCAACTTTAAGATATTATTAATTCTTTGACATTTATCACAACTCTACACTACTTTGTGGTAATATGTAAATAATGTTGACCTATAAAATTCATCTTGTAGGATTCTCTATGTTATTTTACTTCCTCTAAAGTGTCCTCCACATGATGAAGAATGACACTTCATAATTATTTCCAATTGCTCATCTTCTAGCACATACCTCCTAATCATTTAATCGGCACACTTTCTGAATAGAAAAAATTTATTCCATATATAGCTTTTCACATCATGTAGGAACTTCTTCCTTTCCTGAGAAATAACAGAGAGAGGCAAGTTTTTCAAAATTAGTAACTATTTATCCTTAAAAACTTCATTAAATTTCAACTACTACACCATCATTTTCCTAAATGTCCATGTGAGATACATGTTCAACTATCATGTTTTTTATGCTCTTTTTGTCTTTAACTTATATTGAATTCTTGGAGTAGAAGGATTCATCTAGTTTGCCTTAGTTTTACAACTTTTTTGTTCATAAAATATCAAATTGTTGCATGGTCCAAGTAGATAAAACATCATTTCTCCAATTATATAGGATCTGAACTTGTTACATGAGAATGTCATGGCTACTATCTATGTTTTAGTTGTTGTATAGTTCTTCTGAGCCTCATTCAAGGTCCTACTTTAATCTGTATAGTATTTGTCCTTAAAAATGTATTGAACAAATATTCTTCATTAAACAAAAAATCAACTTGCATTTCTTGTAACTTGCTTAACGGCTTAGTTATAATTAAAATATTATATATGAATCTTTGATAAAACACAATGTGCCTAAAAAAACTTCTCATAGTCTTTATAGTTTTGTGTGTATCTAAAGTCTCAAATACTAAAATCTCAACTCTATCTACTTTCAAGCCTATGTAGCATACAAGATGTCTCATGAATATTTCTTTAGGTATCATGAAATAATATTTCTCCTAGTTAAGCATCATATTCTTGTCCTTGCACCTTTTAAACACTTTCTCCAAGTGCTATAGGTAGTCTTTTAATGAGCTCCCAAATACTAAGAAATCTTCTATGAGTACTTCCATTGCATCATCAATGAGATCCACAGATAACATCATCATACAAATATAAAATATTGTTGTAGTATTACTTGATCCAAATAACATTTTTCTAAATGAAAGTCTCATATAGACATGTGTATGTCATCTTCTTATGATCTTACAAAGTTATTATAGTCTACTTATTATTTGAATATCCATTTAAAATTCAATAATATTCATGTCTAGCAACATGTCCACCATTTGATCTATTAATAGGAATGGATATTAATTTTTTCTCGTAGCTTTGTTGAGCTTCTAATAATTAATACACACTCTCCATCTAGGAATTATGCATGTAAAAATTTTCTCATCTCTTTCATTCTTCATCACTATCATTCCACCTTTCTTCGGAACCACTTTAATGGAATGCACACTTGAGCTATAAGATATGGCGCATATAAATCCAGATTTAAATCACTTTAAAACATATGTGTTCGCCACTTCTTTCATCATGGAATTCAGTTGTCCCTTATACTCAATGGTTAGTCTTGCTCTTATATCATCTTCCATAAGATTTTTTTGCATACAGATGGAAGGATTGATTCATTTGATAACTTCTATCAACCATGTACTTATTGCCATATATTGCCAAATCTTTATCTACACCAGTTTCTCCATATCTTTCATCAAATACGATGAAATGATGATGAGCTTCAATCTACAATCTCCTAAGAAATAGTAATGGAGATACTTTGGTAATTCTTTCAAAATTAAACCCTCTTTTGTCTTTTATATTCCAAGTGACATGACATTTTCAAGGGATGTTGTGACTTAAAATATCATGGCTTCATTAACTTCATCATGACTCTTCTTTTGTATCTTTCGCATCATTCACCATGATCTCTATTTCATGTATCACAATTTCTTTAATACTTCTAGCTTCTTCTTCTTATGTTTTGACCTCTTCAAAAGGTCTCATGACATTTTCTAGTATAGGTTTAACATCATGAGTCATGACCTTCTTGAAAAGTCTCATGATGTCTCTCAATGTTTCATCTTCAATTTCATATGTCATAACTTCACTAGCTCCCATTGCCACATCATCTTTTTTATATTTTTCAGATTCATACTCTATTATTTCTTCATTATTTGTCATGGCTTCTACAAACAAGGTCGTCATATCATAACATGTTACAACATCATAATACATTATGACTTCATTAGAATTTCCAAAGTACCACATTATTTTGCATTTTTATTTCCTTTCAACGAGCTTCTTTTTTTGAAATCAATGAATCATCCTTTGAAAGAATGATGTAAACTATAATTTGTCTACATCAGTAAACTCCAAACATCAATAAATATAAAATTTTACTTGCTCCTTACTCACTCTAAGAGTCAATTCTTCATTATTTACATCAATAAGTACTCACCAAGTAACCAAGATACGTCTTCTCAAAATTAGTGGTGTATCATTGACTTCCTCAAGTATAGAATATCACAAAACTTTGCATGGAAAATAAAATTTTCAACTTTTACCAAAATATATTCAATAATAGCTATTGGCTGAGTAGGTATTCTATTAACTAGCTATACTGAGAGTAATGTAGGAGTGGTAAAACTACTTGGATCTTTTAGTTTCTATGGAATTTTTTTGTACATTCGAGCTAAACTTCTTAGTTTGGCTCATTGTCCCATAAGATGCTAGTTTCTTCTTGTTTCTCATAATATCTTTCATAAACTTTACATTATCTGACATTATAACTTAAGGATCAACAAATGAAATGTTCATTTCTAGCTTTATGAATATTTTCAAAAATTTTTCAGATTGTTTAATTATCTTAATCTTTCTAAATCATTGTGGACAAAGTAAGGGTAGAGTGAAAATAAAAAGGTTGCATGGAAATGAAAATTTTCCAAGCTCATAATTTTTTTTCCTCTTTGTTTTGTTGATTCAACCTTAGCTTTGAATTCCTTTTCCTTTTATGTTTTCATTGTCTCATTATGTTCTAGTTACCTTTTAATATGTATGTTCTTCCCTCTCAAAGTGATTGTCATGCATTACTTCAGATTCTTTTAAGTATCATTGGAAAGTAATATGAATGGTGTTTCTTTCATTGTTAGAGCAAGTTGTCCACTATGAGTTTCTATGGTTTTCATTGTGGAATTCATGTTGATCAACTTTTTTCCATATGATCCACTCTATTATTTTCTACATTATTTCTCCTTTTTGGTTCAATAAATAGTGTTGAGATATTGTTCTAAAAAAATGTAGACTTCATATTCTCTCGTTAATTGGGCTTTTAAATGTTTTGACCATAATATTTGGTTGCATTGCTAGAATAATTTTGATATTGTGGTTGCTACATATATGAGTGATTACAATGGGAAAGACTCATTATTCTTCAAATTTGAATGAAAGTAGGTGGGTACATTATTATTGAGTTGGATGACATACATATTCACATTCTTTACATCTTCCACTTAGTATGCTTATTCCTGACTTACTCTCTATTTTATCTATACATCTCAAAACTTCTACCATTGTTTGTCATCATTTCTTGCTTTGAGGGACTTGTTTATATTGGATTTGCCTAAAATAGTATCAATCATCCATCGAGTTACATAATTTAGTTCATTATAAAATATTTGATCTTGAATCTAAAGCTTAAATTCATATTGCGGGCATCTCCAAAATAAATTCTTAAATCGATCCCAAGCATTATAGAGCATCTATTATATTCCTTTCCTAAATAGGTAGATCTTTTCTCATAGTTGTGATATGATATGCCGTGGGAAAGATCTAATGAGAAAATCTTGTACCTTCTCTCCCCGGCCGATGATGGAACCCCTATACCAGTATTGAAATCAATAACTCACTTTATTCTTGAGAAAAAAGGGTAATAATTTTTTTTTGAATATGTCATGGTCTACTTCATTTATCTTTACTGTTACAAAACTCCAAAAATAGTATAATGTGGCTATGGGATCTTTTGAAAGATATCCTTCATATTGATGTTATATCATGACTACCAAACTTAGTTTTAGCTCAAAGTTATTGGCTTGTATGAGAGATTTTCATATCCCCAAATAGCTCTCTGTCAATGTAGGTCTTCAAAAACTCCAAGTGTAAGGTAGTGTATATGTTATTTTGGTATTTTCTTGACAACTCCACTACTATTTTTATTGCCTCTATTATTTTTTCTCCATAAGTACTTTTCCAATTCATTTTCTTCTCAACAAGTTTAATATTCTTTCTATGTCTATACATAGAGATAATGACTCAATTTTAGATCTTCAATATTCAAGTGAGTTCCTACAAAATAAAAAAAAATTAAAAAAACTATGAGAAAAATACAAAAAGAGGCAATCCAAACTCAAAAAATAAAAAATAGAAAGAAATAGAATTATTATTACCTAATTGGCTAATTTTTTTTAAAAAAATAATGTCACTAAATCAAAACAATTTTTAATTATTTGGAAATGTGCCAAAGATGAGTTTGGGCAAAATCTAGTCGTACGAAATACAACTTCAAGAATACGTGTCTAATAAGTAATAAAATAGACCCTTAGAATCTAGATATCAATCCCACGGACATTGATATTTTTAGTTTGATATGATGTTAAGTTCTCTGTTGTCTTGGCTTATAATAGGTATTCAATTCAAAAAGCTCTATGGTTTATTAAATTCTTTGAAAAAGGTAATTTCTTTTATTCAACATTTGTGGGCTTATTGTGTCCTTTTTAATTCATGGATAAAAAAATATGTGACCTTGACAAAAGGTCACACTTTTCATACTCATAATCTTGTTGTTAGAAATAGTTTATGTGGGAAATGAGTATGATAATAAGCCTATTATTCATTGGTAATTGTTTTTCTAAGAAACACACAATATCTTGGGTGGGAAAATAAGTTATGTAACACATGGAACTTCCATTTATCATCTATCACAATCCAAATGATGAATGTCTCAAGTATATAAGTTTGTTCCCAAGAGTCCATATAAAAGATTTTCGACACGTGCTCTTAGAGTCTATCACACTTCTAAGAGACATACATGTGTATTCTTATAACATATCACTATCCAAAGAAATACACATGGGTCTGATAATTGGATTTATTAGTTGCTGAAGGTAAGTAATTATTTTGCATGATTTATTATTTATGGTAAGCTATATACACCTTGGTAAAAGCAAAGAAATCTGAAAAATTCTGAAGGACATCAATAAGAATCTATATTATATTCCCAAAAAAATCATAATTTAATAATCCTTATCCACAAATTATAAATATATTATTATTTATGAGTCATGTCCACATTTTTTATGAGTCATGTCCACATTTTTTATAAATATATTTTTGACTACGATATTATTTTTGCATAATGATAACCAATAGTTGAATTATATGTAAAGTCATGGCATATTTTTAGTACAATGACATAATCATTATAGAACCAAAATCACATTTCATGAAGTAATTTTTTGTCGCAGCATTCTTTTGACAATGCAAAATCATATTCTAGTAAGAAAATCTTGATTTATGGTATATTTTAAAATCATGATATCATCTTCATGTATATATAATGATGTCATGATATTTTTCATGACAATATGATAGAAAAGCAATTTGAAGTATTATTTTTTGTTATGACTTCAACCCAACATCATAATTTTAGATTTATTAAAATACTATAGTCAACTATAAGACTTTAGGATATAATAGTTGACCTTCAAATTTTTCAAAAAGATAAATCAAGAATAGAGAGATCAAAAATCGACCAACCCAATTACCAGTCCAATTAGGTATTGAGGCTTAGTCACAAACCCAATTAGGAAACAACATAAAGTTGAATGCAAAACAAATTGGATTGAAAGATAAAATTAAAACCTAAATCCTAATGATGACTACCCTTGGGGATACACAATTCGACTGTCATTGAGGATATATGATTAGAGTAGATGATTCTCAAATCTCTATGCTCGAATCTCTTTCCAATATTAGGCTAGTTCGGAACTTGGGTTGGTTTATACAATTGTGAATGATTAATGTATTTTGTAATGAATAATTATGGTTTTGTTATGCATTGAATGTTTAATGATATGGGTGATACATAAAATAAAATTCTAGGGTTTCACCATTCGATGGAACCATGTGTATTGAATATGATGGATGGTGATAGGAAAGTCATGAGACACAATGCAAGAGGTTTGCATTAGTAGAATTGATAACATTATAACTTCCATTCTTTATCAATGATTCTATAGGTGAGATCAATAGATTGGAATGAGTTCAATTGATGTGAGTATGATACTAATGAAGTTAAGTATGAATATATTTATGACCATATCATTGTGTATTCTCCGGAAGGATTGGCTCAGAAATGATGTTAGTTTTTTAGAACACTTAGCCTTAGGTTTCAACAATTATTAGATGTTGTCTTTTGGTTGTGTTAGGCAGTGATAGGTAATTCATAAAACTCATTAGAGATGATGCGCATCAATAAGAAGTGATAGCCTTGTGATCACCATCCCCTTGTATGGCTTTCATAGGTGGAATTACAAGGGAAAAATATATTTAATTAATGTGAGTACAGCACTTAGAAATCTAAAAGCACAAATACTATTATGACCACATCATTTGTATGTCATCTAGGATGATAGAGGTTTGAGAATATAGATATGCATAGTCAAAACAATCATGGAGGGTAGTTGATGCAATTCCTAAATGGAGTAGAAATCATAGGGTGACAAATAGATAGGTAAATATGTAATTTTAGCTGATTATGATATGTATAATAAAAGGAAAACCACAAGGAGACCAACCATGGTAGTGATTGTATGTGGTTGATAACATCTTAAATGCTAACAAATAAATGAGAGATCCTACATCTCTTAGAATTCATCCAACAAACATGTATGATAGTGCCAGAACACTAGAAATAAAATATTATTATACATGAGAATTAAACCAATACTAAAATCTAAGTATCTTTCTGAGACTTAGTTTTATCTTTTCAATTAGAGCAGTTAGTTAATTCATTACAACTTGATCAAAATGTCATTACCAATCTATGTGGGGCTGATATCTAGACTTATGTTTAATTTCAATTAGAGTGGCATCATTGATATCTAATAAAATTCCACAATTAGACTTATGTGATGTTAGGTGTGTGCTGAATGCCTACCAGTTGGACATTTTTGCTATTATAGAAGAAAAATTAAACCATGAAAAGCTAATGCATCTAATAAAATTGAAATTAAAAAAATTTGATTATATAGATATATTCTCTTGTCACCGGAATGGGCAAAAAGTGTTATAATGGGCTAGACTTACTATAGAAATTGAAAAGATTTCCTCCTCTCCCCTATACATATATCTTAACATCACAGATAGAGTGAAAAAAATAAAATTTAGATTAAGAATCATATTTGGTCTTCACTCGACTATTGATAGGAGAGCATTATGGGAAAGCCCCATTCTTCAAGGCTCCTTTTAACCCCTCTCCATGGGCTATAATTGGAGATTTCAATTCTCCCTTTTCAACATTGGATAGGAATGGAGGTAAAGTAGTCTCAACATACGAATGTCTAGATTTTATAAACTGTTGCTCCACTCTTAGCCTTGAAGATATTTCATCTTCAGGCTCCTACTTCACATGGACGAACATAAAAATATCAAGCAAGCTTGATAGAGAAATGATAAATCAAGAATGGATGAAGCTCTCTCTTGACACCTATGCAAAATTCCTGCCCCTTGGAATATTTTATGATCATTTCATGATCAATCTATCCACCTAGGTAGGTTTGCAAGATGAGAAAATCCCCTTCAAATTTTGTAAAATGTGGTTGATGCATAAAGAATTTTTCTCGATATTACTCAATGTCTGGAAATAGGAATTCCATGGTTCCTTTATGTTCCAGATAGTTAGATATCTGAAAATGCTTAAAGAACCCCTCAAAAAATACAATGAGAAATATTTTGGACACATAAGTGCAAGAGTATGTCTTGCTAGGAAGGATCTTTTATCTACTTAAAAAATATATATTAGAATCCCTCAACGATTCTATTAAAGATGAAGAAACTATATTAATAATTGAATTGAGGAAGTTGGAAAAGGCTGAATTGTCTTTTATTAGATAAAAAACCAAATTCAAGTATCTAAAACAAAGTGACAGATGTACTAAGTTTTTTCACTTCTTGGCTAGTTCAAGACTTCAAAGAAATAAAATAGTGTACATCATGAAAGAAAATGGAAAATATATTACTTCCTATCAAGAAATTTCTAAAGCCTTTTTTGGATATTATAAAATGCTTCTAAGTTCCTCAAAAGATAGAGTTTCTCTATGTGAATCAAACATTCATAATGGGCAAAATTTGTCTAATTTTGAACACTACTTACTTTCATTAAATTTCTCACCTATAAAGATAAATGATGCTCTATTCTTTATGGGTGCAGCTAAATCTCCTGGACTAGATGGATATATGGTGAAATTTTTTAAGGATTCATGGGAACTGATTGGGAAGGATGTTATTTGTGCCATACAAAGCTTCTTCCATTCTGGAAGAATGTTGAAGCAAATTAATCATGCTTATATTGCATTAATACCAAAAAGTTTTCATGCTACCTCGGTTAAAGATTATAGGCCTATTTTTTGTTGTAACATCTTATACAAGCTCATATCTAAGCTGATTGCTAAGAGGCTCCAGAGAATTCTAAGCGACTTAATCAATCCAGCATAAATGACATACGTTAAGGGGATGTTTATATCTGATAACTTCTTACTTACACAAAATTTTATACGGATATATGCAAGGAAAAGAATATCTTCAAGATGTTTTTTTTAAATTGATCTTTAGAAGGTGTTTGATAAGGTCAGCTAGGGTTTTTTGAAAGAGACTCTCTATGCGTTCAAATTTCCAGCAAAGTTCATAGAGATTATTTATGAATGTGTATCCACTACCTCCTTCTCCATTGCCATAAATGGAGAATTACATTGATTCTTTATGAAAAAAAAAGGTTTAAGGAAAGGAGACTCAATATCTCTTTTTCTTTTGCCATTTGCATGGAATACCTTTCTAGGTTACTTATCAAGGCAGCAAAATCTGATGGGTTTTCTTTTCACCTTGGATGTTCTTCTTTAAGAATCACTAATCTCATGTATGAAGATGACCTGATAATCTTTTCTAGAGAAGATTTTTCCTCTACCAAAATCTTCCTCAATACACTTGATGATTTTGCTGCAACTTCTGGAATTTATGTTAACCCCTCTTAATTGAACATCTTCTTTGTAGGAGTTAAACTATATATAAAAGAGGAAATTCTTAATAATTCTAGCTTTACTGAATGTTCTCTTCCATTCATATTTCGTGGTGTTCCTTTATCCTCGAGTAGATTAATCACGGCATAATTTTTCACATTACTAGCCAAAATTATAGCAGCCATACATCAATAGGCAAGCAAAATCCTTTCCTTCATGGGAAGACTTGAATTATTATGCACAGTTATTCAAGGAATTGAAGGATATTAGTTCTCAATATTTCTTTAACTTATTTTGATAATTAATGCAATTAAAAGTGCATGTAGAAAATTCCTATGAGGCACGCCTAAAATAGGCAGATTTAGGCCAAAAGCTTCTTGGGAAAAAGCATGTATGCCAACATCTATTGGATGACTTGGTCTTCTTGGTTTAGCAAATTGGAACAAATCATTTTATATCTAAAGTCTTTGGAGGATTTATAAAAATAAAGATACTCTCTGGATAAGGTGGATTCATAATTTTTATCTAAACTCTAACAATATTTGGGACTACCAAATATCCAAGGAAGATCCTCCATTTTGGAAATCCCTAATTACTGTTAGGGATATCATAATTGAAAAATCATGAGGTATAATACAAGCTGAAACTCACCTCAAGACTCAGGTCGACAAAGGTAGGATTATATCAGAAGCCTACAAATATTTAGATGGAAATCATATGATAAAAACTAAAGCTTGGGAGATTGTAATATGGTTTACTAATCATATTCTAAAGCATGCAAACTTCCTCTGGATCTCCAAAGCTGAAAAAATTAGAATGAAAGACTGCTTATTTGCTACTCCAAGGAATATGTAGTGCGAACTCTGCTCCCAACTTGAATCCTTCAAGCATATAATTTTAAATGTCACTTCACCAATCACATATGAAAACACCTAAAATGTTGGGCAGCAATGAAGGAGCCCATGGAATCCATTGCATCAAGTTGATTTTTAAAAAAGAACTACCCAGCCAACACACCTTAGAACTGCATCAAGAAAGTTACATTTGTCGCTGCCATTCACTACATATGGAATGAAAGAAATCAAAGATGTCACAAAGGAAAGTCATAGAATTTAGATTCGAGCATAAGGAAGATTAAAATAGAAATTTACATTGTATTTCGAAATATTTGTACTAGTTTGGAACATATGTAGGATGTACAAATTTTGATATTGTATTTTTTTACTTATCAAAAAAAATTATTAGGATGACTGGCACTAGCCCTAGCTGATGTTGCGGCATGATGGCCAACGCAACACCAAGTGACTTAGCATTCAACACTTGGGCTTAACTTATGGGATTGGGGCATGACTCGGGCACATGCACACCTCATGCTGTGCCTTCTCACATGACACCCCAGACCTGACCTACAATCCCAATAGTTACTTAGCCAAAAATACAAAAAATATATTGATTTTGCTATAATCCTGGCTATTGGATTTCATTCCAACAAATAGGGTAGAAATTTAATGACTGTCAGATTTCTACCTAATTTTAAATTCAAAAAAAAAAGATTTTTAAATAAAAAAAATCTATAAATATAGATTGAGTTTGATATTTTTAATTCTCATTTCTATTATAAATCTCAACTCTCTATATTCTTCTCTCTAATCTTTATACCCTCTTCTCTCTGCTCTCTCTTTTTTTGTAATTTTTTTAAAGCTTAAACATTAAAGCAATTTCGACTAGGAGTTATTTCTTGTTACCTATTGCTATGGGGTGTGGGTTACGACTTTATCTAGTCTCCTCTCTAGGCCATAACATAACCTGGATATTTTTTTTTTGTTTTTTAATATAGTTAGATACAATGAATTAATTATAACAAAAAATAGCTAATAGAGAGTATAAATAAAATGATATTAATTTAGATTTAGATGTAGATAATAATGATAACCATACAGAAAGGTATGTGGCCAAAATCATATTTTATCTCATGGCCTTGACTCATACTCAAATACTTAAAAATAAAAAAATAGATGAACATCTATAGTTTGGACTCACTTTAACATAATTAAAAAAAAAATACTAGTAGTGTTGATGAACAATTGGCATTATATAAATTAGTAAATATTGAACAAAATATTACATGTAGGAGTGTGGGTGGAATTGAGCACCTAAAGAAGCATGCCAATCAATGCACAAAAAAATATGGTACATTAAATCCTAGGCAAATCCAAATGAGCATGAGTAGTTGAGTCATTGAAGCTAGATCTAGTTTAGCTTCTTTTAACTTTTGATATACCACAATGATTTAGGGAGGAAAAGAATGACCAAATTAATTACTATTATGAGTCTTCTGATTATATTCTTAGAGGATGCTAGCTAGGATTATTAGTATCATGCAGACCTACTTATGACCTACTTATCATAGGATTCATATGTCCACATTTATGAACAATATTATTAAATATTATAAGTTAGAAAATAAATGATAATTAATGAATCTAGGCAATATAGTGGTGTGATGTGCATAATATTTGATATTTAGACTAGTCACGATAATACATCGTTTGCATGTCTCATCGCTCATTATGTATATTCTATATGGAAACTTAATAAATAGATTTTAGAATTTTCTAATATTTTCTATCCTTATGATGGCCATACCAAATATGAGTGCATCATGAGAATCATTAGAGATTATCATATTTAAAACAAAATATTTAGGATAATATTTTATAATTTATCTAACCATGGAGTAACTATTAATATGTTTGTTAGAACATATTAGAGATAGAGATGTCAAGTGAGCTAGGCTGCCTAGGCACAACACGAGGCATGACCCGATTGAGCTATGCATTGCCTAACATGGTACGATCTAGAACCGCATTTGGGCCCATGTCATGCCAGTTTGAGGCATGGCTCATGTTGTGCTGGGCCAGGGGGTGCCGAGCCTCGTGTCAGGCCTGGCATGACCTGGCTACCTAGCCCGAAGGCACGGTACAGCGGCATGATCTGGCACGACCTAACACTGTGCCTCAAAATTTAGGTTCAGTATTAGGTTCCAGGAGTCGGGCTTTTGTGATGCATGGCCCATCAGCCATCAGGCTCGGTCCTTGCCTGATTCCAGATCCTTTTTGGAATTGTCGAGCCAAACCAACCCAATGGTAAAAAAAATTAAACTGAGATGCATCATGCTATCGGATGCACCCCCAATTGCTAGAGTAGGAAATCCGATGGTTGTTGGGCTTTTACCCAAAAAAAATCATTAAAAATTTAAAAAAAATAAAAATAAAATGATTTTGTTAAATCTTTATAATATTTATATATATTTCTCCCTCACTTATCATTCTCACACCTCACATTCTTTCTCTTTCACTCTAATCTAAAATCTCTAACTCTAATTCTAATTTATATTCTCATCCCTCTCTCATTTGGGCATTGCGCTTTCAGGACTCGGGTGTGAACTACGAACAATGAATATTAGACATTAGCTTTACCAATTAGGAATCGGCATTCTATAAATGGCCAAACACCAAACGGGTATTATTTTTAAAATTTTATTTAGTTTTTAAATTTTAATTTTTTTTAATATATTTAATAAAAAAAATTTTTAATTTTTAAAATAAATTTAGAATATAATTAATAAACTAATAAAAATCTAAAATGATAAATAGTGAATTTATTGATGAGAATTAGATTAATATTAAAGTAAACATAAATAATTTTAATATTGATAATGAAAACTCTACGAAAAGGTGTGAGGTCGGGACATCCAAAATCTTGTTTTCTTTCATGGTCTCAATCCAAACATCTAAAAATAAAAACTATAAAAAATCTATAGTTTAGACTCACTTTAATATTATACATAATAAAAATGTTAGGGGGTTTCATTGAAGAAGCGACACAATATAAATAATATAAGAAATTATTAACATGTAGATCAGCCTCTATGTTGCATTATATCCTAGACAAACCCAACTAAGAGGTAGAATCTTTGAGGTTGGATCTAGTTTATCCTCTATATTTGTTGTCCCTCTTTATATACGGCAATGAGTTAGAGAAGGAATACATGATCAAACTGATCACCATGATGAATCTTTCGATTAGATTTTGTAGGATCAAAGGGTAGTTAGTATCATATAGATATATTTTAGCCTGCATATCATAGGATTCCTAGGTTCACATCTAGGAATGAGATATAAAATCTATAAGTTAGAAAAACAAAAATAACTATTGAATTTAGAAAATATAGAGGCATGTGTCCGCGAAGTTTGATATTTGGACTAGTCATGACAATTCATCTTATGCATGACTCACCGCATATTGTATAGATTCTAAATAGATACTAAATAATAAGATATTATGATTTTAAGAGATTCTCATCCTCATGATGGTTGGGCCATATATGAGTGCATGATGAGAATCTTTAGAGAATATAATATTCAAAATAAAATATATATTATCACATTTGATAATACATCTAACAATAGAGTAGCCATTAAATTTTTGTTATGACCATTAGAGATGGGACATTAGGATAGATTTTTTCATATTAGATGTATGTGTCACATTATAAACCTCATAGTACAAGCGAGGATGAATGTTGTTTCCTCAACTTAAAAAAATATGTAACTTGCTAAAATATCTTTAGATGCCTAGCAGACAACATGAGTTTGGTAGTCTTTGTTTGTCTATAGGTCTAAAGAAGAAGAAATTCCAAATAGATGGGAGACACCATTAAAATTACACTTACCTAATGTTGGAGTCATGTGTTGGATATGAACATGTGATATCTGACTACATTAATAGTAAGAGTGTTGAACTTATTATCGATGACACTGTCTAGGATACACAAATTTCAATTATGAAATTCCTGAAGATTTTTTATGATACGATAAACATGTGTTCATTAGTTTATACTCATATGACTTGCATTGCACTCAGGTACATATGCAATATTAGTAGCATATTTAGGAAGTTTAAATATGACTCGACATTTAGTGACACGACTCTTGAGATGGAAATCAACTACTTAAAGTATTTGTCTACCGTTCCATCTCTCTATTATCTGGCTGCTTGCATGGACCTTAAGGTTTAGGTGGAAGTGGTAGAAAATATGTTGACATACATATCCTCACACATGAACCAAGAAGACCAACTTGAAGGGTTTATTTACAAAAAATTGACTAAGTTATTTACATACTATGAGATTAGGTATGTTGGTAGTAGTAGTCAAGCTCCGAGTATAAACTTGGATACTTTATTCTGAGATGATACCTTCTCCATTCAATTAGTGAGGGAGAAATGATGAGGTGGACCATCGAATAGGAGCGAGCTATTTCCACATATCCCATGTTGTCTAAGATGACATAGGATCTATTCTCTTTCAATGTTGAGCGTAGCATCAAAGTCTATTTTTTCTATTGTAGTCAATGTGATTTCAGATAGGAAATCGAGACTATGGCTAGATATCTTAGAGACACTTGCATACTTGAAGGATTGGAAGGATTCAAGATTAAAAATCTATGATCGAAATCATGCTAGAACAAGAGTGAATGAGTTGCTTGCATATAATAATTCATGGGACTTTGAAGAGGTTGAGCCCAATATTATCGATGCCATCAGAAGCTTATGTGATGATGATTAGTTGCATACTCATACGAATTGAAATTTAAATTGAGCTATTCAGGCAATTGAGCTTGCTGTATTATTATTATTATTATGATTGAGATTAACGATGTTTACAATTTATTTAATGTTGTTGTAATGATTTGTGAGTTATGCTTATGTATTTTTGTTATTTTATTTATTTTTGGATTGAATAATGAATGAATAATTGATTTGTTTTTTTGATATTTTTTGTAATTTAAATGAACTTAATAAAAAATATAATATAATATCACACTCACAACTCATAAATATTAACTTACAATATGAAATTTGTAAAAAAAAATTAAATAAGTATCCATAATTTTGAGATTGAGATGAAGAGTCGAGTCATGAGTGCAACTATGCAAGTTGGTCTCAAACTCGAACTCAAAATCCTATCCTCCTTGGACCTAGCTATGCTAGGTCCTAGGCTAAGGTGCTAGGCTAGAAAACTAGGTCCGAACCAACACGGCTTGACACGACCCGACTTGAATCTGGCTAGACTTGGGCGGTGGGCCATGCCGGGCGAGACAAAATTATGTTGTCCCAGCTATGACACGACTCCCATACCATGTCATTCTAGGCACGACACAGTAGCCTGATTGGGCCACCAAAAACTAAGCTATGTCGGTACTACAATACCCATTTGACAACTCTAATTAGCGATGAGCTATAAGGTGAGATTTTTCATATTAGATGCATATGTTATATTATTATCTTAATAGTATAAGTAGGGATGAAGAATATTTCTCCCACATTAGAAAAAAATACAAAACTCACTAAAATATCTTCGGGCACCTAGCAAACAATAAAAATTTGGTAGTCTATATTTGTATCTGTGTCTGAAGAATAAAAAATATAAAATAGATTTGAGGTACCATTAAAATTAAACTTACCTGATATTAGATTTATGTATTGAATATGAACATGTGATATCCAACTATATCAATAGTAAGAGTGAAGGACTTATTATTGATGAAACTGACTGGAATACAAAAATTTCTTTTTTAAAATTTCTTAAGATTTTGTATGACATGATGAACATGTGTTCGTCTGTTTACACTCTCTGGATATTGTTTGAAAATATTAGAAGTAGTATTAAACCAATGTAACGAGATGAATAATATTCTTAAATGGGAGAAATATTATTTCATGATAAAAAATGGATCGTACTGAGACATTTAATATGTACTACAACACTAGAAGTTGACAATTTGAAGGTTTTAGTAATCAAAATTGTACCTCTCTATATTTGTCAAGTGAGTGCATAATTTTCTTATGCATGTTAGGTTTTATTGGAGATTTATAAATAACTTCTCAAAGATGCTGAAATAGTGTTCAAATTATTAGAGAAAGAAGTGATTTACAACTTTAGTGAAAAATGTATTGATTCTTTTGAAGAGTTGAAGAGAAATTTGAAAGAAAGCCCTATTTTAACAACACCATAGTGTGTTGAAGCTATTTTTGATTATGTGCAATGAAACCACTTAAGAACTTGAGGTTGTACATGGGCAGAAAAGAGACAAGGTCTTTAGGATCATTTCATATGCTTGCCAAACCTTGAATGAATCCCAAGTCAACTACACAAATACTAAAAATGAAATATTAGCCATAATATTTTTCTGAGACAAATTTTGACCATATATTTTTGGAGAAAAGGTAGTGATTTACATGGAACATGCAGCCATAAGGTAGTGATTTATATGGATCATGGAGCCATATAGTATTAGATGGAAAATAAATTTGTTAAGCCAAGACTGATAAGATAAATTCTCCTGCTGCAAAATTTTGATGTAGAAATAAGAGAAAAAAAGGGGGATAAACAATGTGTTAGACTATCATTTGTTCTGCTTGGAATTCAATGGGAACCATGGAGGGGAAGCTGAAATTATGGAGAACTCAGATTAAAAGATTTTGATGTTGAAAACTCACTTGCCCTAACATGATGATTTTATTAGTTGTCTAGAATGTGATGTCCTTCCATTTTCTCCCATGTCACAATAAAAGAGAAAGTTTCTATATGATAGTAAAAACTATCTATGAGATGATCCATTATAATTCAAAAGATGTGTGAATCATGTCATAAGAAGATATGTACCAAAAGATAATTAAATAGATGGAAATTATTTTTAAATACTACTTTTCCCCATATGGAAGATATTTTAGAGGTAACAAAATTGCCCTACATCTTTTGGCAAGAAGTTTATACTATAGAAGGGTATTACATGTCTACATGAGCTGAAGTAATAACCACACAAATGAACAATGCAATATTTGGATCATACTTGGCTAAGCATGAGATGAGACATACAAGAGGATTTCCATATCAATCACAGACAAATGGACAAATGGAAATAAAAAGATCAAGAATATATTGGAAAAGATAGTAAATCTATCAAATAAAGATTATTCTCAAAGATTGAAAAAAGTTTTATGAGCATATAAAAATTACATTCAAGATACCCCTGAGTATGACTTCCTATAGACTAGTTTTTGGAAAGACAATTCATTTGCCAATCAAACTTGAATGTTGAGCATGGTGAACAATGAAACAAATGAATTATATTTTAGAAGATGTAAAGGAAAAAAAGGAATTTTCAAATGTGTGAACAAAAATAATAGCAGAATTAACCCTATGATAATGTTTGAATTTTACAAAAAATAAAATGAAAAAATGGCAAGATGAAAAATTGTAGAGAAAAATGTTTAGAATAATGGGATCAACTAGCCCGGGTGGTTAAGGCATGACATGAGAAATGATATGATTCAGCTATGCTTGGCACGACACAGCCTAGTTTAAATGCATACTTAGATCAGCCTCGTACTAGACTATAGTATGACTCGGGCCATTCTAGGCTAGAGTACCTAGCATGGGAGACATGACATGGCATCATCCAACATGTTGACCCATGTGGGTTGGTTTTAGCCCTACTAGCCAAATAGGCCAGCTAGTTCTGACATAGGCTTCTCTTAACTTGACCCAGCCTAGCATAGACATGAACCAAGCTAGCCTAGAATGAACCATGCTAGCCTAGATTGAACCCAAACAAGTCTAAAATGACTTAGGCTAGCCTGGAATGAACCAAGCTTACCTGGCCTAACCTAGGCTAGCTTGGAATAAACCATGCTAGCTGACATTAATCATGCTAGCTTGGAATGATCCAAGATAGCCTAAACTAAACCTAGGCTAGCCTAGAATGAACTAGGCTAGCCTAGAATGAACCAGGCTAGCTTGGAAAGTCTTGATCCAACTTGGCACAACATAGTATGACCTAGCATGACTTAGGCAAAAGACATGCCAATAGGCCATGCTAGACTGTTTGACACCTCTAGTTTAGAATAGAAAAAAAGGTTTTAGTTTAAACTCTCATCTCAATATGTTTATAGAAATGTTAAAGTCTCGGTGATATGGACTCTTTATAATCATCACTATGATATCCTATGTGGCAATTTTAGTGAAAACAAAAGATGCAATGGAGTATAAAATAAATGAGTAAAGAATGAAGCATTATAAAGAAATCAAACTGAGTTGAGAATGGTGAAAAAAATCAAAAGTCACAATTATATCTATTGCTATGATAAATGAGATCCAGAGAGAAACACACAAATATGTGACTTCACAATAAGTTTTAGCCTTATCAAAGGTGATCGTAAAAAGTAATTCCATGACTTTTCACAAAGTCATGACATCCATGGAAAATTTTCTTGAAGAAGATAATCTAAAAGAATAATTCAAAATGACAAGTAGAAAAGAAATACTATACTCAGAAGTTATTTTGGACCACTGAAATTAATGATTGAAATAGAGATCCAATAATTATCTAATGGATATTAAACATAATATTACTTGGGAGGCAACCCAAGTAGACAGTTTTAGTCATAAGAATATTTTCTACCATGACTTTATGCTCTAGAAAGTATTACTCTAGTCATGACATTTCCAATCACCATGACTTTTTGTTATGAAGAGCATTTATTTTGATCACAATAATTTTAGTGATGTGCCTTTGTACTTCAATGCTTAAATACCAAAGCAATGACTATATTCAAGATGCTAATTTTGCATTCTAGAATATAAATTATTTTAATCACCACATTCTCAATGTCATGATATCATGCTCTAGAAAAAAATTACTTAAGTAATGACATTCATTTCTATCATGATGTTTGTACTTTAGAGAACATCCAATGAAACAATAAAGTCACGACCTTAATCTAGCACTATGACTTCCAGGTTAAAGATTCATGCAAATCCATAAAGTATAAAAGTACTTAAAAGATTACATAAAAGAAAGATGAGAGGGAATTGAATTTCAAGCCAAGAGCAACAAACCCTTGGAAGAATGACTTCTTATCCCTAGTTAAAGAAAAAATCATGAAGAACAGAAGCAATAATTATTTTGAATTAAGTTTTGAGACTTAAATCCTCACTTAGATTTTTATTGGAAACCCTCAATTGCATGAGATGTCATTCAAAATATCTCATATGAATTCTTCCCTAATAATATGCTATTGGGATCTAAAGTTAGTTTTTATGTACTTATGTATTGATAATGTGATATTATAATGTCTATATTTCTGATAATATTGTGGTTTTGATGTTAATAGATATGAATAATTTTTAGAACTAAAATTTAAGGTTTTCACAATTTCATATGTATATACATGTAGTCATGGTAAATGGTGATAAGTATGCCATGAGACATACTCATGCTCTATGATAAGAAGAAAGTGATAACTCTTATAATCTTAATGCTTGAGGTAAACCTACATAAGAAAACTCAAAAATGAGATAAGTTTAATTGTTACAAGTATGATACTTATGAAATTGAAAGCACCAATATATTTAAGATCAATTCTTTATGCATATTCTAGATTAACTGACATTCAAGTAATATGAGGATTGAATAGAATATCAAATCTAGTAGTTTTACTATTGTGTAAGAGTTGTGTGTTGGCTAAGGTGGATGGTGATAGATATGTCATAGACGCATACAACTGGAGGTATTTCGTATGATAGTGACATCTCTATGAATTATTTTCTCTTGTATGAGTTTCATATGTGAGATTTCTGTGACTCTGTTACTCAACCTAATTTAATCAGTAAAGAAATATTCTAAAAGTTCATTGATGAAAGTATCTCATCAATTGAGTTCGACAACTACATGGTTCATACAAATAGTATAATAAACTTTTATCCAAATTTTGAGCCCATAAAGATTGTATTAGTAGTTTGGCTAAATAAGATACAACTCATTTTTAGTATAATAAATGCTATGATTGTTAAATAATATTAGGTATAGGATTCATTTATTTAATTAATGTGATGTTAATTTATTTGATATATATTATGTTAGTCATAGAATGAAAGTTGGGGTATTGTGTAAAGACCCTTTTCCCTAATAGAATACAAGATGGTTTTTAGCATTAAGTTATTCCCAATGATGACCACCTCATAGTTGTCCCCTCAGTATGTCACCATTATGACAATATTGTATTTCTATGCGATGATCATTCACAATATTATACCTTTTATAGAACTTCATCAACTACCCTTGATAGTTGCTTCATATTCACATACTTAATCACTAGTCTCTATAGTCAAAAAGACCATTGAGTAGCATGGTTTGTAAGCATTTGCACTTTCTAGTTTATAACTGTCATACTCACATAATTAACATATATATTTTTTGAGTTACATGTGTATGAACCATATGAGTAAATGAAATTCACAAGGGCTGTCACCACCTTGTGAGTCTCCATACTCATGCTCATGTCTTGTGGATTGGCTATAACCATCCTTATTAGTAATGTTGTGACTTTTATACTAAATGTGAATTACTTGAGAGAATATTTTCTATAATATCCATCTCAATCAAGAACCCAATCCCTCTATGATATGTACAACAAATTGAAATGAAAATCTGTTTATATTTTGTATCTCGTAAGCATCATGCTAATGATGATTAACATGCCCAAACTTTGTGATTTGACTTATAAGTTTTCTCATGAATCACAATTGGAAAATATTTTCTCCATCTTCCTACCATATGTATGAGTGAGTGTGAGTCTCATGACTTAATTATCATCATCCACCAAGTCAACATTGCACAAACCTATAATTAGTAAAAACCTTAATTCAAATTCTATTTAGTCATTATCTATCAATATTAATAATATAAAATATAATGAAGCCATAAATGCATCACACACCAAAACTAATTATATCATATAATTCAAATCATACAAACTCTAGATCATGCTAATTTCATCAAATTCTAGAATTAATCCATAGAGAAGAGGGGTTTGAGAGCCATGACCCTCAACGATCATATTCTACTTGAGCATATTCTAGATCATATTCTATAATTAATCCCTATAGAAGAGGGGTTTGAGAGCCATGACTCTAGATCATATTCTAATTATATCATATTCTAGATCATGATAATTTCATCATAAATGCATGTGAAACCTCTAAAAAGAATTAAATTTATCTCTATAGTGTGTAGTTTCTATGATTTTACTTGTTTCATAAGGGAGAGGAAAAGAAAATGAGATCCCTCAAAAATTTTTTTTGCTCCACTTTTATACTTGAGCAGCTTTGCATTATTCAAAGTAAGAAGTCATGACTTTTAGATAAAAATCATAACTTTAGCTATTATCTATTTAGCTTGAGGTCATGAATTTTGGAAATAATTGTGACTCTATTCAACATCTTGATCTTTCTATAACATAAGGTCATAGTATTGATAATGACCATGATTTAGACCTAATCTATTTGTAATACAAAGTCATGGAATTATGAAATGGTCACAGCTTCATGCCATCATCATTTTTAATCCATAGAGAAATGTAGTATTGTGAAGTGGTCATGGAGTAGAGATAGCTTCTCATATTTTTATTTAGCCTCGACACTATGTGGAGGCTATCATGCTACCTTTTCTTCTCTCGTATAAACATAGTATAGTGGTGTTGTTAAAATGTTGTAGTATCTGCACTTGGCTGGCATGTAGGAGTCATGACTATGCCTTCCTTTGAGGACAAGAGTCATGACATTGGAAATAGCCGTGCTCTAGTAATAGCCTTTGTATAATATTTAGTGTCCCTAACATTGGTGCTTTGGGTAATTGCCTTGGCTTTAGCATGAGTAATTGTTACTCTTTAATTTTCTCTAGTTCAAAAGTTGTAGCTTTGTCAAAAGGGCATGACTCTAACTTGAGACTACCAAGCTATATAAAGATAAAGTTTCAGCACTATGAAAATAGTTGTAATCTCGAGCACTGATGGGCATACTTGGTTATTGTGATGAAGAATTAATGGCATAGCCATTTACATTTTTTGAGCTAAGTATGGTTGATATTCCATGATAATATCACAACAATTGAGAATATGTTGCTTAATGGAAAGATTGTGCTAACGAGAGAGTAAGATCTTGGAGTACAAGATTTTGCCAATAACTATTTATGTAGAGTTTTGGCCAATAATGAATATCAAAACCATGAATGACTTATGGATCTACCTTCTCTTCTAAACACCTCGAAAAATTTATTGATTTCACAATTATTTATTGAAGTTCTCAAAAATACAAAAAATTATGAAATCAATACATATTCACCTCATTTCTACAGATAAATATCATTCCCAACCATCGAAATATACTAGGATGTATAATAAATAGAACATTGAACAAGATTCATGAGAAGATGTTTGTCAATTATCATGAGTATGATACTTATAAAGTCAAAAATATAAATACATTTAGTACTTTATTATTTCATATCTAAACTATTAGAATTCAGATAATAGAAATGCACTCTTGAAGTAGTCATCAATGATCATTGATGTATTTTATAAAAGGAATAGATATATGAATGACCCATGAATGAAATGACATGTGATTTAGTGATGGAATACTATGGGCATAACTATGAGGAAATCATCCATGATAGTAATAGTTCAAGATGAATAGATAGACATGGGCATTTCCACACTCATCTTTACTTCATCCAATAGATGAATACAACATTTCACAAATGCTAAAGAAAATATCATCATATAGAAAAAAGTGAGCCAACCATAGAGTCTAAGTTTCTTTTCTAAAAATCCAAGTATTTCTATTCATCTTGGGTAACATTTAGTTCACTATTAGTTAGTCAAATTGTATATATAATTTTATATGGGATCAATATTTAGATTTAAGTCTACTTTGCTACTTGTATGACTAATATATTTTTAGAACTCTATTAGATGAAAGACAATCACCCAAGAGCTTTTGGTACTATGTTATAAATGATATGTTTTAGCACCATGATAAAGTTGCAACATCTTCTTTGCACTTGTTATTTGATTCAATGTTTGATAGTTATTCTTAGCTAGTTCTTTAAATAAAAAAAAATAGGCATATTTAAGTGATCTATTAATGATGAAACCATTGGATGCTTCATCAACTATGCACCTCTTATCTAGTTCAACCCATTGTAGAATGTCTAGGCTTGGAACTATTATTGAAATCCATGTTGTAGGTGCCACCTTAATACATATTTAAATTGGTCCCAAGCATCATATAATATATCTAGCTCCACTTATCTGAACTAACTTTTCTCTCTTGTCAGTTATGATGTAATTTGAGATGGAAAAACTTAGTTAGAAAAGCTTTTACAAGTTCAACTAAACTCTCAATGGATTCTCTACATAAGAAATGGAATTAGCTCCTTGCATATGCTTTTAGAGAATGGAAAAATCACTACTTTATCACATTTGGGCTAATTCCATTCATCTTGACAATGTTGCAAATCTCCAATAAAGTCATCATATGACTATTTTGGTTTTTTAAGAATCATCGACATAATGATGTTGTTGCACCATGGCTATGAAAATATACTTCAACTCAAAATGATTCACTTATATTGGTTGCATCCAAACCCAAAATGTTGGCCTCAAAATTCCAATACTTTGCTAAGGTGTGGTAAGGAATGAGCCATTGAGCAGTTTGTTCTTCAACACTTTGTTTGATTCCATTATTAATATTATCTTCCAAGCTTGCTCACTCAGCTCTCTATCTCAATATATGTCTTCTCATTCTTTTAAATTCTAGGTCTAAAGGTATTTGCTCATTATTACTAAAATTTTGGGATATAAATCATTGTGGCTACAAAAAAAACAAAAAAAAACACACTAACACAAAAAGGAATACTTAACACAAAGAGTTATCAAATCAACTAGATATAACACTATCCATTTTCAAATATAGTTATGTCAACTCAAGTTGACCAATCAAACAAATAATAATTTTTAACAAAAATGCTAAATTTTTTTTCAATTATAGTGCCAAAACTTATTGTTTGTAGTATAATACAAAATATTTATTAGGTAATTGAATATGACCAATAAAAATCCAAAGTATACTGATAATACAAGTAATAAAGTAGACATAAATCTAAAGATCAATCACACAAGGATTGTATGAGTAATAAAGTATACTGATATTAAATTATTTTTTGTTGGGTCTCAAATACATACTAAGATTATCGAGTTAGTTTACTTCTTTGTGCATGATGAGTTTTCTTTTATATTGTGATTGTTGAATGAAGGGTAAGATGATGTGAATTTCTCTATTTTCCCCCTTATCTTACAAGGTGATTTTCAACCATTAACTATCACTACCAAGGATGATCCATTTTACTCGTGTCTTCTATATTTTACCTTTGAAAACACACTTACTTTGTTTGTGGTTCATCAATACTTCTACTCCTTTTAGTCAATACATAAATTATCCTTGGTCACATCTTTAGATTTATATTTTTATTCTCTAGTCATAATAGTTATTAAAGACTTGAAATAATATGATGATAATTATATTTGAGCTTTCAACATCATTAGCACCATACTCACTCCAATTAACTTACATCTCTCCAATGATGTTTCCTATGGAATCCATTCAAAAGAAAATGATTATAGGGTTGATACCACCTTATGAAGCACCTTCCCCTGCCATGAATTACATGTCACAAACCATCATAGCTAATACATGATTGTCGTACTATGGTGAAATTCGTAAGGTAGACATTCTACATAACCTCAGATCATCTGAAAGCTTATTCTTCCAGTATATGCACAATAGAATGATTATAATTTTATTTATACTTTCGGTACCATGAGTTGCATAGTAGCACCAATTTACCTTATATAAATTTAGGGATTCTCCAAATAGGTTCATCTCACTAGCTGAGAATAAAAGGGTTATTACTCCTTTTAATTCCAATCTCATGGGTGTATCCTGTGACTTACATATCATCATCTATCATGACTAACACAAATAAATTTATTTGGTATGGAACCAATATTCTATGTTCTAATCAACATTCATATCCATCAATAGTCAAATTATGAAAATTTATCAATTAAATATTTGAAATCCACAATCAATTACACACACATATAAATTAGCACTAGATCCATATTTGGCCTTACACTATGGAAGATTTTTCACTATAGGTTTAAAGTTTATCTTGACCCCTTGAGGGTTCCCAATGATAGTTGGCATGAGAATCTACGTCAAGAAAGACTATGTAAAGATTTCTATGACTTGTTTATAGAGTTGCAACTAAGAAATGTTGTGTTGACTTCTCAATAAGTATGTTCTAGTATAAACTAGCCATAATATTAGAAATATCATGACTTTTCCCTGATATTCTATCCTTTATTTCAGCTTTCCACCAAGTCTAACATTTATATCTAATTCATATCCGATTTCATTATTATTCATCAAATTTCATAAAAATCATAATCTAATAAAATTATTGAATTAAAGGCCCATTTTTAGTTTATCAGATAATAAAAATAATCAAAATTAAACACAAAATCTCAATATGTTGAATGCCAAACATTTACCAAGACTTAGTCATACAACATCATGACTAAGTTGTATGACACAATGACTAGGTAATATGACGCCGTGACTAAGTTGCATGACACCAAGACTAAGTCATACAACATCATGACTAAGTTGTATGACACAATGACTGGGTAATATGACGCCATGACTAAGTTGCATGACACCAAGACTAAGTTATATGATACCAACACTTAGTTGTATGACAATAAGACCAAGCCAAACAACACTATGACTATGTCATATAACACTATGACTAAGTTAGGGCTTGAATACTAAATTGTATGATACCAAGAAAAAGTCATACTACACCAAAGTTGGATGGCACCATGACTAAGCCACATGGAAACATGGCAATGTCGCACAACACCATAACTAAGTTATATGACACCATAACTAAGTCATTCAACATCATGACTAAGTTGTATGATACCATGACTAAGTCATACAATACCATGATAATTTGTATGATATCATGACTATGACATATAACACCAAGACTAAGTTATATGATACTATGACAAAATTATACCACACCATGATTAAGTCATTTGACACTAAGACAATCATACGTTATCAAGACTAAGTCATATGACTCCAAGAGTAAGTCTTAAGCCACCATGATAAATTTGTATGACACCATAAATAAGTGATACGATACTATGACTAAGTTATATGACACCACGGCTAAGTGATATGACACCAAGGCTAAATCATACAATACCATCACTATAAGTATGATACCATGACTAAATCCTATGATACTAGCACTAAGTAGTACGACAATATGACTAAGTTGTCTAACACAATGTCTAAGTTATATCACACCAATACATATACATTGGACACAAATACTAAGTCATGTGATACAAACACTATGTTTTGTGACATCAATACCAAGTAGTAAGTGTTGTGACTTTGCTACCATGCCAAAAATTTGATGGTTCTTGATATTGCACCAAAAGCTTGTTAGGTATGTATGTGCATATAATCAAATTCCACAATTATACCATGAAAAGCTAATGCATCTAATAAAATTAAACCATTTTTATTATTTAATAAAAATTGAATCAGTAAAAGCTAATCCATCTAATAAAATTAAATCAAATTCCACAATTCCACAATTCCACAATTAGACTTATGTGGGGTTTAATGCATAATCTAATAAAATTATCTAATATGACACCCTTACAATTTCTCATCAGTGATGCCACTCTTACTAACAGAATCTAACCCCAATGCATATGTCACCCTGACATTCAAAATTGATGGAAGAGGGCCCCCCATACAAGAGAAACCATATAGTGAAGATAGATTTCCATTTCAAGATTGTTACCTAGTTTGACCAAGTATACATCTATCATATAACCCATTCTAGATCCTTTTTTTTTGCCATATTATTTTGGAGTCTATTTACCAGTTGGCGCTTTTTAATTTGGAAAACATAATTACATACATTAACAAGAGGACTCCAACAGGTATTGGAGTTCCTCTTCCCTTCATACAAGATATGCACTCTATTGAAACCATGTCCCATTGATACAAATGAGCTCACGCCCATACAAATCATTTTAGAGTAATCTAGCTCCATAAAAATGAGCTTACAAGTATTCTCCATACAAACGAACTCACTTCTATACATTTAAATATTACAAGATAGCTCAACCCCAATGTGGTGAATGCATATGCCCCCCCCCCCCCCCCCCCCCCTCCCAACACAAGAAGCCCCCATACACAATTATACATCACGGAGACATCCATGTAGAGTTGATTATATGACTTATACAAATTTTGTATTTTAGAGTTTTTATATTTGGCCCAGTCTGTGCATGTATTTAATATTGCATCATGGAAGACGGTCATACAAGTAGTTTACATACAACTGGATCCAAGTCCCAATAGGTATGTGGGGGGTTCTATCACTGTACACTCATTCTTCCCTCTTAGACAAGATACAATAACAAGACTTGCTTTTGTTGCATCATGCTTGGCCATTACAAAAGGCAACATCAATAAGGCCAAAACAATAAAGAACTCTCCCCCAGGGGGACTCCCCACATGCTCTATTATGGGACTATATGGATTCATCCATTTTGTCCAGTAACCCTTCAAACAGACATGTATATATACAATGGTCAAACAATAAATTGCCACTGACCTCCATAACCAACTAATTATGGCATCATGCAAAGAAAACCACATCACATCCATTCCTATAGGTGCCTTCACCTCTCCCCAGAATACCTTTAAAATAAATGAAATATGCCTACAAAAGAGCCTCAAGTCACTCTTCCTTATCCATCTTCCAAAACTCCATCTAAAGTTAATAGGAATTATGCAAATCATATTTTTAAAGGAGTTATGACCTCCTTTAAAAAATTTAGGAAGGACTATGGTAGGCAGAGCCCTTGTATGGAAGATCTTTGATTTTACCTTTGTTTCTCAGATTTAAAGAAGGATCTTCTTTTGGAGCATCCTTCTTTTTCCTCTTTGTTTTGACCAAGGTGAAACGTTCTTTCTCCTCTTTCAAGTTGACAAGAGCCTTCATTTTCTGTTTGTTGAAGAATATGAGGTATTTTTGATATAGGGAGTTCTCGGCTTTGTTCGAGTGAACATTGCCTTTCTTCTGCATGTGAGTTGGCTCCTTCTTCAAGGAGCTATCTTTTTCCATGGAGGATTTTGACATTTATACTTTCTCCAAACCATTAGATTTGGGGCTAGATGGGGAGGAGTTGATATTTATTTCTTTATCTTTAAGTCTTCTTCTACAATAATCATTTGTATGCTCAAACAAAGCGCAAAAATTATAGTAAAGAGGGATATTCTCATAACTTACCAGTTTGGAGATCTTTGAGCGAGTCGAGAAGTTAAGAAAGATTTCATTAGGTAAGTCCATATTAAAATCAACTTCCACTAATGCCCGAGCATGGGCCTATCAAAATTCAACATGACATGATTAACTGATGATTAAATTGGTTTGGATGAAACCTAAATGGGTTAAGGTGATAAATGGGTAAACCCGTTTAACATGTTTAATAAATGGGTCATGTTCAGGTGAGACATGCTAACCCATTTATAACCCATTAACTTGTTTGAATAAAATGAATAAATTAATTTTTTTAAAAAAAAAATTAATCATTTTTTGTTTTTTAAATAAAAGCCATATAGAAAATTATATAAAGCAAATTATTATTAACCTAATCTTTGTGCCTCCACTCTCTCGAGCTCCCCTCCTCTCCGTCTCTCATGGCCATGAGCATTCTCCCTTCTTCAAGATGAATTGTGAGATGTGCAAGAGAAAGCAAGAGGATCAACAAAAGCTCAGTAGCCCTACCCATCTTACCAATGATAACCACCTCTTTTCTTTGCTGGATCAAGTGGGTGGAGCCGTGCTTGCCTCCCTCACTTATAGTTCATCAGGTTACTCAAAATCTTGAATAATAAATGTTTCTTCCACCATGCCATTAAGGAGATGATGATCTTAATTGGAGAATGGATATCTTGATTCCTGTCCATGCAGTTGTAGTCTAACCAACAAAGAATTTTTTTTTCTTTCGTTCGGGTTTGTTTTGCTATTTATAAATTATGACTTATGAGTTATGAGAACCTTACAAAACCACACTAGGATTCCATTAAAATGCAGAAAATCGAGGTGATTTTAAATTTTAATAAACTTCTGCTATATCTTCTTCTTTTTGCCGTAAAGGGAGACATGAAAATTTTAAAGTCTTGTATCGATATTGACATAGAGGAATGCAGCAATGTTTTAAATCTAATATGCCTTTCCCTCCAAATCAATTAAGTTAAGTTAGAACAGAACAGTGAACACATTTGAACTTTGATGTCCACCATTTATTCATAATTTGAACCAAGCAAAACATAGTTTGTTATTGTTTACATATTTAACTTTGGCCCAATTGGATTGGACTTTAAATAAACTAATTACCAGGATGTAATTTATGAAAGAGATTTCCTGTTGTTAGTTAATTAATGAAAGAGAATTTGTTAATTATTTTATAAATAAAATAATAAAAAATAATTATCATGAAGTAATTTACGTATGTCCTGTAGCTTAGTTGGTTATAAAAAAATGGATATATGAACATCATATTTACAGACAAATATATGTGTGTTGAGCAAATGAATTCTATTTATTTCTAATTTTTTTGTCTTAAATAGATGGATTCTTCCGATCACAATATTCTACTTTTTGATGAAGAAGATCAGGTTAAGCATGAATCTAATGTAGCTGCAACTCCAACACAGACATCAACCAGTACAACTACAGAAAAAGGTAAATCTAATCATAAACGATAAAAGACTTCAATAGTATGGCACTACTTTATAGAATTAAATGAAAAATATCCAAGATGACAAGAAGCATGCTGCATGTAGAAATTGTGGTATCAAATATATATGTAAGTCTAGTCATGGAACTGGTAACATGCATACTCACATGGAAAAGTGTGTGCAAAAAAACCATGGGGATATTGGATAATTGCTTCTGAGTCAAGGTCGAGGATCTATACTAATGCGATCCACAAAATTTGATCCTGAAAAGTTTCGTTAGTTAGCGGTTGAGGCAATACTTAATCATGATTTACCATTTGAATTTGTCCAATATGATGGTATTAGAACAATGTTCAAGTATGCTTAAAAAAATATTAAGATGCCTTCTAGGAATACTGCAAAATCAGATGTATTAAAAATGTACAAGAGAGAGATGGAAAAACTTTAAAATTATGTTGGGTTCCCTTCCTGGAAGAATTTGTTTGACATCTGATTTGTGGACTTCTATATCGACTGATGGATATGTTTCTCTCACAGCCCATCATGTTGATCTAAATTGGAAGTTGCAGAAAAAAATTTTGAACTTTTGTCTCATGCACCCTCCCCACACTGGTATTGCATTGTCTAAGAAAATATATGTATTTTTGATTGATTGGGGAATTGAAAGAAAATTATTTTCTTTGACTTTGGATAAAGCTTCAAGTTTGATTGTTTTTTTTTTGAGTCATTGAAGAGTCAACTTAACCTTAAAATGCTCTCTTGAGGGATGGTGAGTTCTTTCGTGTTCGGTGTTGTGCACATATTTTTAATTTGATTGTCTAAGATGGACTAAAAGAAATTGATGAATCAGTGATAAAATTTTGAGAATGCATCAAATATGTTAAAAGCTCATCAGGAAGGAAAAAAAGTTCATGGATTGTGTTGCTCAAGATTCAATAGAGAGTATAAAAGGTTTGCGAGGGGATGTTCCAACTAGGTGGAACTCAACTAATGTTATGCTTGACACTGCACTTTTTTATTGTCGTGCATA
Organism: Sapria himalayana; assembly: GCA_029783825.1. NCBI lineage: Eukaryota > Viridiplantae > Streptophyta > Magnoliopsida > Malpighiales > Rafflesiaceae > Sapria > Sapria himalayana. The sequence goes on from JAREIK010000088.1 coordinate 13,248,807, forward strand.
TATTCATTTATAGTTGAGTGATTCTAATTATAGACATTGTCCTTCCCAATGAGAATGTAGCAAGTGAAAAAGATTTCTAATTTGTTGAGGATGTTTTATAAAGTTACTTGCTTATTCTCTGGTACATAATATCTCACGGCTAATTTGTACTTCCCTCAAGTGTTCCTAATTCAACATACTTTGAAGGAGGCTTTGATAGACAATGAGAGTTTTATAAAAAAAATGGGAAGTCATATGCATGACAAGTTTGACAAGTATTGGTCAAAGTATAGTGTGATTCTTTCAATTGCTATCATCTTAGATCCTCGGTACAAAATTTAGTTTGTAGATTGGGCTTATTCAAAACTTTATGGTGGTGATTCCTATGAATTCAAGTGTGTTCTAGATACTTTATTTGAGATCTTTGAATTGTGCTCTGTCAACTTACCATACGTTGTTCCAATTACTTCAAGTAGTAAGAAACAAGCGAGACTTATGGTCTTGATGATTCCGAAAGCCTTTTTTAGGTAAAATATAATTTATTTTAGCTGAATTAAATGTGATCAAAGTAGTTTATTGTATATTAATAATGACTTTGTATAGAATGTAAGATTTTGAAAAACGTGAAGAAGAAGATGCTCCTATTTCTCGAGTGACCGAGTTGCAGTTGTATTTTAATGAAAAAAGGTTTGATCGAAAAAATGAGTGGGATATTCTAGCTTTTTGGAAATGAGAGCAGTTTCGATATCCTATATTATTTCAGTTGGCTTGTGATGTGATGACAATTCTTATTTCTACAGTTGCATCTGAATATGCATTTAGTATCGGTGGTAGAGCTTTGAATAAGTATCGAAGTTCACTTTTGCCAGAAATTATCCAAGCTTTGATTTGTACTAGAGATTGGATTCATGGTAAGAATAGTAAGTTTGATTCATGTTTATCAATATTATTTTTCTCATTATTCTAATTCATATGATCGTTAATTCATTTATGTTTTGTTGTGCTTAGTTATAGATGATTCTAGTGATGATTCATGAGGAGAATTAGATGATGATGTTTAATGTTTTCAATCAAAATATGAAGTCTAATAAAGTTATATCTGCTCAATGTTCAAATTCTATATATATCATTGATCATGACTAAAGAGAGGTAATGTCAAGTTTTTGATACTGATTATTGATGAATTTATTTAATTATTAATGTTATAAAATGTTTCATTTTAATTTGTATAGGGCATGAGAATTTGGTTGTTGAACCTGCTCGTTGTCTTGGAGGTGGAAATTTGATATCTTTCATGGAATTTTGTGAATCATGGAATTTATAGTTATTTGAGATTATAATTTGTAATATGATTATTATTTCAGATTGTATTTATGATTTGTAATAGGTAACAAACCAAGGGGAATACGAATGCAATGGTCTCCATAGCCATTCAAAGACCGTTTCTATTGGCACTCTCGCCCTCGGCATGCTTGCCACTACCCTATCAGTCGTGTATTCTGTTGTCCATGCTGGATCTTCTACCAGCATTCTTTCCCCCCCAAGTTCTCCCCGTACTTGTACTAATATGGTTGTTGGTGGAATTTGGATACTTTAGATTTAAATATTTATATTGTAATTTGTAATTTATTATATGGTGGTGTGGTGTGAATAATGTCACTAAATATTATATATTTTGTGTTAGTTTGTTAGTTTTATGAAGTTAATATTTTTAAATAAACAGGTAAGTGGTTAAACGAGTGGTTTATCGTGTTAAATGGGTCAAACATATGGTAAATAGGTAAATGGGTCAAATGTGTAGTTTATCGTGTTAACCCGACTCAACCCAACCCAACCCATTAAAATTAGACGTGTTAAATGAGTCATGTCGTATTACCCATTTATTAAATGGTTCGTGTTCGTGTTTTGATTTTCTACATGTTTATTAAATGTGTCATGTACGGGTTTACATACTTTTCACCCGTTACCCGTTTGACACCCCTACCCAAGCATATGAGATTCTTGAGGCATTAAAAGTACGTTTGTCCATATGTAAGGGATTCCCAATACAACTAGCCGCTTTACTTATGCCAATTTGATTCCATAAATGAATAGAGAACTTTGGAAACTTTACTCAGATTGGGATTTTGGCCAATTTTTTTAATCTATAATAGAGCCCAACCAGGAGTGGCTTAATGTAAAGAGGTCTCCCAAACACTAGATATTGATCATTTTTTAGCACTTCCTCTATTTCTTCTGTGACTTTGAATTTGAATAGGATCCATCCACTTGGATGTTGAACAATTTGGGCATTAAATTTCCACTGTTCATCTATTAACTTTTTAAGTAAGCAGAGACCAGGATATTTAGTTACAAAATACCTTACAAGGCAATTTTTCCAGATTTCTATACCTTATTGAATCTCTTCGCTTTCAAGATAGGCATTTCCAGTGTGATTAGAGGGCATATAGGATAGCTTAGTAGTGTTAATCAAAGTTTTATTGCCGGAGAAGAGGCTATTCCAAGGCACTTTATTATTGTCAAAAGTTCTAGGGTGTTCGGAGGAGGGGGGCGGGGGGAGGGCTATGGGCAAGCCAGCCTTTTTATTATCTTTTACGGTCTCAAGCATATTGGTATTAATGTTCATATTCACATTCACATGAGAGGTTACCTCCAAAGTGCACTTATTTGGGTTTTCCATGGCTTTGTTTCTAGAGTTGACTTCGAGATTAAGCATAAAATGAGAGGCAAAATCCATACCATTATCATGTAGAGGTGTCAAACGGATCGTGCCAGGCCGTCCCAGCATGGTTTTAGCCAGTTCGACCGTGCTACTGTGTTGGGCCAGGCACAGCACGGTTACTATACTATGTCATGCATGGCCTGGCATAGTTCTATGGAGGTCAACCCAGCATGAGGCCGTGGCACGAATATGCTGGGTTTGGCCAGGTTTGGCCCGATTCAGGTTGGGCAAAAAACCCTAATTTTAAAAAAAATTAGGGTTTTGGCGGTGCCACCAAGAATCTTTTTTACTTTTGGGGCTTAGCTTCTACCGCTGTGGTGGTTTCTCGGCTCATGCTAAGTTATCATGCCAACATGCATATTAGAATGAGAAGCATAATCAATGCACATATTTGAAACTTCATGCCCAAATTTTGATATTAATATAGAATGTTTAACTAGAGTATTCACATTGTGATTTTTGTCAAATTTTTCATTTGTTTTGTCCAAATCATGTACGTTTTTATCAAATTCATTATGGCACCCATTATCATGAGATGAAATTCTATTTATATGATAATTTTGAAAAAGAAGTTCAGATGAATCGTTAGAGATTTTACTGAAAAGAGTGTGTTGTGTATTACCATCATCAATAATGAACTTTGAAGCATTGTAATCATTTTTCGAGCACACCACAAATCTTGTTCTTCGATAGAACTTCAATGATGCATCAATTTTTTTCAAAAGAACCATGACACAGTCGCCTCTGTATCGGGGGGGGGGGGGGGGGGGGGGGGGGGGGGGGGTGAGCAGAAATTATGATTATCACCTCTTTTGCTCAATTCAAGCCTTCCAAGGTATAATTTTATAAAGTGTAGGAGGATATTTAGAGTTTTTTTTTTTTGGAGAAAAATGGGGAGGAAAAAGGGAGGACAGAAACCAACATGATTCAAGGAAAGGGAAAAGTTCCTAATTAGATGACTTGCCAGTCATCCTAACAAGCTAGTACATGTGGTACAGGTGATAGCCAAAAGGCTATCACCTATATGTGTATGTGTAGGGCTAGGGCCAAGGAGGCTCGGACATGATGTAAATGGCAACTGGCATGGCACCTGCTAGGGCCAGCCACATGGTGGGCATTAATAAAACCCACTATGTGGTTGAAGTTAAAAAAAATTACTGAACAATTTTTTTTTAACTTATCATATCGGGGCCAGATGGATTGGGCACTGGCCAACTGGACTAACCCACTTCCTAGTAACTCGTAACTTGTAAGGCATAAAATATTTATGCATTCGAGCCGGTGGATCATACCAATGGGTTAGGCTCGTGGATCGTACCTTGCCCAGCATAAAGCATGGCAGCCTCTAGCCCAGCATGACATGAGTTGTGCCTTAGGCTGGCCCTACTTAGGTATAGGCATGGTTCTAAACTATGTCATACTAAGTTAGGCACGACTCAGTCAAGTCATGTCTCGTGTCTTACCCAGGATGCCCGACCCACTTGACACCTCTATCCAGCATGACAACAACAACAAACCTATCAATAGTCAAAATTATAATTCAGGTTCTATTTAATCATTATGTTCATCAATTTTTAGTCCACAATATAAATAAAACACATCAATTAATCATAACTTTGTTCATATATTAAATCAATTATAATTATACAATATCTAGACCTCAATTTAACCTAACATTGGGGAGATTTACATATGACGTGCAAGAGAAGAAGTCTCATGACTATCAGGTTCCTAATGACAATTTTTATGAGAATCTAGGATACAAACTTAAACTCACACTAATTTGGTTTATTTTCTGAATCAACCCTAGAGAGAGAGATTTTAGAATCGTGCTCCCCAACTCTATAGTTTAACTTTTGTCCTGCATTCATTGCTTGCATGTGGATCCCCAAAGGAATGCAAAAATATCTTTTCAATGATTGTTGTTGTGCTTTTTTTTTGTCTCAAAGCATGAAGAAGTATAATTTTGGTCTCTCATCTCTTTCTTACTTTTATACTCCATAAATTTGATATTTGTGCAAGTAGAATGTTGTAGCTTTGGATAGATGTAATGACTTTAGCATTTGTCTTTTGAGCTCGAGGTAGCAGCTCTGAGAAAAGGTTGTGGATTTTGGAATGCCTTTTAATCCTAAGGTGATCTACTAACATATAATGTTGTTGTGTCAATAAGTGTTTGTGACTTTTGTATTTTGTCATTGTAACATTGAGTCATGGATTTATGAATGGGTCGTGGCTTTGGTCTTTCTTTTGCTTCAAATGGTCATGATGCTAGGAATGGGCATGACTTTGGTTTTAGTCTTTGATTTTTATTAAATTGTCATGGTTCTAGGGATAGATGTAGCTTTGACTATGATATTTTTTTGTATCAAATGGCTACAATGCTACGATGATTGTGGATTTTCTTTTCGTCTCTCGTTTGTATTAATTGGCCATGATACAAGGGATGGCTATGAATTTTTCTTCTCTTGATGGCAAGAGTCATAGCCTTGGAAGTGGCCACAATTGAATTGAGTAATAGCCTTTGTAATATTATTTATCTAAAGGACATGGCACTAGATAAGTGTTGTGGATTTGGCCTGAGTTGTTTTATCTTTGTATCCTTGTATAGCCCAAAAGTCATAGTTTTAGGAAAAGTCCATGGTTTGATTTGAGAATAAAAGTCTTGGTAAAGATAAAGCCACAAAATTATAAAATGACTATGACTTTTAACACTAGAGGGTACTTAACTACTATGATATGAAATTAATATCATAATTATCTAATTATTATGAGATTAATATGGTTGTTTCTCCAAAATAATATTATAGCCAAAATGTATTATATAGCTAAACAATTATACTAATGAGGTAGTAAAGTCATAGTGTACCAAGATTATCTTGACTAAATACATAGAGTTTTAGCCAAGAATAGATACTAAAATTACTTGATGAACCACACATCACTAAGTTGCCAATTACCTCCAAAAACATAATATTTTCATGACTAAACATTAAAATCTATTAAAACTCACAAGTCAAGAAATCAATTCTTTTATAACTCATTTTCATACTTGCATATCATTTAATATCACCCCAAATACATAAGAAATTTTATATTTTATATATTAAACAAATATTAAACTAAATTAATCACAATTGGCTACAACACTATCATATGAAAATAAATAAAAAATATAAATCAATGAGCCAGGGGTGTTCAGTGATATGATTTTCCTATAAGATTAAACTCTTTAAAGAATAAATTAAATATGAAGTACTCAAATAGTATCATAGAAGTGGATGGTCTTTCCGAATCTTCAATTCGAGTAGTTGTTTAAACTAATATTTTCACCAAAATATCACTCAATGCATCTTGTATTTTTTCAATGGAGTTCAGTATATCCTAAAAGAACCTCATTTAAAAACACAAGCCCTTTTGATTCACACTTTATTTTTTTAATTCCCATAACCATTGGTTCTCCCAATATTAATTATTATATGTTATTTCCATTCATTTGATCTCCTTTGACCATTATTTTTTTTATCCATTGTGATTGCCTTGTATAGTCTCTCAAATGATTCATCACTACTTATCAATTTAATCTCCACTCATTTCATCCCCTCTTCGAAATGTTTATAGATCTTGTCTTCAAACTTTTCTTGAGTCAAGGTAAATAATATGTCTTTTTGTTTGAAATGCATTTCGAAATACTAAATCTCATTTTCCAGCTTTCTCTACTCATGTTGTACGTAGGGATTGAATCTATTTTTGTTTCATAAATAATGTTCCATGGTTGTTTTGACATCCCTCTATATTTTTTATAAATGTAAAAAATATTACCCAGCATACCTCTTTGCACAACTAGGGAATGTTTAATGTGGGCCTCCTCTTCTTCTCATCGTTCATCCCTTCTTTTCATATCGTGTATGTCAGCTCTAGTGAATGATAGTTCTTCTTCACAAATTTTTGTTAGTTCTTCCCATTTTAGAATCTACTTCTATTTTTATCTCTTTAGAGTCTTTTATTCAATTCCCAACAATATCAGGAGGGATACTATCGGATGCATTGTATTAACATGTTCATCCATGAGGACTCTCTCGACTAGACAATATAAAGTAATCAGGGAATAGTGAATTATTTGTCCAAAAAATTCATCCTCAAGGAAACCAAGAATTAACTTCTCAAGGATATTTTCAATTTTAAAACTATAACCAACAAGAATAGCATACATGCAAGATTGCTCTTTCCAGAATAATTGTCAAGACATGAAATATCAGTATTAGAAGTGAATATATAGAATACAACTTAACTTTACTCACACTTGTGAGTTCTCCCCACATCAAATATCTATATGTGATCTTCAAAGAACTCATTTATTATCCTCCTATCAAAGCACACCTAAATACCTATAGAATAATATTTTTTACCTTGTCTATCCTCCAAATTGGCATAGATTTTTTTCATAATTGAAATATGTCCCCATTCTCTATGTATGCAAAATTATAATTAATTTTTATTCTCTATAATATCCCCAAAAGGAGGGATGAATTTGTTAAACCCTTTTCTTTAATCAAGCTTTTCCTAATAAGAATTATTTCCATCCATCGCTACCTATTCTCTCTAACAAAAATAATCGTGAACATCATGACTTCGGGTGGAATTTCTATGGTGTTGAGTCTTTGTCATAACATCGCTTCCCTTTTTTCTTGTGTCTCAATTCTTTGAATATTTTTTTCGATGATCTTTTCCCTTTTATTTTTGAATCGACAAAATTAGAGGGTTTAGGGTTGGTTCTTCATTATGTTGGGAGAGAAATAAGATAATGTTGAAGGATTTATATGGTTTTATATCTATAGTCATGATTTAATTAATCGAGTCCGTCCATCACTACATATCTAGTCTTTCTTTAATTGAAAAGCTATGGCACTATATCAAATTATTACATCAAAGTCATGGAATTGGTTCATGTCCATAATTTTGGAATTTAGTTTTAGATGACACTTTATTTCTATATGACCAAATATGTAGTATTGGGCATGGTCACGACTTTATCATTAAGTTTCTGATAGGTATTTTATTTCTATAACATTAAAGTCACGACACTAAAAAATGGGTATGGCTTTAGGCTTGAAGAGTTAAAATCACAGCTAGTTTGAATCTATAATCTTTTATGAGGAGGGTTTTAATTGTAGCTATATCAAAGTGATGTTTATTTTACAACAAAAACAACTTCATCATATGAGAAAAAAAACTCTTGGGTTGTCTACCAAGTAGCACTATATTTAACATCCATATCTAGATCATCAATAACATATCTCCCCCATCAGAAATCGCTACTTTCCAAGCTAATTTTTTCATATAATTTTTGATCACTTTTCTTTTTGTACTTTTAGTATCAATCATTTATATTAGATAAGTAATCATCTCGATGACATCATCTACAAAGATAATTAGGATAGATCACTTCTTCTTTGTTTTTTCCCTTGCCATGACATTATAAAATATCAAAACTTTTTAATTTCTTATTCTAAGTCTCCTTCCCAACTTCTTCTATATCAGACACTAAAATTGCCTCATTTATACTCTTTTCTTGTATAATCAAGACTATATCTTTAATTACTACTTTCTAGTTCTAAACCTCTATTATCTTTATATTAGTCATTGAAACTTCTATTGTAGTGCTTTCTTCATACTTTTCAACTTTCTCAACTTCTTTAGCATAAATCACTAAAACTTTTGATGTAGCACTTTCTTCGAACATACTCAATTTAGTATCTTCAATGCTATTCTATATTTTTCTCAACCTCTTTTCTTTCTGCTTCATTCATTCTTCTTAAATATTTTAGTAGTTGAGTAAGTATCTCATCACATGAAGCTTCTAAATTTTGATAAGGATTATTGAATGTGCTTTATTAATGGCTCCAATATATCAAATTTATATAACTTATTATTAGTTGATAATAGAGTTGATTGAGGTTATCATGATGAATATTGAAATAGAAGTCACTACTAAGTGGGTAATAGGCTTCATCATAATGATAGTTTTGGTTATTATTACTCATTCTCATCTCATTTCTTCTCCATTGATAATTACCTATATTATTATTATTGCCTTAACTCCTTAATACATATATCGAGGTTTTCCTTGAATGGTTAGTTGCACATGATTTTTTGATTTATCATTTTTTGGGTCCCAAATTATTAGCTCAGTCTTAAAATTTTGCTTTGTTGATTAGTAGGATAAAAAAAGAAAATAAAGAAAGTGAATACAAAGCATAACATTTTCACAATTAAAACAAGATAATAATATTAGCTATTGAATCTAGAAAATTTTTCAAAATAACACTATCAAAACTACTTAAAAATTGTTATCCTTTCTCAAGGATAATTATGTCAACTCATGTTGACAGACTAAACTAATTAATCCCCATCATGGTGCTAAAATCTTATTGCAAGTTTTTTATGCTGCTCAATTTTATTGATTAGATAAAATCTTAAAAGCTTATTGGTTAGGATATCTTATCAAAATAAAATTAACAAGTATATAGGTTGTAGTAGTAAAGATGGACTTTCATCTAGATATTGATATCATAGTAATTAATACTAGTAGTTCAGTTAACTACTTGTAAAATAATATAATTCTAGTAGAGAAAAAAATTCAATATTTTGGTATGACTCTTAGATCTTATAGTTTGTCTACTTGATTTGTATGATTTATACTTAAATAATTTAATTTATGTTGGGGTTGGATATAAAATGTAAGGTTGGTCGTTGTTAGAATGCTCAATTATCCTTAATGGCATATAAGGTGATTATTGCTATTCAACTCATCCCAATGATGATCCCTTCTTACATCTCTCATTGATATGTTACTATTATGCACATAATAAATCATTATGATAATAAATCATTTTATTATGATAATAAATCATTTATATGCTTAAGAATCATTTAGATAATTTATCAACTATCCTTGATAATTTTTTTTATGTACATTCTTATTCTCTTACCTTATGCATCATAAAAAACTTTAACTAATATAGTTTAAAAGTGGTTGAACTTTTAGTTTCATAAGCATAATAATCACACAATTAATATATGCATAACTCAAATCTCAGTGATGAAAATCATATAAATGAAAGTAACTCAGAGAGCATTCACCACCTTGTGATTCAAAACCACTCACACATATCATGTGGATTACCTATCACCATTCTTCATAATGATGATGAAACTCACATGTTAGATGTGAAACTTTTATAAGAATATTTTATAAGATATTCAGATTAATTGAGGATCAATTCTTCTAATATATGTATAATGGATTGGTATATAAAATTATTTGTACTTTTAGATTCATAATTATCATATTTATAATGATTTGCATACCTTAATTTCGAATTTTAATATATAGGGTTGTATCATGCATCAAAGTGAAAATAGTTATCATTTTCTGCATACCATATATGTATGGGTGAGTCTCATAATTTATTTATTATTGTCTACCATGACAACATACATAAACCTACTAATAGTCAAAACTCTAATTGAAGTTCTATTTAATTATTATTTTCATTAATTTTTATTTCACAATATAATCAAACACATTACTTAAACATAAAATCATTCATACATAACAAAAATCATAATTACATATACATTAGACCTATATAGGGTTTATGTTTTGTCTTGGATTCCTTAATTTCTCATAAATCCTTTAAAGAGTGTGGAATTTTTTTTAGGGTTGTTTCTATGCTTTGCTTTTTGGTTCTAAAGAGAGAAGAAGAAATATAATTTTGGTCCCTCTACTCTCTCTTTTATACTTCATTAATCTGGCATTTATCTATATAAAAAGTAATGGCTTTGAGAAGATATCATGAGTTTGGTCTTTGTCTCATGAGCTAGAAGTTGAGGATCAAGGAAAAGGCCACATCTATGAAATGTCTTTTAATGTTGTTGTGATCTACTAACACACAAAGTTTCATCACTAGAAAGTATTCCTAACATGAGCATTTTGTCACTACAACAGAAAGCCATGACTTTGTGAACAGGTTGTGTTCTTAGTCTTTATTTTCCATTAGATGGAAATGACACTTCAAATAGTCTTTGCTTTAGATTTGGTCTCTGTTTTGCATCAAATGATCCGAATGCTAGGGATGATTGTAGCTTTTAGCATTTGTCTCTCTTTTACATTAAATGACCATTGTGCTAGCGATAGCCATGACTTTGGCTTTGGTCTCTCTTTTGCATTAAATCATTGTGGTGTTAGGGATGGTCATGACTTTAAATTTGATCTCTATTTTGCACAAAAATGGTCATGCTGCTAAGGATGGACATGACTTTACCTTCACTTGAGGATAAGAGTCAGGGCCTTGGAAGTGGTCATGTTTTGGTAATGCCCTCTATAACATTATGTGTCCAAAAATCATGATATTGGATAATTATCATAGTTTTGGCCAAATTAATAATATCTTTGTAACTTTTTAAATCCCAAAAGTTACAACTTTGGGAAAATATCATGACACTGACTTGAGATTACAAATCCTTGGTAAAGATAAAGCCACAATGCTAGGAAGTGGCTGTGACTTTTAACACTAGTGGGGCACTTGGTTATTGTGACTTGAAATTAATATCGTAATCATTTAATTATTATGAGATAAATATGGTTGTGACTCTAATATAATATCATAGCTAAAAAGAATATGTTGCACAGTTAAAGAAGTGTGCTAATGAGATAGTAAAGTTGTAGTGTACAAAGATTAACACGACTAAATACATAAAGTTTTGGCTAAGAATAGATGTTAAAGTTACTTAATGAATTACACATTACCAAGTCACTAATTACCTCTAAAAACATAATGATTTGATGACTAATTATGGCTCGTCAAATTAATCTAATTATGGCTCACTGTCATGCCTACACATCATTTAATATCACCCTAAATATATAGAAATATTTGGTTTTTTATATACCAAAAAGTGATGTCCATTGACTTTTAAAATTGTATCATTCTTCTTAATAGAATTTTTGAAAACTCTATTGGGATACTTTGAAGCACAATATGTTGACCAATCTACCTAGACTTCACTTTACTTGGGAATGCAATGAGTTTGGAATTATGTCTTCCTGTTTGGAATATGTGGTACAACTTTTTTTCATATTTAGAATGTCTTCCTTAGTACAAATTAATTGTGTCGTATCTTTAATTTAGCTTCCACAATATTTGCATTACAATATATATCATTTTTATTTTTATCTAACTCATTTAGATCAAGAGATATCTTCAATCTTTCCTCCAAGTCAAACGTCACATCTATACATGTCGTATGCTTCAACTTAGTTGGTAGATGAAATACTTTTTCATATATAATTGGGTAAGGAGATATGTCTGGTATGGTTTTGAAAGTTGTATGGTAAGTCCAAAAAGAATCCATAAACTTTAATGAAAAATTTTATTGGTTAGTTTTCACCATTTTCAAAATAATATTTAAAATTTTTATATTGAGTAATTTTACCTGCTTGGGGAATGATAAAGAGTGACTACTTTATATTTGATCATGTACTTGACAAAAATATTTTCACAAAGATTATAACAAAAATTCTTTTCTCCAACCATGATTATGGTATGGGGTAATAAAATTAGAGATGATGTGATCTTTGATGAAATTTAGCACAACATTATGATCGGTATCATGTAAGCAATATCTTCCATTAACTTAGACAAATATTTGACCACCATCAAAATATAGAAGTATCCAAATGAAAGAGAGCGGGAATTTTCAAATTATTGACCACCATCATATTTTATTTTAGCTTACTAATCTTTTGAGGCTTATCACAATTTTTTTACATGGAATTTCCGTCTTCAAATACAAGGCCAATAAAACTAGATTGAAGCACCTTTAAAGTTGTCTTTGAGTTAAAAAATTAGCAACACAAGCATGTTCATGACAATGGTCAGGAATCCCTTTTTCTTCATCACCTGGAACACACCTCAGTATCACTTGTTTGCATAATATGTGGAAATAAATTGTTCTTCCCAATAATAAGCATAAATCTTGGACAAAATGAATTTTGATCATGTTCTTCTATTATGGAGGTAGCTCACTAGTAGCCAAGTAGTTGCTCAATTGAGAAAACCAACGAGTAGTACCAATCAACATGAAACATTCCTCAAAAAATTCTTCATTGATAGGCATGCTTTGAGAATATACTTTATTGAAGCCATGGCAAGTATCAGACATTACATTTTCCAATCCTTGGATGTTTTTATTTTCAAGTCAAATTTATGACGTGGGTGAATCCATATAATGAACCTTACTTTGTTAACTTGTTTACTTAGAAAATATTATAAGAGTGAATTATTCATGAAGATTGCACTTAGGCTCTCTCTCTCTCTCTCTCACCAAGAATAGCCATAATATATGACATAAGTATTGATTATATAATTTCTTTGTTTTTAATTAAAAGACTTGCTTGAATGATATATGACATAAGAGTTTCCATCATCTCTTTGACCAAGGATAGCCATACTTGCAAAGCCACTAGCCTCACACATGCGTTCAAATAGAATATGCCAATTAGGTGCTCTTTCAATGGGAGTATTAATGAACAATATTTTTTGTGCTTCAAGACTCTTTAGAATTTATCATCCAATGAGAAGTTACCATCATTAGCAAGCAACTCACATTAGGAGTTTTCTAACTTTAAAAATCTATAATGTATCTTTATAGAACTGGGCATGACCAAGATTTTGTCTCACTTCCCTCATATTATTAGGTAATAACAATTTAACAATGAGTTCAACTTTTAAATTATCTGCATCAATACTCCTTTTATAGAAAAATATGTCATGGGATGATGTCATGTTTAATCATGTAGTGACATTTCTTTCAACTTAATACAAAATTCTTATCAATACATAATTTCATGACTTGTCTTCATATCCATTTTCATACATGGTAAAATCAAGCATGAAGGCTTATATTATTCAGTCTATCATACCACTAAAGATATTTTGTATGCACCTTGGAAAAGTATGATGTATTCCAAAAGTAAATTGACAATCTTCGATAGGCATAAGCACCAAAAGTCATGTGAAAGTAGTGTTTTATTGATCTTGCATTCCAATTTCTATGTAAAATATTTTGAATAACCATCATAAAAAATAATTAGGATACCTTCATACTCTTTTAAGTACTTGACCAATAAAAGGAAGAGCAAGGTGATCATTCCTTGTCATCACATTCAACTTCCTATAATCAATATAAGTTCTTTCAGCCATTATTAACATAGTGAGCACAACCTCCCTCACCTTGTTCATTGTTCTTGAAAATTATCATTCCTTAATTTTTAAGGACTACTTGAGAAAGACTTACTACATAAGTGTTATCCAAGATAAAATAAATAATATCTTATTGCGATAATTTCAAGACCTATGCTATAACAACTTCTTGTATATGTGTGTTGAGCTTCCTTTGAGCTTGTCAAACTAGTTTTTATCTTTCTACAATGGCTTCCTTGCACTATCTTAGTTTCTCACCACATTTAATCAGTTCTCTTCTTGATGCTTTGAAAGTAAAGATGAAATTTTCAAGAAACACTTTTCATTTTCTGCCAACTATGCATACTTCAATTCAGTTGGAAAAGGTTTGAGAGTTAAATTAGATGTATTGTCTTACCTTTCTTCTTTCACACCTCCCTCCTTAGTAAATGGAATGATTTTTTTTCTATCCATTAAGTAACAAGATTAATAAAATCATATGGATCACATTTTTCCATCTCTTCCACATCCTCATATATTGCCATAAAGTCTTAATGTTTTTTTCTCTTCATAGTATGCCTCCACAAGATATTTTATCAAGTAAATCATTTATTATTCATTATCCTCTCGAAAGTATGCTTCTTCTATTAGTGATAAATGTTGAGCTCAATAATTATATTACCAAAGGCAAGTTGCAAAACAACATGCTAATAATTAATAAGTTCATGTCTATAGTTGGGGCATAGTCTCCTAAGAATTATTGGAACATGATTCAGCCTTTTATATCCGGCTTCATGTCTAATACCATAAAATATATGGATACTAGAATATATTTATAGGTTAATGAGAAAGTGGTGGATATTATATAAGTACTACCAAGCCAAGTAGGTTATGCATTATGCAATGGAGGAGATTTACACGTGCTCCCAAGTCAAGCAAGGCTTTTCAACAAAAATATCTCAAATGCTAACTATAGTAGTAGATATTTATCTTTATTTGAGGTTTTGTATTTGATTATGATACTCAATTAAAAAAAGTGTTTTTGTTCATATTTATCCTATGCTTCATTATATGTAAATCTTTGAGGAATTTTTCACATTGTGATACTTGCATCAATCTTATACAACAATGAAATATTCTTCCTCATTTACTTGATCATATCAAAAAAAAAAACATATTATTAGTTTATCGATTCTTTCCTTGATGAGTTTTGATAAAACATGGGTGCATGAGCTTTCATTTCACCAAATATTTTGTGATGACAACCCTCTTTTAATGATTTTCTTTGTTATGGATAGCTTCCTATGTTTTTTCTTTATTTCTTTCTTTCCTTTTTTACTCCATCTTGGCTAGATCTATTTTCTTGTCACTTTCGGCTTGTGATTGAGGCATATGCAACTTTAGTTTCTTTACACTTCTCAAAGTGATGATAGCAGTGACTTCACCTACCTTAGAGTAAATTTCACATGAGTTTTGGACCTATTGAATATCCATAATTGTTTGTTATTGTTGAAAATGAAATTTACCTTTTAATTGCTTTAAATGTAGATTAGTAAGCTTGGAAATAGAGCTCATCATATTGTCAATCTTCTAAGTAAGATTATTTTATAAGTTGTTCATTTTTGTATTTAGGAAATTTGTAAGATTGCCTATTTTTTTATTGTGATTGTTGATATCTTTTTGCTCTCACACTAAGTTTTCTAGTATTGGTTTTAATTAAAATTTTATTACTTTGTTGATGAAGATTATTGCGAATCTTAACAGTAAAAGGGATAATTTTCTTGGTTTACTTTTTATAAAAAAATGGATAATTTCTTAAACCCAGACCAAGTGTTGTTGTCTTAAGAAATGTTGTTGGATTGCTTGAAATATTTCCATTTATTATGGGAATGATAGGATAATCCTCAACTACTAGCTCACTTAGTTCACAAATTAAATATTACTAAATGTGCTTGGGAGCTCATCCAATATCTTCACATAATTCAACCCTCTAATTTTCAGTATTTTTAATCTACTAGTCAAGAAAACTATCTTAGCCCAAACATTTTGCTCCTCATTCAAGGTATACTTGTATCCTTATAAACTATGGTGAGATTTAGATTTTTAGAACTCTCTACCCAATAGGTTCATTTCAGCTTCTAATAATTCCAGCCACATAATTTTAGAAAATCAAAAGCTTTCCCTTGTGTCTTACTCATAAAATCTCCAACAACAACTTAATCCCACATGATATTCCTTCACAAAAATAGATCACTAACAACCATATATCAACCCCATGATGTGGACAAGAGTTAACAACATTCATATATCTTTCCCAACTTGCACAAAGTATCTTATTCTTCGAGACCATAAAATTGGTGATATACTTTTTCAATTCACATGTGTGATGAGCTGGAAAAAATTGTTCATTAACTCCAGTTACAAATCAGCCTATATGCTTATACTCCATTGTATAAAAGAATGAATCCAAATAATTCTCCACTTTCTTGGAAAGTATGGCATACCTCTTCAAAATATTTAATGTGTAAGTATGAATTTGTATTCTTCCTTTGAACATTTTCATCCTTTGAGCATGTATATGGTCTCACATACAAAGATACATATTGAAGTTCCCCTCATAGAAAATGTGTCTGACTTTTTCCCTCTTCTTGAGGCTCCATGGCTAACAAAGATAATTCCAAACTAAAGCCTCAAAAATGTTGATCAACTTTCACCAAATCTTCCCACAATAATATCATGAGACTAGCAAGACATATATGGAAGATAACTTGGAAGAGAAATAGAAACACCCCACAGCACATAAACAAAACCAATAAAAACAAGAAATTTAGTAAAATTTAAAAATATATTTGAAAAACAAAAAATGTCATTGTTTGAAAAATCAAAAAGTATGGAGAAATAAAAATTTATACCAACTTGTAATGTGGATCACAAGAGTCAACTACTTTTCAAGGAATATCATAGGCATCTTGTTGTCATCCCTAGAAGTTGTGTCATTTGATCATTAATGTAGATGAGGTCTAAGTATTTATAACCTAAAATACCAAATTTAGAATAATTTGTTTGCCAAAGCATGGTGATCTTGGATCATTCACAAGATGAGTATTCTTGGTGAAAGTGAATTGAAAGGTGGTGTATATTAAAGGTTGATTAATTGAAGAAATTTTAATATAGACTAACAAATTGAAACAAGCTCTTGAAGTTAGAATTCTTTACACAATAATGTCAATGTCCAATTAACATTTTGGGTTTATATCCATTTCATGCTTCAATATGCTCAGTATTCATTGAATACTTCTAGCTTATTAAGTAATAATCATTGAAGATAATTCATAGAAAAGAAAATCATAGATTAAAAAAAATTAATCTAATCATATAAATTTTTTTTATAATTTTTGGTTAAATTCTCTAGTTTGCTATTGATCATGTTTCAAATATTTTCATACTCCAAGGAAAATGATGTCTGCCATTCATCCTCTAGACTTTTAACTCCACAAGATATTTGGGTAAGAAGAAAATAAAAGAGAGTAGAAGAAACAGATAGATGGTAGAAAATAAATTATTCTATTTTTATTCCATCTAAAATTTAATAAATTATCTTTAATAAGAGTCACAACTGTGAATATATAGTTCCATAGACATTATATATGTGTCTTAATCTCATTATCCCATAACAAATAATATCAGTAACAAAAATTATTAAAATAGCACAAAACCCAAGATTACAAGCTTCGAATGAATTTCATAATATATTGCAAACTTCTAAAAGACCAGCTTTCCTTTCCCTACCTAATTTTGCAATAGAATAGAAAATATTTGTAAGGATTTGCAAAAACTTTCATGATAGACTACAAACTTCTTTTACCTAAGTTTTCATATTGTTATTATTTATTTCATTTCAAATGCTTCTAACAAAGGCATAAACTTATTTTATGTGCTTAAACTATTCAGAAATACTACAAATTATACCAAACAATTGTCATCATAGGCTAGAAGTCTAGAACTACTAATATACTAATTGAGATAATTAGTAATAATTATTATTCAATAACGATTAAGAATATATAAATAAGCACTTTTTTTCTTACCTATTTGCTATTTGTATGGATTATCTCTCAACATTTCTTTAATTCACTAATCAAAATGAAAATTTTTCTTTCCACACTAGATTTATTGAAATAGGATTAACTCATCTCATGCATAATGTATGTGGAAGATTTCATTTTCTGCTCTCATGCTCACTCGATCTTCAATCAATTTATTGGTGCAAGTGTAGAAGGAGTTAGTTTTCCAATTATATATTATTATCAATTCCAACTAAATCAAGTATATATGATTAACTTTTATCATCACTTGATTTTTTGGAACTTATTGAATTTTCTATGCGCTCTTTCTTTTATGTTTTTATAGGTGTTCATACCCCTTAATTTCTTTCTTTACCTTTCAATTTTTTCCCTAGATTCAAAAGATATTTGCTACCATTTGAATGTGAGTAGGTAAACCACTACCAATTGCTAACTAAATTGAGCTTATTGGATTGATAATTCAAAGAATAAAAGCTTATTGATTTTTCATTATATTAATATCTATATTGATTATTAATTAAATAAACAGCCTATGAATAAGTCTTATATGGGAGTCCTTCTAGAGGGTAGTCATCATAAAAGAGTTTAGGGGACAAAATTTATTACCCAAATTTTGAGGATGTTCTTGGAATGATATCCATTTTAGAATGAAATAAAGTATAGTTTAAAATGCTTTATGGGGTCTCAAAAAGGATCCATCATCAACACCTTATCAATTTTGATATATACCATGTTATGGTTCATCAATTAATCTTACTGGTTCCTTAGCAGAACATCATTAATATGAGCTTGCTCATCATTTTGATTCACATACTCATATTTGTGATAAGGCAAAACAAAACATTTTATTTAGTTGATAATTTATATTTGATATATAACTATGAATTATATTATAAAATTTGATTGTCCCATTGTCTCAATTGATATTCTAAAAGTCTAACAAAACATTTTAGATTGTTTTTGATATAAAAAATAGAATGTGATAATATAATAATCAAGAATAAATTGAAATAAAAAAAATAAAGAAATAATTTGGAAATTGGCTAGCTGAGCTTTTAGTTTGGATTTGAATTTTAGTATTGATTCTTATTTTCAATGTGCCAAACTAAAGAAATAGTTTTATTCAGATTTTTCCTTAAACATCCTAGATTTCTTGTGTTATCAATACTAACATGAAATATGTTAATTATGTCTAATTCTTCTTTTTTCTTTGAGTTGCCATTTTGTATTTGTGAACTAAATCAATAGAAAGCAAGATGTGAAGATGTTGTACTACCTTCATCGTGTGGAATATGAGCAGAATAAGTTATAGCATAGAATATGCAATGAAGTTTTGCTATGCTATTATTTTTGACGTTGACACCAATGTTGATTTAAATGATAAATATGATGATTGTGTACTTGCATATATAGAATTTGTAGACATGATTTTATTTAAATATTATGGTTATATAATTTATTTTATTTTATGAGAGGAATTTTTTAAATGAAAATAAAAATAAATGGATACACATTCATTTAAGCTGAAAATAGCTATGTTACAGTTGGGCAACATGAAAACTTGGCCAAGTTCATGTCGGGTTTGGTTTGACAAGTCAAGCTAGGTAAACCAAACAATTTGGCCTACTTGAAAGCTAACTATTGAATGCATATAGTCTAGCTCACTTGTTAATTTTGAGAAAGATTTCAAATTTTGACTTTGGAATTTGAAAATTTTATGTATAAGCTTTTTCTCAAAATAAGAATGCAATAATAAATGTAGTCAATTTTTATTTAGAGTTGTGTTAGAAGTTAGAATTTGATTGATATTTTAACATTGGAATTTCGTGTTGACATTATAAGTCAAAGTTTAGTAATACAACTAGAAGTTTGATTTGAATATTGTTGTTGCAATTAAGATGATTGAAAATTTGAAATTGTGGTTATTATTCATACCAATGGAGGATGTCTAATTTAAAGTTCTATTATTATCTTTATCGGGGACAGCATTTTTGCTTTCGAAACTAGCAGAATTTTCTTGAAGTACAACTAACTTCAAAAAAAATTAAACACAGCTTTGATTTCACGTGGGATATAACCACTTCGTTACTTTGTGGCATTCTAGATACATGCTTTAACATCTTGTACTTTGATGATTATTTTTGCATCTATTAATGTTTCATCATGAGCAGCACTATCATGCTCTTGCTTGGTAGTGGCAACTATCAGTGCATCTTCCATGAATTATTTCTATCTATTCATTGATTTCCTTCCCAACTCATTCCAAGGAACACTTCAACTCTCAATGCTCATCAACAACATGCTCATCATAAACATGAATAACAACGACCTTTCCAACCAAATAACATATTTCTAGAATAAAAAGAGCAATAATAAGTAATAGAAAAGAAAAATAAGAAGAATGTAATGAAGAATAAGGAAAATAAGAAGATATCAAAGAAGAATAAGATAGTGATGATGTTCAGGATGATGAATAAGAATAATAGTAATAATAACTAAAAAAATACAATAGATGTTACTTTTTATTTATTTGGCAAATTTTGATTTTTTTGATTTTATAGGCCATGATGATTAGAATGATTAGTTATATTATATATTTTTTGTGTTAAGTTGAGCCTTGAGTATTTTTGGTTTTGAAGTATATTTTTTTTATTTTAAAAAAAACTGTTCGTGTATGTTTTTTTGACTTCACATATGTTCTTGAAAGTCCTTGGTTTTTGTTCATGTATGTGAATATTACGTATATGATAACACCTCATTTTTATAGAAATAAAAAAATATACTTCCATTCCATGTGTTTGATAACACCTCATAGCAAGTCATTGAGAGATATAGAAAATGATAATTTAAATATTTTTATAGTATTCATTTTTGTTATGGTTCATTCCTCTCCACTAGCATCTTTAATTATGAAGGTTGACCTTTTTCTGAGATGAAGAAAACATCACCTTGGTGTTTTTATATTCTAGAAACATGTATTTTTTTAGTACCCATGAGGTAAAGCATGTCTTAGGCTCAATGTAAACTATTTTGGGTATTGCCTATTCCAACGATTTAGGACATCTGATTTTTTTTTTATTTTTTTTTATTTGGTGAAATAATATTGTCTCCCTTGAAACCTCTCTTCTATTGTTTCTTAAAATATGGGTCATTCAACTCTTTCTCGAATTTTATGTGCATGCCTAAATGGCATTTATGTGTTCATATTTTTGTTTGGAAAGCATTATGCTTGTTTGCTACCACAAACCACCCTTTCTTGTTTCTTTTTATCTATAAAAGTTTTTGTTTGATTCTCTCATTTGAGCATTAACATGGAAAATCATGGAATAAATATATTTTGACCATGCAACAAGAATGCAAATGCATACATAAAATTTATTCCAATATTTGTAATAGTACTTCCACACAAATACATAATAATGAATTTGTTAAAATAGATGTCTCTACAATCTTAGATTACATCTCGTTGATAAAATGGATACCTCTAGTGCATTAACACATAGTTGTAGGATATTATTGAATCTTGACTCATGTTAAAACCTAATAAAAAATGAGAAAAAGCAATTTTTAATTTGGGCGTGCGTTATTCTAAAATCATTCAAGTTCATGTTGTATTAGAGGAAAGTATGATAAAAAAAATATCAGCGAAACATAAATTGTAAAAGTTGAATTCCTAGCATTCATATTTAAAAAATAATTCAAATATTTAAGTGAAATATATGTGACAAGAAACATAGAGTGAACAAATGATTGTTGATTTCGATTAATTTAGACTCATTTGTGTTTTGTTTAATTTTAACTAGTTTGACTTGTAATAGAGCATGTTAAAATGGTTAGAATGGTTTTACAATAAAGAATATAAATCATTAGGTGGACTTAATTATTTCATGATCACTGATGCATACATAATTTTTAAGAACACATTAGTTGAAAGTAAACTTTTTTTTTGCATTTCAAGTTGACTTGAAGTGTCAATATATTATTCTTGGTTTGCACACAATAATGTTTTCATGGATTGTTTAGTAGTATTTCTTTTTTATTATTCAAATTGTGCTTTTGAAATTATTTTTTAGAGTTTTCTTTATATGATTTCTAGATATATCTATGCAATTTCACAAAATTATGTTTGAATGAAAATGGAACTTATAACATTTTTATTCCATTTCGATATTTGCTGAAACATGGAATTGCTATTTGTTTTGACTTTTTTATCATCCTCTATTATATTTTCAAGAACTAGTTTTTTATACTATTTTCCTTGAACTTGTTCAATAAAAATAGAAACAATTATTTAAGTATAGATTTGATTGTCTTTGACTTGAACTTGTTTGAATGAAAGAATATTAGCACATAGTTAAAATTGATAATTAAATTTTCTTAGAATGAGAGTGTTGTTGAATAAATCCTATCCTACCAGAATACTTTCAGAAATTTTTTCTTACCGATCCTCTCTAATTCCCAATTGATTCCAACACCTCAAAACTCATTTTTATCTTGTGGGTGTTTGTGGGGAACTTATTTACAATGATTTTATCTCTGTTTTGAAATTTTTTTTTTCTTATATGTGTGTGTGTGTGTGTGTGTGTGTTCTCCCCTAGGATGTATTTTATGTTCAATGATTGATTTTACTTGGTTATGCTTTAGTTATTATTGTTTTATGGATATAATAAACTTTCATCATATATCAACATAAAAGATAATTCATCACTCTTATAAGAGGCTCTCCTGTAGTTGGTCCCTTGCATATTTCATCTTGGTTACCTATTATCAAGGTATTCTTCCTCAAAACCCTATTAGTGATGGGCATAAAATATATAATAAATGATTCTATATGTTCATTCCTTTTTTTTTATTGAAAGGATTGTCAAATTTTCTAGTGTGTGTGTGTGTGTCTTAACCATATGACATTGTTTATTATCCATTTGAGTCTGGATAATAATTCTTTTTTGTCACTTGCATGTCCTCGCTGCTCACATCTAGTTTGAAGACTTTTACTTGTGCCTATTCATTAAATAACATATCATAGAGATAGTCCATCTAATGATTGAAGGCTAATCATTTTTTTCCTCATCAAACTTTTTCATTTCTATTTTTAGCATTTTGGTATCTTCCATTCAAATGTGTTCAAGTTAGATGATTTGTAAGAGTTATTTTAGAATGCTTTCTTTAGTGTCATTTAAATATATTTGAATGAGATCCATTTCAAGAGTTATCTTAGAACTCTAATTTGTTTAGGTTGTTTGAATAAGCTAAATTTTAAGTGTTTTCTTAAAATTATCTATTTAGTGTAGCTTAAATGTGTTTGAATGATATAAGTCTTAAAAAATGTCATGAAACTACATATGTAGTTTCATTTAAATATGCTTGAATTTGATGAGTTTCAAGAGCTATCTTGAAATTCAATGTTTAGTTTCATTCGAATTTCTAGGATCAAATAGTGTTATACATGTGTTGCAATTTATTTCTAAAGTAATTCATCCAATTTCATTAACATGATTTGTTTTTAATATATCTTTATATATAAGTATTTCCAATTGTAAAATTAGAAGACACCATGAATTTCATAATAGGTTCGTTTGATTTTTTTTTTTAAGTTTTTTTGGTTAGTTAGTTATAGAGTTTCTCTTTATTGTTTTTTTTTTTAATCAAATGAGTGAGTGAAAATTAAAGAGTTTAAAATTTTGAATAGAATGAAATCAAACTTTCGAGTACATCAAATGTGTATGAACTAGTTGATTATTAATACTCATTTGTTGGGTAAGCATCGCATGAGTTATTCAATAGTAAGGGGTTTTCTCACATTAAAAAAGGCATGTCTTAATGTATTGCATGTTTACTTTAATTATATTTTCAGTTGCTTGTTAAATAATTGTGTCATATTTATGAATATGTGTTTATATTGAATGACATATGGTTTAATTAATCATTTGTGTGTTTACTCAATATGTGTGGCTTATCAATTTATGCTTCTTGTGACAACTAGGGCATAAAGCTTCTATGCGCCAATATAATTTTTATTTGTTTAAAAAAATACTTGGTTGCATTTTGGTCATCCAATTTTTTTTAAATGTTTTTTCTAGAAATACTCCAAATTTTTCATTTAATTTGTACTCCATGATTATTTTCCTTTTCATTTTTGGTTACTTGTGGAAAATTTGTATTGAATAATAAATGGTTTTATTTATTTATTTTGTGTGTTTATCCCATGTGTATTACTTATCGGTTTGTGCTTCTTATTATAACTAATGGATAAAATGTTTGCATACCAATATAATTTTTTATTGGCATATAGTTGCAAACCTAGTTGTATTTTTGGTCATTCCATTATTTCTAGGTAGTTTTGAAGAAACACTTATTTTTATATTTAACTAGTTATTCTTTTGAACAAGTTCAAACAAAAGATTACTTAGTGGTTTAACCATTGAATTTGGAGGTTCCATGATAAATAATTTTCAACTTTATCTATTTTTGAAAAAATGGAATCATTAGAGTTTGTACCATTGGACATTAATAAAATTGATTGTAATAGAGTATGTAAACTAAGTGTAAGACAACTCATGCTAGCAAATGGAAAGGATATATTTTTTCCATCATAGTTTATTGTCCATCATTCCCAAACAACAATATCATGCAAGCAATATTAAACACCAATACTTGTTGAGAGACAACCCAACAATCAAAATAGTAGTTTCGATTTTCATATTTAATTTTTATTTTCATTATATGGGTGTGAGAGCCAATTAATGGTATAGCATATCTTGAGGTGATTGTGTGTAATGTTTGTCTATCACTTTTGAGGTGATTGTCTTTCTACATTTTTTCCAAAGGTAGTTTTCATTATTGAAGAAAATTATTAACTTTCATATTAATGGTATAGCATATCTTGGTGGACATGAATTTGAAGAGTTATATGAAAAATTAAGCCAATTAATTATCATTATGATATCATTCATAATTTTTATCATAAATAATTGTGCTTAGTTTCCCAACTTTTTAATTAATTCATGTGTCATAGAATTCGACACACATATTCATATCAAGAAATATAATCAATATTAGATAATGTGATCGTGCATTTATTGTAAAAGAATATATGTTAATGTGTGATTCGTGTACTACTTGGGTACTAGAATAGACAGCATACTAACATGTGCTATGACCTCTAGAGATGATTTTAATTGAATTTTGGTTATAAATACAATCTAAGCTATAAAACTAGCACAAAATTGGTTATAATTGTAAGGAAATGTATTTTAATATTGTACCAAACACCCATGTGTTCATTATATTGCATAGTTTTATAGTATGATCTATTTCAAGTTCAAGACTGATCTTTTCACTCACATGGATATCATTGACATCTTTAATTTGTTTAGACAATAGATTTTTTTATGATAAGTAGGTTCCAAAGAGTGAGGACACGATTCATTATCTAAAGATACTATATGTAAAATTAAAGATGATTATCATAGCCATCAAGGGGTCCTCACATAATTCTTCCACCATGATACTAAACTCTTTTCTAGAGTAGCAGCAAGTCATTCCCTACCTTCTTTTATGTATCATTGGATGTTTCACTTGTACTCTCACTTTAGACTCATAGATAATCAATACAAAAGAAAATATTCAAATGACTAGTAATTGTATTATATTCATCCACCATGATACTTGAAAGCCATTGGATATGACATTGTCATGCTTGAATTCTTGTTACTTTCTCATGTCATATTTATTCATGATTATCCTATTAGTTTACTTTATTAATAATTTTTCTAAAAAACTTAACTTTGATATTGTTTTTACTTTTACTAATATTTATTTGTATGATCGAAAGACTCTAAGAAAAACTCTATTTGGAATTGATATGTTGGATTGTTTGTTTTATTTTTTATAATAAGATCGGCCTATAGATGTATGAGTATTTTATACTTGATATTTGTGCATTCTTAGTTTGGTTACCCATCAATGGCCAAGTTGAGAATACTTTAACTCATTCTTAAGGGAACTTTTACCCTTGAGTATGAAGCATGCCAGCTAGCAAAGATTAATAGAAATCTATATCCTCCATGCCAGTCTAGTTTTAGTAAGGACGCATTGAATCTAATAAACTTGGATATATGAGGATCTCATATAGATGTGACAAAATAGATGTGTCAAGTTGTCCACACTGTCACAATTTGAATTGAGGTGGCCCAGTCATGTCATTGTATCATGCCAGACACAACACCCTTTCTTAATCTAAGTCATGTTGTGCAAACATGAGACTACGTTATGCATTCCCAATATGTCATGATGGATCCAATAAGGTAGCCAGGCATGTTGGGCCATCTTGAGTTGAACTAATGTTGACTAAAATTGTCATGATAGAACCCTTGATGATCCAGTCTGCCACTCTATGACCCTCCCCTTGGGTATGGACACTAACAGCTAGCTTAAAAAATGTTTTGATTTTTTATTTTTTTAATTTTAATAAGTTATTATAGTAATGATATATATATAATATAAATAAAAATGTTTTAAAATCATATATAAACTACACTCAACATTAAAAAAACACAATACAAAAAATGTCTACAAATATAAATAAAATAACAAAACTTTGAATAACAAAATAACTACAAAAATAAAGCAAATGCATGCTAATCCAATATCATTATGTTAATCTATATGATTTGGATCATCACATCTCATAGTTTCGATATTCACATTTTTGTATGCATATGCATCATCATCTAAATTTAGATATCTCATTTTATCTTGAAGATTTATTAGGGAATCCTTCTAGTTTTTTAAGTAAGAAATTATTTCAATAATATTTAGTCATAACTAGAGATGTTAACCAAGTCTAGTGGCCTAGGCATGGCCCATGGTATGGCATGGTCCATCCATGCCTAGCCCAACACAACACATTCTAAAACCATGTCTGGTCCTAGACCATACTGGCCCATGGCATAGCTTGTGCCATGTTGGGCCGGTGTGAGTCATATCTCATGTCGAGCCAGACAAGTAGGTCGTGCCTAACCCGGTAGCATTGTCCACTGGCTCGGGGACCCGAGATCAGCTACCATTGGTTGTGGATCACAAGTCTAGTCTAGTTGAGTAACACCCAATGTGACAAGTTTTTTTAAAAAAACTAGCCACGTAAATTGGATATAACTTATGTGGCCATTTTCAAATGGGCGGCCATGCCTTTCTTGCCGCCCATTGTGTTTTCATGCTATGGGCTCTAACAGCGTCAGCAATAGGTCATGCATGTTGCTATCCCTGTAGCCCATTTAGTAAAAAAATAAAAAAATAAAAATTTTATGTGAGTTTACAATCGCTATTGGATTGATTCCAATAGCTATTGGATAGCCCGAAAAATATAGCATTAGTGAATACTGAATAAGCCAAAAAAATGTCAGTTCATGCTTTCTCAAACCAAACCAAATTAGCATGAACCAGCACGTCCGTCCATTGTATTTTCATGTTTTGGACTTCAATAGCAACAACAATATGTCATGCATGTTGCTATCCATGTGCCACTATGCTGAGTCTGGCTATGTCATTTGATACCTCTAGTCATAACATGCTTGTTTTATATGTACACATTCGTGTCCATATAAAAAAAGACTAAATATATGCTACATTGAAGGGGTCAATAGATCACATTCTATTTTAGATAGCATAAAAAATATGAGTTCGTATGATTTTCACTAATTTAATATATCTAAATTTTTAATATTTTTATGAGAAAAGATAAAACATTAATTGATAATTATGTACCTCGACAACTCACTCATATTTAATAGACCTTTATATCATTTTTTTCATATCTAATTGAATAACAAAACAATCATCTTCGGATATGGTGTTAATGTTCATACTTAGAAGCTCACTAAAAATATCATACTTATTATCATACTATTTAAATAAATTATCTAATTATTCATAACTTTTTTTCTCTAGTTCTCATTGTTAGTTCATGTAGGTGGATATATATTTTATTATCTTTTATATCCCTTTCACCTTAACATAAGGATCTATATAGGCAACCAAATAATAAAGAGATAGAATGGAGGGCTAGTATTTTAAATATTTTTTTTATTTGAATAGCAATGACACTAAAATATAGGTATTCTTTATATTTTCCAAATAAACTTTTAATGTTGTATGTGCACCCAAGTGTAATACAGGTGGACAACATGTACACGGATAAACACATGTTCAATGTATCATAAAAGAGTTTATGAAATTTCATGAATAAAATTCATATTTTCAATTTGATTAGTCATCATTATTTCCCCACTTTTTTTATTAAAATAATTAGATATAACATGTTATATATTAGTATTCAACACATAAATTCAACATCCAGTATATATAATTATAATGGTATCGAATATCCAATTAGAATTTGTTGTTCTTTAGGCCTACTGACTTTCATGTTACTCCTATAAAATTCTTTAAAATCTACAAAAAACTTCATATAAGGGAATTACTTGCAAAAGTTAGTTCTACTTTTGTAGATATTTAATTTATTATAGAATCAAGTTCTTAATTTGAGTATATCATATCATAGTATGCTAAATGACTCATGTTACTATGCATTTCGAAGGGAGGAAATCCATTATAAAGCATAGCCCTAATTCCATTGTAATTTAGTCAGTGTTTGTGCTTTTTCATGCAAGCTCATTGCCAAAATAGGTAGAAAAAAGTGACATATCAATGCTATATCCTTTTATGTTGCAATTGTTCTTGAATTTCTTTATTTTTAACATGATAAGTCATCTGATTTTTGATAACTCAAACCCATCTAATTTTAGTAAATTTTTAATCTTTGCAACTTGTTAGAGATTCAAATGTTATAAAATAAAACTAAACCCGCAATAATTTGAAAGATAAAAAATTCAAAGCTAAAGCAATAATTTACATCATGAAATAAAATACAATCAAAATAAAATGAAAAATTGGAAATACATGGGAATGAATCTAAAAGGAATAAGAAAACTCCTTTTATAGGAAAAAATTTGGAAATCCCCAAAGAGATTTCCCATGTGAGCTAGGTGATTTTCACCTAACCCCAATAAAAGAAACATTCTCCCACTTGAAAATCACTTTCTTTTACTTGTCAATACTTTCTTTCATTCTTGTTAAGCCACATGAAGTTCTACACCATTCAAACTTGTCAGTATTGATCAGTTTGGTCAAAACATCCGCTATGTTTTCTTTGGTATGAATCTTTTGCATATCCATACTTCTTTCTTCTACTTTCTCTCATACAAAATGATATTGTACCTTGATGTGTTTTGTCTTTGAGTGAAATATTGGATTTCCTGCTAAGTTTAGAACACTTTGACTATCACAAAATAAAGTAACCTTATTTTGTTTGTATCCAAGCTCTTCTAATAGTATTTGCAACCAGATTGCCTCTTTACTAGCTTGTGTAGCTGAAACATATTCTGCTTATGTTGTAGAAACAAATACAATAGGCTGCAATTTAAAACCCAACTTACAGCTCCTCCAGAAAGAGTAAAAGCATAATATGTTATAGACTTGCTATTATTGATATTGCCAGCATAGCCTGCATCAACATAACCTCTGATAATAAATTCTGAACTTTCATAGCATATTGTAGTATTTGATATTCCTTTCAGATATCTGAAAATTTTGTTCACAGTACTCCAATGTTCTAAGCTAGGATTTGCCATGAATCGACTAATCACTCTCACTACTTGTGTAATATATGGTCTTGTACAAATCATTGCAAATATTAAACTTCCCACTACCGATGCATATGGTACTCGATCTTCCTCCTATTTTCTTCCGAGCTAGGAGACATGCTTGAGGATAATTTCAAATTAATAGGAAGAGGGGTAGAAATTGGCTTATTATCTTGCATGTTGAAATGCCACAAGATCTTGTCAAAATAATTTTGTTGAAAAAACCAAATCTTCTTATTATTTTTATCTCGGTAAATCTACATCCCTAGAATCTTGTTTTCTAGTCCCAAGTCCTTCATATCAAATTTTCTAGCTAATTTTGCCTTCAATTCTTGGATTCGACAATTATTTGGGCCTACTGCCAACATGTCATCCACATATAATAGTAAAATGATGAAATCATTTTCTTCAAACCTTTTGTAGTATGTACAATGGTATGAACTGAGTCTATTATGCTCAAGTCTCATGATGAAGGAATCAAATCTTTTATATCAATATATCGGTGCTTGTTTCAAACCATATAAAGATTTGTTCAACTCACAAACCAAGTTTTCCTTACCAATTTCAACAAATACTTCTAGCTAGAACATATAAATTTATTCTTCAATTTCTCCATGAAAAAGAGCAATTTTAACATCTAACTGCTCCAATTTTAACATCTAGCTAGAACATAGAGTCATTACTACTCTAATTGTTGTAAGACGAACCACTGGAGAACAAATTTCATTAAAGTCAATACCTTTTTTCTGAGCATATCCCTTTACAATCTTGCAGGATACCATTCTACTTGATCATTGTTATCCTGATTTATTTTATAAACTCATTTGTTGCCAATAGCTTTTCTTCCAATTGGTAATGGTACTAGCTTCCAAGTCTTGTTCTTGTGTAGAGCTTCGATTTCTTCTATCATTACTATCATCCACAGATATGCATCTGAACTATTTGAAGCTTTTTGAAATGTTGAAGGTTGTTCATCTTCTGTTAGGAGATAATATGCAATATTGCTCTCCGTAACATACCCTGAGTGTCAAGTGGTGGTCTTTTATTACGAGTTAGTCGACTAACTTCTTGAGCCTCGAACAAGACTTGTTCTTGTGCTTCATGCTCCAGTTCTTTCTCCATTGATTTTGGAATATCTTGTATCTGATCATTTTCTATATGCACAGTCGTAGTTTCTAAAACTTCTTTTATTGTGCTATAATCTTCAATTATTTTTTTTTAATTACATCTCTATTAATAATTACCTTGTGGTTAGTGGACTCTCACAGGCTATACCCCTTCACACCTTCAGCATACCCTAAGAATATGTATTTTTTGGATTTTGGATCCAACTTTATTCTTTCTTGGGTGTTGTACATCACATATGCAGGACCTCCAAAATAAAGTAAAGTAGAGTAGTCTACTGGCTTACCCATCCACATCTTCATTAGTGTCTTCAAATCAATCGATGTTGATGGCAATCGATTTATCACATAGCATGTAGTTTTTATTACTTCTGCCCAAAAATATTGGGTAGTCTTGCAGTTCTTAACATTGCTCTCATTCTTTCTACAAGAGTTCTGTTCAACCATTCTGCTACTCCATTTTGTTGTGGTGTGTATGTGATTGTGAACTATCATTTGATACCTTCTTGCTTACAAAAACCAAGAAATTCACCAACTATATACTCACTTCCATTATCTGTCCGCAAACACTTAATTTTTTTCCCAGATTCAAGTTCCACCCAAGCTTTGAAGTCTTTAAAAGTTAAAAAATATCTAACTTTTTCTTGATTAGATATACCCAACATCTCCTTGAATAATCATCAATGAAGGATACAAAATATTTTGCTCCTCCGTAAGATATTTCAGGTGATTCCCATACATCAGAATATAGCGAGTCTATAGTATTTTTACTTTTTACATTTGATTTTTTAAATGCCAATTTATTCTACTTTTTAGTAACACAATGCTCACAAAAAGATAAATTCACCTTTTTGATCCTCGGAAGTAACTTTTTATAAGAGAGAATCTTCAAACCTTATTCTGTCATGTGGCTTAGTTTGAGATGTCATATCATCATTGATTCTTCTTCTTTAGTAATTGATGCAATACATGCATCTGCTTCTTATACTTTTTCTCCTTTAAGCATGAATAAATTTGTTGTGATCTTTTCTCCCTTCATTACCACAAGTGAACCTCTCACAATCTTTATCATCTCATTTTCAATAAGAGTTTTACATCCAAGACTACCTATTTGCCCCAAAGACAATAGATTTTTCTTTGAGTCAATCACATGTGTTACTTCTTGAATGGTACGAATCATACCATCAAACATTTTAATTTTGATAGTACCCTTACCAAAAATTATTAAAGTATGATCATCACCCATGAGCACTAACTCACCTAGATTGGTTCATATTTGTGAAACCAATCTTTTCGAGATGTCATATGCTACGATGCTCCCGAGTCTAGCAACCATATATCACTAAACTATTTTCTACTTTCAACCATTATTACCTTATTGTATAAAATATTACCTTCATCATTGATGTTTGCAACATTCCCTTGAGTCTTAGATAACTCATCATCTATATTTCTTTTCTTAAACCAACAATCTTTTTGTAAGTGCCCTTTCTTATCATAGTTATAACATTTAATATTTTTCTTACTTCTAGATTTTGATCTATCATAATTCTAAATCTCACTTGGGCCATGCTCCGTTGATCTCTCTTGTATCATCATCAAAGCATCTATTTGTTGTGCATTTACATACCTATCCTATTTATTTTTCCGGCTATTTTCTTTTCTAAGATGGCAGAAGCAATATTATTAAAAATTAAACTATCAGTTAATGCACAATTCGTTAAATTTATGACAAGTTGATCATAGGAATCATGTAAACTCTGAAGTAAAATTTCAACACATTCAACTTCTTCTATTTTATGACCCAACATAATAAGTTGCAAAAATAAAGTATTCAGAGTGCTGATATGATTATTTATCATAACAGATTCCATCATTCGTAAGGCGTAGAGTCTTCTTTATAAGAAGGTTTTGTTGTGAAGTGACTTTGTCTCGTACAACATTGTGAGAGTATCCCAAATTTCTTTTGCCGTATTCTTTTCTACCACACTCGATAATACTCCATCAGCAAGTACCAAATGCAGATAAACTACTATATTACTATTTATCTCATTCGACTTATCTTCAAGAATTCCGGTGAGCCTTTTTCCAATTGCATCTAAGTAATTATCCTTCCTCAAAATTGTCTTAATTTTTTTTTGCACAATGAAAAATTACTTCCATTGAATTTTTTTATTTCAAATTTTGCTGTCATGTTTCACTTTTACAGTGAATAGTAACCAAGAATAATAATACATATTTATGTTATTACACTAAAAAAGTTCCCAGGTAAGTGGAGTGGCATAATTACCCTTTTAAAACTCATAAACCTTGAGGCTCTTATCACCCTTTTGACGGAACTTTTCTAAAATATATTAACCATAAAAGTTACTAACCTCCTCTGATACCACTATTATAAAATAAAAATAAACCCGCAATAATTTGAAAGATAGAAAATTCAAAGCTATAGCAATAAATTACAGCATGAAATAAAATATATTCAAAAAAAAATGAGAAATTAGAAATAGATGGGAATGAATCTCAAAGGAATAGGAAAACTCCTTTTTATAGAAAAAAAATTGTAAATCACCAAAGAGATTTCCGATGTGGGCTAGGTGATTTTCACCTAACCCCAATAAAAAAATATCAAACCCATCTAATTTTTACTTTTTTGGTTTATTTTCTTTCTTCATGCCTTGTGTTCTCTATTAATTTTTTGTTAGATGTTTATCATAGTAAAAGACTATGATAAAAGTGAAATTCCAAACACTATGTGGGACTTGATGATTTGAAGATCATAGTTTTAATTATGCTTATTAGTTGTTACATGTATAATTTATTCATTTTTTTTGTTTTATAGGTCACAAATGAAATTGATGCTTTTCTTGTTGTCCAAATAAGAGAATCTATTATGTTAAATGAGATGATTCCAAAAATGATGAAGATTATATAAGTGAAATAATTAACAATTTTTACTATGATTTTTCATATTATGATTTAATTTAATATTTTTGCCTTACATTTTGTTTTTATATTGAAATAACATTCAATTTTATTTTCAATAATTTATGTGTAATTATATGTATAAAAATTTATTCACATTAATTACTCAAACAAAGTAATTGTATATTATTTTTTGAAAAATTTTGTTGGTGAAATTTGTTCAATATTCTAATTCAAATTTATTATTTTCTTTATTTTAATTATAGTAAAGTAATTTATTTTAAAAAATCACGTTTTTTAAAAATATAGTATTTTCAAAGTTATCACTTTGCAAAAGTGGTCATCTTTCACCCTTCATGACAGCTAAAAATATCATTATTAATATATTTTTTGGGTGTGTGAGAATTTCTAGTGTCAAAATGATCACTCATGGTTCCATTGTCATTACAAACAACCTCTATAAGAGTAATACGGAAACATGGGTTCACACTCATGGTAAAGACAAAGGGATCATTCAAACAAAGGAACATGACCCTCTGCATGCTAACAACTCATATGCTCCTACCCAACCAAGATAATATTTATGCTCTAAGTCAGATGATTTCTCATTGAAAATAATTAATGTTTGATAGAAAAAGTGACATCATCAATACAAGGTGCAAATAATGGTACTCTCCCATTTTTATTCAATGTAGGCAATAGCGTCACTCTGCCACTAGTTGTCCCATATGAAATTATTTGAGCACAATTAGGCTCTTCATTGAATGAAGATAAGGCCATCATCCAAAATGCTGCTCCCAAGCTATTTTGATCAAAAGATGCATAAGATATCATTTTCATCTCTTTCCCAACATATCCTATGATACAAACAACTCAAGCATTTATCAACTCATCTTTTACTATGTTGGTTGGGACTAAAAATCTATATGATCACATGATGCACTTAAATCATCATATTATCCAAAATATTGAAAAAGATCATTTATTACTCAAAATATTATCTTCTAGCATCTAAGGACCAGCATTAGCATGGTTTCATTAATTGTCATATGCTTTAGTCAACTTTTTTAAAAACACATTGGACATGTTTATTGTCATATATTTTTGGTTGTTCATCAAAACAACAATAGTCATCCTCTCGTTTCTTAATTTTAGTAGGAGGCTTGGGAAAAGCATGCAATAAGTAGAAGGCAGCATTAAGGATGCCATTTATAAATTTTAAGATGAAATTTTAAGTTCAACATAGGTTTGTATAACTCAATATCTTTAAAACTCAACTTCACCATTTAAGAACTCTTCAAATGAGCCGATAAGTTATCCATGTTATAAGATAAGGTATGGGTTGTTTCTTTAAAAGTCATGATCGTAAGGCATTCGTTTAAAAATGATAAGTCAAATGACTCTGAATTTTCCATCCAGAAGCTTGACTGAGATATTGTTCAAAAGTGCATCAAATTTCTCCTAATTTTAAGGAGATGATTTGCTACAATGTATGCCTATTAGTATCAATGGATTTGATATATGAATAACATTGATGAATTTGATTTGAATGGTATTTTTGCTTCAAATAATTTCATATAAAAAATGAAACTTCTCATAAAAGCTCTAAGTTCACCTTATTGTTTCTTCTCATTATTTGTTGGATCCATCACAATAATCATGTAAGAAGTTACTTTGTACAATATAATAATTAGATATGCATTATTGTATGCTATAAAAGTCATTGCTTGAACTTATCACCAAATTTTCAGCTATTTGACTTGCAAAGAGTAGGCAAATCTACACCTACATAGTCATCAATAGTCACCCACCAAGGTTATTAACTAACACTATGGGCCTTGTCAGAAGAGATGCTCATAATTAATGAAGGTTTACTTGTTACCAAAACATAAGAGAAATTAAAATGCTCTATCCAATAACATGCAAAAAAGTTGGATTTTTTGATGATGGATCACCTAGAAGAAAGAATCTAACTAGAAGTATAGTTTATCTTCTTTAGCTCATTGTTATCCAACACTAAGAAAGTTGATAGAAGGGGGCCGTGAAAAAATAACTTGAATACAAAACTTTTCAATGAAAAAGCAAAGTGGTTCTATCAGAAATATCAATAATATATATGGGAGAAAGTATAAACATGTATAAGGACATGTTCATAAGAGTAGTATGCTATCTCCACATGTTGACATATGCTATCATGGTACCTAAAAAAGCGAGAAACTATAGAGTATATTGGACCATATAAATCTGAATGAAGTCTTTCCAAAAGAATGTTTCTTACTATCCCAGATGGATCAAATTGTAGATGCTACATTTAGCTATTATATGATCTTTTTCCTAGATGTCTTTTCTATGTATCATCAAATTTAGAGGTATCCTTTTCATTTTGAAAAACAAAATTACATTTATCAGTCTCCACTGACATTAACATTATAACATTATGCCATTTAGCTTAAAAAATATTGAAGTCACTTATCATAAACTAGTTTTCAGAGTATTCTAGTCATTCTTGCGAAAAATTATGGATGTATACATCAATGATATGTGGAAAAAAGCAAAAGAAAATTATATCCTTCAAATCCACACTTGACATTAGTTCTAAAAAATTTTTTAAAGTTAACCTAACTTTGTTTTAAAGGCATCATAGAGTTTAAATTATATTTCTTTAGAGAGAATTTTAATACCTAACTAACACTTGACTACCTTAGAGAAAATAGTCTATTGGTCATCGAATAATCTTTAGCTGATTTCAATGTTTCCTAAAAAATTAAGAAATGAAGTAGAAATTATAAATGTGCTCAAATACATACAAACATTTATCTTTATTTTACTAAATCACTAAACCTCAACAACCCTTATGAAGGAGAGTCATTTTACATCGACCTAGCAATATTAAATTATTTCCATCCCAAGGAAAAGACTTTAGCTCTTCGAGTTATAACAAAAATGTTCCACCTTTATCTCCAAGCATGACATTGGATAAATCAATCTATCCGAAATAATTTTGATAAATAATTAAACTTGATGAATATATGAGATAACATTAGGATCACCCAAGATTAAAGGTCAAATACTAAAAGTTTTTCTAGTTGAAGTCTCGAATGACCATAACAAGAAAAAAGTTAGTTAATAATTTATTTCAAATGATCATGCGCCTATGTGGTGCACCAATTTGAATTTGAATGCATGTTTCAATTAAAGATAATATAGCATAAGTCATATATTTAGATTCATAAGATCTAAAAATAAAATTAATATTATGGAATGCTAGCTCGAATCAATTTGACAAAATCATTGACCACCATAAAATTTTCTATAAGTAATAATCTATAATGGTGCTCAACCATATACAAGACAAATATGAAGTGGGAGATGACACCATAACTAAATATTTGGTTCTTACAAGAAACCAACTAAAAGTATAGGCAAAGTGGAAAATATATCATATACATGATCACTCAATCTAAGCATAGCCAAAATTATTTATAAACCTAGATTTCTTACCCAAGATAATTAATGCATGAGGAAATGTTAACCACGTAAATTACAATAACATTGTGATTTAAGGTTGTCTACTAGGAAGGATATTCTCAATCATTTGATGTCAGTGAAAATAAAAGTGAGGTAGAGTAAAACTTGGTTAAATAAAGAGATTTCAAAATACTTTTTTAAAATAGAAAGTACAAAATAATTTTGCAACACATTGCAAAATGTACTCGGTAATAGAAATAAAAAAGAGAATGAATTAAAGAAATCCATTAGAGTTTGAATTCAATCGAAATACTTTTCAACACCAATCATGGTACACAATTCATATTTATCATGTAGGATTTGGATTCCTAAAATAAATACATGAATTTATTATGTTACCTTTTTAATTCATGCACTTACCTTGACTTAATAGATAAGTTGTGGAAGGTAATGAATCTAAAGATAAGCATTTGTTATTCCTAATTAACTTATCTTATAATATTTATCTAAGATAATTGCAAAACAAAGATCCAAGAATTGGAAGAGTGAAATATATAAAATCGAATACCTTGCAATTTTTAATCTGACACTAATTGGCTCAAAATTTGTATCTAACTCATTGCTTATGCAAAAAAAAAAACACAAAATCTAACAATGTGACCTATAGATCGTTATTTTATATTTTGTGTAATTAAGAAAATGAAAAAGCAAAAAAAGCGATTATATTTTGTGTTAAACAAAATAATTTGGTAAAAGCCTTCAAATGAGATATGAGACTCTCTTATTATAATTCTAGAAATTTCACACATATTTACATCTTTTTTTTCTATAGAAAAGTAAAAAAAATAAGATTCATTGGAAATCTCATATTTATAAGTATCTCAAACATCTCATAAGGGTTTGCAAATTATAAAAACCTTCATCTTTAACTCCTGCCCATTTTAGTTTTGGTCCACAAAGATTTTGCAAGGTGTTTAGAGGTTTCAAATAGGCCATGTTGGGCTGGCATGGCAAAAATTTAAGTGGCCTAGTCAGGCCACCAATGATATACCAGACACACCACGAATTGGGTATTCATGACATGCTGGTTGGACATTGAGGGGGTTGGTAGGTCTAGTCTAGTGTCGAGATGGTTGGACTGATACATCATGATGGCCCATCTTCCTCAATCGGGTGCTGGGTTATGTCTAGTTGGTATGACAATGGCATGATAGTGCCACTAAATATTGACCAATGAAGTAATAGTGCCCACTAGCCACTGCTCAATGGTAGTGGGTAGGCCCAATCTAGTGCCCATTAGTATTGGATATGTACCACAAGGAATGATTATTGATAATATGTAATATTTAATTTTGATTCAATCTGAAATTGTTGATATATGTTTAACAAATTATTTCTTTTATGATAAACTAATATATTATCATTATTTGCATATTTTTGTGAAAAAATTCATGGTGCATAACTTGACCCTTTAAATGTATTTTTGGTACATTTCATGATCACCATGAATTCTAAATTTCAAAAATAAATGTTATATGGAAGCATTCAATATGATATGTTATTTCATAGAATTATTCAAACAGTAAACCCTCATTATGAGATTTCTACTATTTAGGCATTAATTTCCTACAATATGGTTACATGCAACTCAATCAACCCTCATATTCTTAAACTAGAGCATTATCTATATCATTTTGAGAAACTTGATCTAGCAATTAACTAAATTTTGGCTATTAATATTATTCGTTAAATATTACTAGATGCATATGATAGTTTTGTTATGAACTACAATATAAATAATATGGAGAAATCAATTACTGAATTGCATGAAATATTTAAGACTATTGAGGAAAAACATTAAAATTATCAATAGATTTCTGATAGTTCAAAATTGATAAGTAAATAAAAATTAAAGAAAATAGTAAGGGTAAGATTGGGGATAATAAGAATTGTATGCACATTCTTTATCCTAAGCTCAAGGCTAAACAATCTAAAGAGATGGAATATTTTTTTTTTGCCATGAGCTGGTCATTAGAAAAGAAATGGCAAACTCTATTTGGAATATCTAGAGAAAAAAAGGATTGTGAGATTATTTCTTCAAGTATTTATGTTAAGAAAGTTAATTTTTATACTTCTGCTTTTTGGGTGTTAGTTATTACTTGTAGTATTATATTTATATTAATATGAATGATCTAAGAAATAGTAGACTATTAGATAATGTGAGGTACACCTATGTGTTCATTATATAACAAGGGTTAATGTTTTTGATGTAGAAATTTAATATTTATCTCAAACTTAAACATTTATATTGGATTTAAATAATAATTATTAAGTTTTGTTATGAGTAGGAATATTATTTTTATTCCTTATTTAGATATGGTTGGATTTTCTTTTATTCTTAGGAATAATATTTTCTCTATGTGTCATGATCATATCTTTCATGAGATTATTCACTTGCTAAATGGTATTTATGACTTAACACAACTAATATTTGACATTATCAATATAGACACACAAATGAGAAATGCATTTCAAAACTGCATCATGTAGGCCTTTACATTTATTTTATTTTAAATATTATAAATTAAATGAATCTTATTTATTAGGAAAAATAATGAAAATCTATTTTTTAGATCATAATGAAAAGGATGATGATTTATTATAACCTATACATAATTATATATGTTGGCCAATAAGGTTAACTTTATTACTATTACATATAATTTACATATATATGACTTTATTTATTTAATGAAAGATATAATCATGTAGAAATCAAATTATAGAATAATTTCAATAGATTGGAAAAAGTATTTAAGTACTTCGAATAAATCAAAGTGGTGACTAATTAAGCAATGAATTTGTTGGCTATCTTAGAGATTATAGAATAATTTCACAATTGACTCCATGATGAACACTTCGGTGGAAAGATATTTCTAAATAAAGAAATCATATTTTATTAGATTTGGTTAGATCTAAGATGAATCAAATAGATCTTGTAATATCCTTTTAGGGGTATCCCCTATATACTATTACATTTATTCGTAATAATGTTCCATCTGAGGTTATTATCTTTTCTAGAAAATAAACCACCTTAGACGTCAACAAAATATTATGAAATTTTCTAATGAAATATGGACTAGAAAGTCTCATAGTTTATATTTTCTAAAGATGTGAGATTGTGAAGTATCAAATTTCTAACAAATTAGCATTCAAATATCATTTTGTGAAATGTCCCAATGAAACTAAATGATATTACTTCTACAATATTTATGACAAAAAAAGTTTGTTGCTCCAAATTGTCTTTTTTGGAAGAAAGTTTAGGTTTAAAGGGACTAGTAGGAGTAAACATGAGCTTTAAAAAATTTAAGCATTGTTGAAACTTTGTTATACCATCTAATTTTATTGGTTAGATAAATTTTCCAAAATCTCATTAATGAGAATATCTCATTAATAAATATCT
This sequence comes from Sapria himalayana, assembly GCA_029783825.1. Classification (NCBI taxonomy): domain Eukaryota; kingdom Viridiplantae; phylum Streptophyta; class Magnoliopsida; order Malpighiales; family Rafflesiaceae; genus Sapria; species Sapria himalayana. Next base: position 13,289,515 of record JAREIK010000088.1, read on the forward strand.
ACAAGTTCATAGGTCATACAAGTAGTAAAGTAGATCTTCATTCATATATTAATCCCACGAAGATTGTATCAATAGTTTGGCTATTTAACCGTGAGACAACTTTTTTTATTAAAATAAATATTTAGATTATTAGATAATTTTAGGTCTATAAGTTTAGTCATTTAATCTATGTGATGATGTTTAAGATGTTCAACTTATATTATATTAGATACAGAATAAAAGTTAGTGTATTGTATAATGACTTCTTGCCTTAATGGCATAAATGATAGTTATCACCATTGAGCCCTTTCCAATGGTGGTCCCCTCATAGATGTCCACTCGGTACTTTATCACCAAGATAATAATTCATCTCTACTCAATAGTCATTCACAATCTCATACCTTATAAAAAACTTCATCAACTTATCTTTGATGGTTGCTTCATATGAATACTCTTATTCTCAAGTATCAAGTATCATAAAGATTAAAGATTGACATAATATATAAAAAATTATACTTTCAACTTCATAAGTATCATACTCACATAATTTATATGTGCTTCCTTCAAAGTTTACTAGTGAAAATTATATGAGTAAAAGTAACTTGCAAGGACTGACACCACCATGTGAGTCACTACATACTCATGCATGCCCTGAAGATTTCTTGTCATCATCCTTCTTAGTGATGCTCAACTCACACACTAAATGTGAATCCTTTAGAAGAACACTCAATATAACATTCAACCCAATCAAGAACTAAGTTTTTAAGACATTTATAATAGATTGACATATAAAAGCATTCACACTTTTGACTTTGTAAGCTGCATACTCATGATGATTAACATGCTCAAATTTCAGATTTTAATATGTAGGTTTATCTACACATCACGATCAAAATGGCTATCACTTTCTTCATGTTGTATGCTTGAGTGAGGCTCATGATTAACCTATCACCATCCACCATGATAATTTTGCATAAACCTGCCAATAGTTAAAACTCTAGTTTAAGTTCAATTTAATCACTATCCATCAATTTTCATAACACAAAATAACTCAAAAATATTTATTTATTCATATTTTAAAACATCACATCACATATATTAAAATTATACAAACCCTTGACTCATATTATATTGATAGAAATTCTCAAAGCTACCTAAGAGAAGAGGGGTTTGAAAGCCTCACCCCACAAATCTAGGGATTGTAATAAGTCTTGTGCCCCTTTCTTGCTTGTGGTACCCCTAGAAAAAGTTAAATTTTCACATAGGGTTTGGTAGTCACCATATCTTTGATTGTTGCATGGAGAGAGAGGAAGAAGAATGAGAAAGATCTCATGAATTTTTCTATCTTTCAATTTTATAATTAGGTAAATTCTATATTACTCTAAGTAGGAATTCATGACTTTCAGGAAAAAGTCTTCACTTCAGTCTTCATCTATTAAGCGTGAGATTGTGACTCTAAAAAGTGGTTGACTCTAAACTACATCTTGATCTTTCTAAAGTTGTGGCCCTAGTAATGACCAAGACTTTGACATAATATCTATGTAACACGATGTCATGGTATTATGAAGTGGTCATGAATTTATGCATTTGCCTTTTGTCTTTAATAAATAGTCGCAATGCTAGGAAACGGTCATGACATAGTGAAGGGCTTCTTTTATTGATATATAGTTGTAATACTATAATAAAGTTACAATATTGGTATTGGTCCTTCTTGATTATTATATGGTTCATGTATTGTGATATAGTTGTTTCATTGAGAAGATCTTATGTATCCTATTATTGTGGCATTGAGAAATGGCTACAACACAAAATTTTCTCTTCATATATCTTCAAGTATTCATGATGCTATGGGTATTCACAACATTGGCCTTCTTTTATCTTGTATATAATGTTGCTGTAGTGCTGTAAGAATACCATGATACTAGAAATTAACTTGAGCATAAAAGTCATGTTTTTGCATTCCTTTGAGGACAAGAGTCATGACCTTGGAAGATAATTGTACTCATGTAATCTTTTCAATACCTTTTTGTATCCCAAAAGACATGGCTCTAAATAATAGTTGTGACTTTGAGCTAAATAGCATTGGCTTCATAACTTTATATAACTCAAAAGTTATACCTTTGTAAAAAGATAGTCTCTCTGACATGAGATTGCAGACAACCAGTGGGGTACTTATTTCCTACGATGTAAAATTACTTTTGTAGCCATTTAAACTTCATGAGATAGGTATGATTGCAATATAATGATAATATCGTAGCTACTAAGAATGTGTCACATAGTATAAAAATTATGCTAACAAGTTAGTAGGATCATGACATATAAGGATTTCCATGATGATTTAGTTAGAGTTTTGGCTAAGAATAGACACTAAAACTATGCAATACTCATTATTATATATCCTCTACTAAATACTTCCAAAAACTTATTGATTTCATGATTATTCATCAAAACTCACCAAAACATCAAAGTCATAAAATCAATCTATAATTTTCCTAATTATATGCCTACACAATATCATAAAGTATCAAAATAACTATGAATATTTTGTAGTTTGGATACCAAATAAACGTTCACACTAAAATAATTATTCATTCATGAGTAATAACTTCCCTCTCAATGGCAACATCTTTATCATCTTTATCATCTTTATCATCTTTATCATCTTTATCATCTTTATCATCTTTATCATCTTTAATATTTTGTAGTTTGTATAAAGTATCATCTTTATCATACTAAAATAATTATTTGTTCATACTACTTATTATGTTCTTCATAAATTTTATGTAGTTTAGTATTTGGGCTAGAGTTTTAGCAAATAATATGTTCACTTCTAAAATCTAGAATATATTGAGAAAGCTCTTGAAATTTTTATTCAATTTTCTTTTTCTAAATCATTGAGAAAGTAAAAGATTCATTGGAAACTTACTCTTAGCTTCATTTTGCTTATTTCTCTACCTTCATAGCTTTGAGTAACATGTATTCACCCATTTATTTTTTCATTTTTCTTTTTCCCATGTTATGGTGAAACTAGGACTTGCACTTATTTGGAATCACGACCTTGTAAGGTATCATGGTATCATATAATTCATATCTTTTGCACTTTTTTGCAACTTCTAAAAAAATTTATGGTTGAGTCATGATTTTTGAGAAGGTCACAGTATTATCACCCCCAAAAGTTTTAGAATTCTTTTGTTGAAAATATATTTATAGCTCTAGAGTCATGAGTTTTGGGTAAGTCATTGTGCTATCACTCCCAAAAGTTTTAGCATCATTCTATTCATATTGCCTTGGTAGCTCTTTCCTACTTTTAAGCAATATTGAGGAGAAATTCTTTGTATTTATTTTCATATCACTTGATAGTTCATGTACTATTCTTCTCTTCATTAATAGCACTATTTATCTAAGACTACTCAATATTCAACATCATCAAACTCATTTGATTCACCATTACTTTAGGTCCCACCATCTACTTTTCTTAGACATCATTTTTTTTCAACCCTACTTAGATAGTTTTCCTCCCTCCTTCCAACTATGACTTCTCTTCCCATCATGATAGTTGACAATTAGAACTTGAGCCTCCTTGATTAGTATAGCTCAATATATTATTCACAATATTTCTAAAAGATTTTCTAATAATCTATAGCCCACTCTCATAGCCTCAATATGAAAAATTCTCATGATTTCTCATGTCATGTAGTAATGCATTGTAATATTTTTATTGGGTCAAAATAGGTATTATTTACTATGCATTTGTTTTGCTTTTTCCATTTGATAAATAGAGTCCAAGTCCACTGATTCATATGGATATAAAATGATAATTTTCCCTAATATTCTTCTCTTTTTTTCTTGGATGTAAAACTTCTTTAAAAGAACTTTTATCTTTCCTTCAATAGCAGTGAACTAATCCAACTCCCATATTCTGATTTATTTTCTCCCAAATAAGTGATTTGTTGGAAGAATAGAATTATTTTTCATTAGCTTCTCAAACAAATCATATACCTTTTATGGTAATTTAGGAATAATTGTCCCTCCAACAGTCTCATCAATCATGCATCTCGTCATATAGTTCAGCCCATTATTGAATATTTGGGCTTGGAACCACAACTAAAATACATGTTGAGAAAATCTCTTCAACAAATCCTTAAAATAATCCCAAGTATCATATAAATTCTCATACTCATCATGTCGGAATTGGCTTATCTTGCTCCATAATTGAGATGTAATTTGATATGGAATTATTTTTTGAGTAAGACACTCAATAATTCATCCTAAATTTCGATACAACCTCATGGTAAACATTGGAATTAACTTTAAGCCTTATCATTTAATGAAACAGGAAATAGGCATAACCTTATTATGTCAGGGCTAACTCCATTCAATTTTATAATATTGCATAGCTCCAAAATATTTTGATGTCCATTAGGTTTTTTCAATGCCCTTTCACTTTGCTAGTGCTACTAAACTATATTGATAAGACTTAGCTATAATTTAAAGTAATTAACTTTCATTGATTATAATCAAATACCTAAATAACTATCCATCATCATGTGCCTCCAACTATCTCCCAAGGTACAGTAGTAGATGGACTATTAAATAGTTTGCTCATTACAACCTTGGGGCTCTCTATTACTACTAGTGCCTTACATAAGCTCTTTATTAGCTATTTTTACAGCAATAATTCTTCTACTTCTTTTGATTTCTAGGTCCATAGAGATTAGCTTAGTCCAAAAGTTTTGTCTCATATAAGGGTGTAAAAATGGTAAGGAAAAAAATGTAAAGAATACAAACAAAACCAAATCCTAACTATCTACTTTTAAATAAGTTAACAAGACTTATAAATTAGATTCTAGAAGATTTATCAAACTAAACACTATCTAAACTACAACAAAGAATTATCCTTTTACAAGGATAATTATGTCTCATAATGACTTACAAAACTAAACACTCATATAATAGTATTAAAAACTTGTTATGACTTTATTATGCTATCTAATTTTTTTAGTTAGGTAATATTCCAAAAGCTCATTAATGAGAATATCTCATCAATAAAGATCAACAAGTTCATAGGTCATACATGTAGTAAAGCAAACTTTCATTCAAATATCAATCCTAATGAAATTATATTAGTAATTTGGTTATTAAACTATGGGCTTATTTATTTAATCTATGTAATGATGTTTAAGTTGTTCAACTTATATTATATTGATAAGAAAACAAACATTAGGGTATAATGTAATGACTCTTTGCTTTAATGGTATACATAGTAGTTATCACCATTGAACCCTTTCTAATGATAATTCCCTCATAGTTATTCATTTATTACTTCACCATTGAAATAATAATTCATCTCTACTCAAGAATCATTTATAATCTCATACATTTTAGGTAACTTCATCAATTTCCCTGGATGGTTGTTTCATATGAACACTCTTATTCTCTGGCTCCATGTGTCATAAAGACCAGAGATTAATATGGTTTGTAAGAATTTGTAATTTTAGCTTCGTAAGCGTTACACTCACATAATTTCTCTCAAAATTTACTAGTAGAAACTATATGAGTAGAAGAAACTCATAAGAGTTGTCACTACCTTGTGAGTCACCATGTACTCGGGCATATCCCATGAATTACATGTCACCATCCTCTTTAATGATGATACAACTCACACACTAAAAATAAATCTCTTAAAAGAAAGTTATATATAATATTCATCTCAATCAAGAACTTATTCTTTTAAGACATGTACAATGGATTGATATGTAAAATTATTTATACATTTGGCTTAGTAAGTACCATACTTAAACTTATACATTAAAATCCAAAATTTGGATATGTTAATCATTATATCTCACACAGCATAAGGATTTTCACTTATTTCCTAACAAATGCATGAGTGAGCTTCATGATTTGGCTGTCACCATCTATTATGACAATCTCGCATCAACCTACTAATAGTTGAAACTCTAGTTCAAATTCTATTTAATCATCTTCCATCCATTTCTATAATATATAATAACTCAAACACATTCATTCATATATAAAATCAATGTCACATCATATATATTTAAGTTATACAAATCTTTGATTCATGCTATTTTGATACAAATTTTTGAATCTATTTTAAATAGATGGGTTTTGAGAGTCATGTCTCTCAACTCTAGAAATTATAATAAGTATCATTCACATTTCTTGCTTGTGAAACCCTTAGCAAGAGTGAAATTCACTTCTAATATTTTGTAGCTTCTATGGCTTTACTTGTTTTGTGGAGGAAGATAAAGAAAAATGAGTGAGATCTCATGAAATTTTCTTTTTTTCACTTTAATACTTGGGTAATTTTATGTTATTCCAAGTAAGAAGTTGTGACTTTCAGAAGAATGTTGAAACTTTGGTCTTTATATCTTAAACTTGAGATCATTATCTAGAAAGTGACCATGAATCTGTACTGCATCTTGATCTTTCTCTAACAAAAAAGTCATGGCTCTGACAATAACTACAAATTTGACTTAATGTCATTATAACATGAAGTTATGGCACTATTAAATGGTTTCAACTTCATGCATTTGCTTTCCTATCTTTAATAAAGGGATGTAACACTTTGAAATAGGCATGACATGGTGAAGGGCTTCTCATATTTATATATGACCATGTTGTTGTGCTAAAGGCATGTCATTGGCATTGATTTTTCTTTATTATTATATGGATATGGTAAAGTGATATAATTGTGGCATAGAGAAGGTCTTGTGTATCCTATGGCTATAGTGTTGTGAAATGGCCTTGGCACAAAATTTTCCTTCCATATGTCTTTAAGTATTTGTGACACTATGGGTGGCCATAACATTGAGCTTCTCTTCTCTTGTATATCATATTGTCATGATACTACAAGAATATTGTGGCACTATTAATTTGCTCAAACATAAAAGTCATTTCTTTAGATTCCTTTAAGGACAGAAATCAAGGCCTTGAGAAATGATCATACTCAAGTAATTTTCTCTCTAACTTTTAGTATACCAAAAGTTATGGCTTTGAATAATAATCACAACTTAGCCTAAGTAGTTTTGGTTTTATAATATTATATAGCTCAAAAGTTGTAGCTTTGTAAATAGGTCATGACTCTGACTTGAGACTATAAATTCATATAAAAGATAAAGTCATGGTATGGTCATTCCCTAAGGCTGCGACCCTTTGTCCTCGAGAAAGTAAAAAATTGCAGCTTTTATTTTTGCACTAAATATCAGTGCCACTGCCCTTCCATATATTTGTGGCCATGCCAAATGTGAAAAAGGTCAAGGACAAAGCTATGGCTATTCTTAGTACCATGACCATTTTATGCACGAGGGAGACTAATACTAGTGTTGCATCCTTTCTCAGCATCATGACCTTTTTATGCACAAGAAAATATGTTGAATGAGAGAGACCAATACTAAAGTCACAGTCATTCCTAATATCATAATTTTGTGTTACAAAGATATTAGCCCAATTCACAGATATTTCTCAATGTTGTTACTTGGTATTACAAAAAGAATTAGATGTATTCCAAAGTCATGACCACTTTTTAGAGTTGTGATCTCGAGCTCAAGAGATGAATGTTAAAGTTATAATATCTTTTGAGAGTAGTGACTTTCTACTTAAACAAATACTGAATTATCAAAGTATAAAATAGAAAAGAGAAGAAATCATAAAAAATTCTTCTTCTTCTCTATGCACCAAGCAAAAGTTAAAGTGCAACAATCAACCATATGGTCAATTTTAATACTCCCTAAGAGATCCACAAGCAAGCAAGAGATGCAAAACATAAGGTAGACCATATAGTTGGGCAATTATTTTGTGTTCAATTTACCACAATTCTAGTATATTTTGATGGTTGAGAATAGTGTGCATGTATAGAAATGGGGAAAATATGTGTTAATTTCATAAATTTTGGTATTTTGGAGAACTTTGATGAATAATTATGAAATCAATGAGTTTTTAGAGGTGTTTAGTATATGAGATAAATCTTAAAGTATTTTGTAGTTTCAATATATATTCTTGCCCGAAACTCTATCTAAATGGTATTTGGCAAAATATTGCATGCCATGGTCATACTATCTCATTCTCAATGGCTATGATATTATCATGGAATCATATTAATATGTAACTCATAAAATTATAATAGTTATGATATGTATTTTCTATCATAGCAAACAAGTACGCCATTGATGCTCAAGGTCGTAGCTAATTTTATAGAGTCGTAACTTTATCCTTATATGGCTTGAGAGTTCCAAGTCAGAGTCATGACTCTTTCATAAAGCTATGAATTTTGAGCTATAGAAAACTAAAGAGCCACAAGTACTCATGCCAATGCCACAACAATTATTCAAATCTATGACATTTGGATCACTAAACTTTATAGATGACATTACTCGTGTACAATAATTTCCAAGGTCACAACTCTTATCCTCAAAAGAAGGCATGGCCATGACTTGCATTGGAACTATAAAAGGAAAGAAAGAGAGGATAAGTTTAAAGGAAAATCCATGGTAGTAACTAGTTTGGAAATCTGAAAGGGAAAGGGACATTGAAGCAGAAAAAAAGAAGTAGCAAAATTTACTAAAGTAGTAGCATCAAATGAGCAGACAACCTTAGAGATGGAGGCAGTTGAGGTAAGGCTGAATGAAGAGGCCAACAAGAAAGAAGTGAAGCAACATACTGAAAACATCATATAGACATTAGAGATCTTTAATGAAGCTAAATAGTTTTTAATAGTCTAGCCATTAACATTAAACATAACACTGTTTAGGAGACAACCCAAGATTTTCTTTCCTGCATATATAATGAAATAAATACTCGTATCCATTACATAAACAAATACATATCCCCAATAACCATAAGTATAATCATGGAACTTAAACCCCACCATGACTATAGATATGTCTACTTGAAGTTTCTTCAATAATATTAGACCATACAACACACAAACTTAGCCATAGGAATTCATCGTGACCATGTATATTTATTTTATGATGGAGAAATTTATGGCTTAGGGATGAGTAATCATTTTAGTTTGTGAGTTTGTTTGATATTTAATTTATCAAACAAACTCACATTCTCTAAGTCTTTCATAGTTTCAACATCCATTCTTAGCCTAAACTCTATCTAAATGGTCTGGTAAAATCTTGTTCACCATGATTCTACCTCTAATTAGCATAATCTTTCTACTTTCTGACAAATTCTTAATAGTTGTGATATTATTATGAAGTCATAGCCATATCTACCACCAGTACTCAAGATCATAACAAATTTTATTGAGCCACAATTTTATCTTTATATAGCTTGGTAGTCTTAAGTTAGAGTCGCATCATTTTCATAAAGTCGTGACTTTTGAGCTATAGAAAACTAAAGAGCCATAGGTATTAAAGCCAAATTTTTGAAAATTAGTCAAAACTATGATTTTGAGGTAACTAAATATTATAGAGAATATTACTAGAGTACAATAATTTTTAAAACTATGACTCTTATCCTCAAATGAAGACTTAACTATGACTTATATCTATAAGCTAAGTGTAAGCACCATGGTCAGTTCTCAGTATCATGGCCACATACTTATCAAGAAAGATGAGTCGCTGATATTGTATTCGTAGCCTCCACACAACATCATGGCTATTTAACTATTTAAAATGTAGAATAACATTGTAACCATTTTCTAAAGTCATGATCTCAGGCTGAAGAGTTGAAGACCAAAGGTCTGACTTTCATTGAAAAATTGTAATTTTTTATTTAGAGCAATACAAAGATGCCCAAGTGTAAAAGTAGAAGTTAGAGAATTCTTAATAATCTTACTTATTCTTCTTCTCCCTTATGAAACAAGTAAAATTCATGACAATTATAAACCCTAGAGATCAATTTTGTACTCCCTAGAAATTCTACAAGCAAGCAAGGGATGCACGACTAATGTTAATCCCTAGAGTTGGGGAGAATGGCTCTCAAATCCTCCTCTTTTTAAGATTAATTCAAAATTTTGTATTAAATTTTTGTGGTTAATGGTTTGTGTTATTTGGATTATGTAATGTAATGATTTGGATGATTGATGCAATATTGGTTTGATTATATTTTATGTTATAGAAGTTGATAGATGATGACTAAATAGAACTCAAATTTATGTTTTGACAAATTATGAGTTTGTATGAGGTTGTCATGGTGGATGGTGATAGGTAAACTACAAGACACACTCATGAATGACAAGGGGTTATTTTCATAATACCCTAACTTTTTGTTATGTGTCCAATATAATTTATATTGAATAAATTAACATCACATAAATTAGGTAACTAGACCCTAAACCTAATATTAATTAATAATTTGAGTAACCATTATATTAAAAATGGGTTAGCACTTATTGAATAGCCAAATTTTCAACACAATCCCTATGAGAGTAATATATAGACTAAAATCTATTATACTACCTGTATGCCCCATGCAGTTGTAGATCTTAATTTACTAGACATTTTTGTTAACAAGTTTTTTGGGATATCACCTAATTGATTAAATAATTCAAGGTAACAAAGGTGCAATAGGGGCATAATTTTCACCCCCCCCCCCCATGGTAGATTCTGAAAAATCAATTAAAATATAATAAGATTAGGGTTTGTGGTCTAGATTTTCATGAGGGCTATTATTGAGAATTTGGGTTTACTAGACTTCTTCTCATATATCTTATGAATCTCTTTCAATGTTAGGCTAAATTGAGGTCTAGGATTTGTATAATTTTATTTATGTGATGTATAAATAGTTTTGAATATTATAAATGTGTTTCAATTTTATTATGAAATAGAAATTGGTAGATGTGATGATTAAATATAACTTGAATTATGTATTTGACAATTTGTAGGTTTGTTTGAGTTGTCATAGTGGATGATGACATATAAACCACGAGGCTTGATCATGCATATAATAAAAAATTAATAGTCATTCCAATATTGATGCATGAGATAAAACTATACATTCAAACTCAAGTTTGGGTATATTATTTATTATGAGTATGATACTCATGAATCCAAAAGCATGAATAATTTTATATTTTTTTTTATGAATATCTTAGAAGAATTAGTTCTCGATTAGGATGGATATTATATAGAATATTCTCTTAAAATTATAACATTTAATTTGTGAGTTGTACCATCACCATGGAGAACAATTATAGGTAATCCATGGGACATACACGAGCATATGGTGTGTGTGGTGATAATCCTTTGAGTTGGTTTCACTCATATTGTTTCTTCAATTAAAATTTGAAAAAAATATATATTAATTATGTGAGTATGATACTTAAAAATATGAAAGTACAAAAATATATAAATTATATTATTTTTTAGTCTCTATGATGCATGATGACGTAGAATAAGAATATACATATGAAGTAACTATAAAGGGTAATTTACTATTTGTCTAGGAGGTATGAAAATATGAATGAATCTTGAGTATAAATGAATTATTTTTTTAGTGGTAAAGGTCCAAGATGACAACTATTATGCCATTATGATGACCACCTTGTATGCCATTAGGGAAAAAGTCATTATATATTAACCCGGCATTTATTTTATATCCAAACCCAATATAACTCTAATTATTTGAACATGCATAACATAAATAAATATATGACAAACCCTTGGATCTAAAAGTCCCACCAAAATCACTCATTATCTCTCTTACTTGAATTGTGTTATTTCATTATTAGTTAACCAAACTATTGATACAATCCTAATGTACCTGTGAATGACATATATACTTGTAGATCTTTATTTACATGATACCCTCACCAATAAGCTTTTGGGATACTATATAACCAACAAAATTAAATAGGATAATAAAATTGCAACAAGTATTTGGTATCATTGTCGAAGATTATTAGTTTGGTTAATCAATATGAGTTGACATAATTATCATTAAGAAAATTAATTTTTTTTTGTATTTTAAATAGCATTAAATTTTGTTAATTTTCTTGGATCAAATATCTAATCTTGTAATCTTGTTTGAAAAGTAGATTGTTATATTTTGTATTTTTTCTTGTATCTTTTATTATTTTTCTTTTTCTAGCCATCATTTATATGAGCAAAAATTATAGGATTGATCTAACCCCTCCAAACTCAAAAATTGAAAAAACTAGAAGAGTTGTTGCAAAACAAAGAGCTGACAAAAGAAATCAAGTAGGGACTTGTAGTAATAGTGAGCCCCAAGGTAGTAATGAGAATGTTGTCTAGAAACCCACCTACCACCGCATATTGAAAGATTTTTGGTGTCCTAAGATGATGGATAATTACTCGATATTTAGATGCAATCAGTGAAAGACAATTATTTTTAGTTAAAGCCAAGTATGATAGTGATGGTCCAACATCACTAGTATAATGGAAGAATATTAGAGGATCATAATGGACATATCATGATATTTTTGTTGTTATGTGACATGGTAAAAGTAATTAAAGTTAACTCTATTATAATATGGTTATGTATGTTCTCTTTCTCGGTAAGGGATAAGGCACGAAGTTGATTAGATTGCTTATTTTGTGATTCCATTGAGAGTTAGGATAAACTTGTGAGAGTTTTTATCATTAAGTTTTTCCTATCTCAAGTCACTTCTCAATTATGGAGTGAGATAATCTAGTTTTAGTAGGATAAGCACGATACTTTATATGATGCTTGTGACTATTTTAAGGAGTTTTTAAGGAGGTACCCTTAATATAAATTTGAGTTATGGTTAGGCAATACTTTCTATAACAAGATAAACTATATAACATGGTACATTATTGATCTGGTCATGGATGATTCAATTGTGAATAAATTACAAGAGGAAGTATATTACTTATTCAAGAAGCTAACAAAGAATAACTATCAAACTTTAATCAATCATTCCTTTGAGAGAAAACAAATTAGAATATAGGAGTTAGATCGGTTCACCATACTTGAAGTAAAAATAGAGGCTTTCCTAAGAGAGCTAGAAACCCAAATGAAAAAGATAAAATGATCAGAAGAAATCACCATTTTACATCAACATGAAATGAGGAACTTAGATCTCATATATCAATTAGAGAAATAAATGGATTGTAAAGAAAAATATATATGCTTTGACCCACCAATAATATCCTAATCTATTACCACCCGAATATGAGAAATCATATGTTTTTTATATGGAGGCTATGAGAGTGAGCTATAGAATGTTGGATAACTTTGAGAAACTTTGGGAACAATTCAACTAACTATAATAATCAAGGAGGATCAAACTTTAATTATTAACATTAAAGAAGGCAAGAGAAGTCAAGTCTAGAAGAAAGCATGGATTCCATGTTAAAAGAACTAATAAATAGAAATGATAATCAAGACACTCAAATAGAAAATCAAATTGGACAATTTGCTTTAATAATGAAGTGAAAAGGAATTAATGAACTACCAAGTGATATTGAGATGAATCTAAAGTACTTATCTATATTACTTCAAAGAAGAAAAGAGTTGAAGGAAAATAGATTGAGCAAGAGTATTCTAGAGAGTCTAGAATTGATAGCACCATGACTTTTCTAAAAGTTATTACTTCCACTAAAAATTTCTAAAAGTTGTAGCTCCCACTAAAAATATTTTCACATATGAAAGTTATAGTTCCATGACACCACACAATTCCAAGACTCTAGTGAAAGTGCAAGCTCAACTCTTACAGTTGATTGTGAATGAAGGAAGCAAAGTGACAAAGGATTGAATAAAGATTACCTGGATCTTTGGAGATAAAGAAATGAAGTAGAATGAAGCAAAGAATAAGTTTCTAAAGAATCTTCTATTTTTGTAATGTTTAAGATGGAGAAATTGGATATATACTTTGAGAAATAATTAAATATATTCTAGAAACTAGAAGTAAACATACTATTTACTTAAGCTCTATCCTAAATACTAAACTATATGAATTTTATGAAAGATATTATGAGTAGTAAGATGAAGTTGGAGATATACAAGACTATGAATATGACTAAGAAGCATGATATGATTAATAAAAGAATACTTCTAAATAAATTAGAGGATCTCAAAAGTTTTATTATACCTTATACTATTGGGGACTACACATTTCAGAAGGCATTATACAAATTAGGATTGAGTATCAACTTGATGTCATTTTCAAGTTTGTAGATGTTGAATCTCATAAAATTTAGCTAATCAGACTACCAATTACCTGGATGAGATTATTTAAGATGTTATAGTTAAGGTGAGTGTCTTTATTTTTTCAAAAAACTTTGTTATTTTATATTAGATATGGATAAAGATAACTATGCATCATTAATTTTGGGGTAGCTATTTCTAACCATTAGATAAGCCTTTATTAAACATCATGAAAGGGAAGTTCACTCTCCATGTTGACAAAGAGCAAGTAAAGTTTAATCTTTATAAAATTTTATTAGGGTCTAGAATATGACAAGATGAAATATTGGAGAGTAGATAATCTCTTCCATATGGCAATGTGACAAAAAAGTGGATGTTCAATGAAAAGATTTTGTTGAAAACTTTTGGTTGGATGAAGATGAATGAGATGATATTGAAGAATAACATTGGAGTTATTATAGTGACAAAGTTGAGGTAAACTACTTTAGGGTTGTGAAATTGAGAAAAATAAGGAAGATGACTACTATGATATCACAACATTCTTCAAAGTTGTGGCATTAGATGAATCTAACATAGGCAATTTTAAGATTGCTAATGAGCCAAATGAAAAAGACATGACTACGATATGAATTATGGAAGATTTGATCAATGACAAAGTCATGACCATTCCCAATACCATGATATATTGTTACATAATGAAATTGTCCATTAAAAGCTCAATGATAAAGCCGTGGCTATGTACATTGTCATAAATTTGGAGTTATATAAGGTATTAGCCAAGAAAAACTCAAAGACAAAGTCTTGGCTATACATAATATCATTACTTTGGGGATACAAAAATAAAAGAGAAAATAAAAGTTAAAAGACGAAGTTACAACTATGTTTAGCACCACTACTTTAGAGATATAGGAAGAAAATAAATAATATTGCACTGAAGAAGAAGTCATGGCATTCACCAAAACCATGACATTCAAAAAGAAAATACATAATAAGGAAACATATATAATCTAAGATAGATGTAAGAAATAAAAAAAAAAGAAATAAAACAATAAATTGATATACTAATATGGACTGTAGAGATCTCTAATAGAGGCATGGAGGTATTAGTGGTCAAACTATGGACATTAAACATTGAACTTTTTGGGAGGCAACCCAAAGAACTTTTTTTTACATGCATGATATAATAAATACTCTATATCTATCACATAAATGATTATACACACACCCAACTTTTCCATAATTATAGTCGTGAAACTCAAACCCTGATATGACTATCAATATATCTACTAGAAGTTGCTCCACTATCTTGAATTTTGAGATACTATGACATTCAAACCTAATCATAGAAAAAAAATATAAGTTTTTTAGATGACATAGTATTTTAGTTTAATGGAGCAAGAAATTATTACTTGGGATGAATAATAGTTTTAGTGTGTAAGTTTGTTTTATGTTCAATTTACCAAATATTATTGAGTATATTAGTGTTATTAGATGATGTGGAAATATGAGAATAAGATATAATTGGATCAATTTTATGACTTTAGAGTTTTGGTAGATTTTGATAAATAGTCATAAAATCAATATATTTTTCAGAGGCTTTAGCTACTTGTGATTTATATATCATCAAGCAATTTTGACATTCATTCTTAGTTAATATTCTACTTAATTAGTCTTGATAATATGTGTATGCCATGACTATCACATTGTTACCATAATATATTAATTATATAATATATTTTGTGTGGCTGCAATATTATAATGAAATCACAATCATACTTATCTTTTGACAATTAGACTGCTATGACATTAATTTTATGTTGTAGTAACTAGGTACCCTACTAGTAATAAAAGTCATGATCACTTTCTAGTATCATGACTTTTTCTTTAATAAGGCTTTGTAGTAGTCTCAATTCAGAGTTTTGATATTTCACAAAACCACAACTTTTGAGCTTCATAATATTACAAATCTAATATTACTTAGGACAAAACCATTATCATTCCGAGCGTCATGAATTTTGGACAAAAAATATTATAAAGAGTATTTACTTGAGTGTGATCATTCACTAAGGTCATGACTTTTTGTCCTCAAGATTAGTCAAAATCATACCTTTTATATTTGAGCTAATTACTAGTATTGTGACCCTTTTGCAGAGCCACGACCATATTAGATATTAGAAAGGTCAAGGAAAATTCATGACTATCTCAGTGCCATGGCCATTTTATACCAAGAGAGATCAATGCTAGTGTCAAGGTCTTGTACTACATCCATTTTATGTACAAGAAAGACCAATTCCAATACCATGACATTCTTAGTGGCATGATCATATTATATATAAGAGAGGCCTAGCACCACGGTCATTTCTAGCACTACTACATATGATAAACAAGAGAGAACGATGTCAAAGCTATGATTATTCTCAATGTTATGATTTTTTGTCACAAAAATATTATGCATAAGTTGTGGACACTTCTTAGTATTGCAACTTAATATTATAAAAAGAATTGGAGGCATTCCAAAGCTAAGATCACTTTCTAGAGTCATGATCTCGAGATCAAAAGATGAAGGCCAAAGTCATGGTATCTTTTGAGAACTATGACTTTCAACTTAAAAAAATATTGAATTATCAAAGTATAAAAAGGGAAAAAGAATAAATCATAAAAAATGTTTCTTCTTTTCCACACACCAAGCAAATGTCAAAGCGTAACAACCAACTCTAGAAGTGATTTTTACACTCTCTAAGGGATCCACAAACAAGTAAGAAATGCAATATATATGCTAGACCCTAGAGCTGGGGGCGTGACTCTCAAACCCCCTCCCCTTTAGAGTAGATTTTGAAAAATCAATCAAAATAACATGAGAATAGGGTTTGTTTCATAGATTCTTGTGAGAGTTGTCATTGGAAATTCAAGTTCATGAGACTTTTTCTTATATATCTCATGAATCTCTCCCTAATATTCGTATGAATCGAGATCTAGGGTTTGTATACTTTTATTTATGTGATGTATACATAGTTTTGAGTGTTAATAAATATGTTTCAATTATATTGTAGAGTGTGAATTGATGGAAATAGTGATTAAATATAACTTGAATTAGAGATTTGACTATTTGTATGTTTGCGTGAGTTATTGCGGTGGATGATGACATGTAAATTATGAGGCTCACTCACGTATATGCTAGAATGAAAATGACATCTCTTTTGACCATGACATGTAAGATAAACCTATATGTTAAAACTTAAAATTTAGGATTGTTGATTATTGCAAGTATGGTGCCTATGAAACTAAAAAGATGATTGATTTTACATGTCAATCCATTATACATGTTTTAGAATATCTCTTAAGGATTTTACCTTTAGTATGTGTGTCACATTATTACCAAAAAGAATAGTGATAGGCAACCCATGAGACATACATGAGCATATGGTGACTCGCAAGATGTTGACAATCCATTGAGTTGCTTTCACTCATATAGTTCCTTCTAGTAAAATTTGAAGAAAGTATATATTTATTATGTGAGTATGACACTTATGAGGTCAAAGCTACAAAAACTTATAAAATCATCAATCTTTGATCTTTATGATACTTGAGATCAAAAAATAATAATACACATACGAAATAACTATCAGGAGTAATTAACTAGTCATCTAAAAGGTATGTGATTATGAATGACTCTCAAATAGACATAAATTATTGGCTCTGTGATAAAGTACCGAGTAGATAATTATGAAGGAACATCATTTGGGTTGAACTCAATGATGATAATCATTTTGTATGCTTTTAGGACAATGAGTAATTGCACAATAATCCAACTTTCGTAATATTTCCAAATACAATATATCTTGAATTATTTTAGCATGCGTAACATAAATAAAATGGACAAATCTCATGATCTAAAAGTCACATCAAAATCCTAATTATTTCTCTTACTAGAATTGTGTTGTTTCAATATTGTTTGACCAAAATATTGATACAATCTCTATGAGATTGATATTTGAATAAAATCATCTTTACTCTTATATAATATATATACTTTTGGATCTTTGTTGAAAAGATATCATCATAAATGAGTTTTAAAGATATTGTCTAACCAACAAAATTAGATAATATAACAAAGTCATAAAAATTATTTCATTTTGTGATAATCAAAGTACTCTACACTTAGCAAAAAATTTTATATTTTAATCAAAGATAAAATATATTATAGTATAATATTACTTTGTATGAAAAAAAAATAAAAGAATATAGTCTATACATGCAAATGATTTATATTGATGAGAACCTAAGAGATGTTATAATCAAGTCTATCATTATTTATAAGTTTGTATAGTCTATAACTTCTTTTTTGTTTAGTAGTAACATATACAAACATTAAGTTAAAAAGTAAAAAATATAAATTTCAAGTAATAGAATATACCATTACAAACGATATTAAAGTGGATGGGTAAACTTTTTTGTTCAGAATTTTTGATTTTTACTTTTATAAAATTAGAATTTTTCATCATTTGTAATTTATTTTAATCTTAACTGTATTTACCTTGTATTTTATTTTATTTTATATATTTTATATTATTATTTTAAAATTATATATTTCAAATTATTATTATGAATTTTATTTTATAATTATACTTTCGAAAACAAGCATATATACTATTATGAATATACATAATATTATTGAAAATGTCATGTATACTATTTTCAAAAATGTTATATATAACATTTTAGTCCCAGCTTAGTTTTTTTTTTGCAATTGACATAATGATGTGGCTCAAAGGTATAAAATCAAAAAAGGACCGACGGAGACGGACATGCTATTCTTTTTTTTCTGTGGCAATGTGCAGGAAATGAAATGACTATTCCAACCTGCGTTGTTGCATCTTGTTGTTGAATCTTGTTGTTGAATCGATCATATGAACTTTAGTGTTTGGACGAGGTGAAGCACTGCAAAGAGGGTTTTTCGTAGTTTTGTTTTCTTTGCTTGATTTTGTTGCTCAACCGTAGCCTTTTTAGTTTTCGGATGGCAAGAAATCAAGGAACTGCGCGCCATGCCATTGATAAGGTACGGTGCTCATTTACTTCTTTTTGGTTCCTTTTTGAAGCTTTCTCCTTACTGTTTTGAAATGTAATATTTTTCAAGGTTTAACTCACTTAGAACTAGAACAAATTATTTGCAGCTCATGGGTATTTCGGTTTAATTTTAGTATTTTCTTTTTGAAATTTTAAATTCGTGAAATATGTTTCAGTTCTGACTCAATATTATGACTCTGAGCTTATCTCTGGTCATTGTTTATGTTCCTCTGCCTTCGATCTTAAAATTGCTAAGATATGCAATTGATAAGTGATTTACACAAACTTAGCTGGAAAGATCATGCAATTAAATTACTTACTAAATTTTGTGTAAGGATATTGTTATGGAAGGGCCATACTTATTATCAAATGTGTAATATCCATTTCCATTTTAATTGGGTGTCATGTTATTATTCTTATAATAGCTAATTTATTGACTAAACATTAGGGCAATTACTGTAACAAAGAGCTCTTGATAATTATTTTGTGTAATCTTTAGTTGGAAAGGCTTGTTTCTCAATGAGTGCTACAAATTAAAAGATTACTTTGTTAAATTTCTGAAATAATTTTTAGTAAAGAGGTTTTTTTGAAAGATGTTTGCTTAGTCTTATGAGTTGGCAAAGAGTCTATTGACAATTATTGTTTATTGAATGATTATGGTGCTTATTGGGTTGCATGTTAAGGTAAATTAAGTTTCAATATGTTATTGTTTCTATTTATATTATTTTATTTTATTTTTTATTTTTCATATTTTTTATAGTTGTATTTGACTTGTAGGTTGTATTAATTATATTTGCTCATTATATAAGAGTATGCATTATATATTATTTTTCATTGAGTAATATTATATTATTATTATTATCATTATCAATTTTATTAAAATTTAATGTAATATATAATAAATCAATATCTAGGATGTCTGTAGGTAAAGGCTAGAAATCCTAAAGAAAAGGCACATTTAATGTGCACCATTCCTTTTTATTGCACACTCATTATGTGCTATAGAATGTATGGTGACAGAAGGGGTTCATCAATGGTTATTGCATTAATGACGAATGAATTCTATACTTAAAACTTCGATGATGATGAATAAGTTTAGGTGAGTTAGATGTGTGATGGTAGAAATGATAGACACATGGTGGTAGGCATGAAAGACATAGGGTGGTAAGTGATGATTAGGTGACAATCAGGCTACAGTCAGGTGATAGTCACATGATAGTCTGGGGAAACAGTGAAGTAATTATATGAAATGATGGAGTTGTTTTTGGTGGTATTTTATCTTTTTTTAGACATAAATTTTAATTAGGGTTTTGACAAATTATTATTAAAAAACCAAAATAAAATCCTATTCGATTTGATAGAAATCAAGATTTGAAAAAAAAAAACTTGCAGCATATTTGTTATTGTAGGAGTCAAAGTTGTCGCACAATATGAATAAATATTATCATAATAGAGATAAATAAATAAGAGTCATAGTTCATTATATATATTATAGAAAAATGAGTCACATTAGAGATTAATATTGGATTTTATTTCTAGAGAATAAATTGAGAGTTTTACATAATATTGAGAAATATAGGTTGCCTATCATAGTTATCTAGGAGTTATCACAAAGTTTATCAACTATGACACTTATACTTATTAATGATGAGTATATAAAATTACTTTTCTAGATAACAATATTATTTTATTCACTTAATTATTTTTAATTATTTCACATATATTTTCATTTTAGATTCTTTAATTATTAACATGAGTTTATATTCTATGTATTATGTATTTTTTTATTTTGAGAATATTATAGTAGTCAATGATAACTATTCGAAAGCTATTAGATTTGATAATATTTAATTTTATTTTTTGTTATGTAAATGTGTTATACATATTCTTAATTATTCAATTAATTTATTCTTTGAGAGTTATTTTTTGAGATAATTAAATTTTGATTTTATTTTTATTTTTATTTTAATTGATAATTATTTGTAGAATTGAGAAATTTTCTAAAAGATTTTATTTGGGATTGAGGCAAGTGAATTGTATATATTTTTTTGTGATAATTATTTTTTAGATATTGTATTGCATTATTAATTTGGTAATCTATCACTATTAAATTAAGAATATTTAGTTTACTCTTAATAGTATTTTAACTCTAAAGTATGAGATAGGTAAAAAAATGTACTAAAATTTCTTGTCTAACATTAGTTTGGTTTGAGTAAAGACTTGTTCGATTTGATATACTTAAATGTATAAGGATCTAGTGGAGATATGTCTAGAAAGAGTTTTAGGTATTTAATTATTTGAAATATACATGAATATATTTATCTTTTATGGTAAATCACAATTTTTTTAAAATTTTTTAGAAATTTTATAAATTGGTAAAAGCCAATATGATAAAAATATTAAAAAATTAAGAATAAATAATTTATTAGAGTATATATTAAATAGATTTAGTATTTATTATACGAATCATTAGATTATATATTATATTTTCTATGTCAGAACATCCCAAAAAAATGAGATAGTTAAAAAGAAAAATAAATATAATTAAGAGAATTTTCACTTTTTCATATGGAAAAAAAATTCTAAAATATTTTATAAAGGTATGGTTTTAATTATAATTTATTTATATTATAAAAAAAAATTATTTAGCTCATGTCTTAAATTTTCTAGTTAAACTTATTTTATTTTCGATCAATCTATAAGATATAATAAGTCAATATTTAGGGTCTTGAGATATATATTTCTTTGATACTTTAAATATTCATAGAATATACATATATTTTTTCTCAAAGATTGATAAATTTTTAGTTAGTGTAAATATTTTATTTTTTTATAAAGATTTATTTTTTAATGATTTTAATGAGAGTGAGATTTAAAAATTTAAACTTGAATCTTTTATTTTTTTTCTTATCTAGCCTAAATTATTTGTAAGTAGTGAGAGACGTTGGCACTCAATATGATATTATTTTAATAGAGTTATTGTTTTTATTAACAAGTATATCATTGATTTTGAGAGAGTAAGATTTCATGAGAAATGATATCTCTTTTAGGCTTAGATAATATAATAGTCAATAAGTCTTTCTCAATACAAAATAATGTATTGTCAATAACTAAGAGATTAAAACACTTAAGACCAAGGGTATATTATGAGAGAGAGATATGTCCAACCTATTTAGATTAGAGACGAGCTTACAATGGAATCATATGATTCTATAGTCATTTTCTTTGATCTTGACATCTCTATCATTCTTCAGAAGGGATTAAGAGTTGTACTCAATATTTGATTATATATATTTTTTCATATTCTTATATTATTTTTTGTTTTATTTTTTTATTTTTTTTTATTTTTCTTGATGATACTTAGGTATTCAATTTTTTTTGAGATATTATCTTATTCAAGATGATTTCAGATCATGATAAAAGAAATGAATGTCATTTATCTTAATGAGATGGGAGAACTAATAGCATGACCTTCAGGGGTGTTAGGATATTTGGCATGGAAAACTAGGATATTATTCTTTAGTGACAAGATGTCTTCGTTATAGATTTTATTTTTTTTGCATTATCTTAAGTTTGAGGATATATTATTTAGTTATGAAGAATATATTTTTTATGATTATCTTAAGAATAAGGTACATATAGAATAGTTACCCAAGTCTCGAGCAGTATAGTTAGATATAGTTTATAAATTATGAAAGATATTGTATGACTTGAAACAATCAATGAGAGTGATTTGTGAGGGCTTCATAGGCAATCAATTCATTTAGGTCATATAAGTATATTATACAATTTTCTTTATTTTTAAAGTATTGATGATATAATAATTTTGTGGATTTTATATGCGGATAATATTCTAATTATGAGAGATAAATTGAGGACTACTCAACTCAAATAATATTTTCAAGCATAATTATAGTCGAAAGATATAATAAGACTTAAAAGATTTTCTTGGCATAGATAGTTTGTTCCAAGAGGATATATGTATTTGATCTTTTGGAAAAATTATTCTTATGAGTTGTATTTTATTTATTTAGTTAATAGCTTCACTCTTAATGCCATCATTTTAGTTGACTCAATTGCTTATAAAAAAAAATAATAATAATTAATTCTTTGGTTATAACTAGATTGGATATAACATGTATATTCAATATATTTAGTAATTTTTTAGATTTTCTTTGACAAGTTTACTTTGACTTAATTCTTTGTATATTGAGATAATATGAATAAGTTTCTAGGGTTTTGGTTTACTTTTAGAGATCATAGATATATATAGTTGGACTAGTATGCAGATTTAAGTTGGGCACCAGCATATTTCTAGAGAATATATATGATAGGGTTTTCCATGTTTCTTAAAGATAATCTTGATTTTTAAAAAAATAAGAGGCTTTAATAATTCTAATAAATATATCATAGCTATTTTATTATTAGAAGTATTATTGAAAATAATATTAAATGTTTTATTTTGAATTTTATATTTTTAAAGATCTGTGTCATATATTCTTATGTGGTAAGATTATCACGAGTTTGAAAAATTTTAGAAAATCTCAAAATTTATTTATTAAGTTTCTATTGAATTTGCATAATACGTGGTGAGACATATAATTAATGTATCATCGTGATTATTTTATATATCTGACGTCACAGATACTACCCCATTAAATTTTTTAAATTTATTAATTATTTAGTATTTTTTTAATTTATAATATTTTATTATGTTATTTTTACTTGTGGATCTAAGAATCTTATGATAAACAGATTAAAAGTAGATCTGCATAATATTGATTATCTAATGATTTTTTGAAAATCAAATCAAAAAATCAACAATCGTAATTAGTTTGGTCATATATATTCATTCAAAATTATTGTAATATATAAAGGGGATCAACGAAGTTGAACAAGATCCAGCTTGAAAGATCTTATTGTTAAGTTGGATTTGTCTTAGTTATAATGTATCATATAATTTAGTGTATTGATCGACATAATTTTTTTGTGGTAAGGTATACATGTACTCTTATATATATATATATATATATATATATATATATATATATATATATATATATATATATTGATAATATATAAAGTATACTAATTTTTTTTATGATATTCTTAGAATTTTTAGTTTTTATTATTTTTAAGTGGGTTCATATTATTTGAGTTTGCATTGTTTTTTATTTTTTTGGTTGCAAATGGATTTGGATTGAATTTATTGCAAAAAATATAGTTTTTGTCTCGAATATTTTGATAGGATTATTATTATTATTTATATTTATGTCAATTTTATATTTATTGTTATTAAATTTATTATGTGATATATTTTTTAATTTTTTTTATTTATTAAATAAATTATGAAACTAAATACATTTTAAATTCATAAAAAATAAAAAAACCAAAAAAAATATATTGTAACCATTTTGTTGTAAATTTTGCATTACTTATATAATTTAATCTCGAGAAAAGTTGCACAACCACACCATCGCATATATCATACGCATAAGCAAAAATCATAAGCAATAAATATAAATAAAATAATAAAACAAAAAATTAATATAAAAAAAAACCAACACATTGTCAAAGGAGAAGGGACTAGAGATGGAGCTACACCATAGCTTATGTCATATGCGTAACCGTAAACCGTAAGTTATAAGCGTAAAGTAAAATCATAAAATAGAAAATTAATATAAAAAAATACAGTATTTTATCTAAGGAGGATAGACTAGAGAGGTTATAGGAGAGCAGAATACTAAGGAAAGAGGAAGAAGATAAATTTTAGGATGAAAATTCTAACTTTCTTAATCTTTATTTATAGATATTTGAAATTAATAAAAAATCATTTTATTTTATTTTATTTTATTTTTTTTGTATTTTTATTTGGCCAAAATTATTATTAGCGTTAGATTTTGGTTAGTAGCCATTGGATTTAATTTGACTGCTACCGAATACTGATTAAAATATAATTTTTTAAATATAAAATTAGGTAGTGATGGTGATAGGTCGTGCTTCTCGCTCTCTCTGTTAACTCCCATTGCGTGAAAATGGAACGGGCGGGGCAGGGGAGGTCGCACAATGGTGTCCAGACACAAGTGAAATCTGATTCACACGCTTGTTTTTGTTTTTATAAAAACTATCCTGTCTGGTGGTCACCCCAGCCATAGTTATGAAAGGCGCGCCTGAGGTACGCCTAAAGCTCAGACGCCACCACTCCTGGGAAAAATGTCTCGCTTTAGGCTAGGCGCAGGCGAGTGAGGCACATCAGGCGTCGACTTCCAGTTTCGGCGACGGCAGGCGTCGACTTCCAGTTTCGGCGGCGGCAGGCGTCGACTTCCAGTTTCGGCGGCTGCAGGCGTCGACTTCCAGTTTCGGCGGCGGCAGGCGTCGACTTCCAGTTTCGGCGGCGGCAGGCATCGACTTCCAGTTTCGGCGGCGGCAGGCGTCGACTTCCAGTTTCGGCGGCGGCAGGCGTCGACTTCCAGTTTCGGCGGCAGCAGGCGTCGACTTCCAGTTTCGGCGGCGGCAGGCGTCGACTTCCAGTTTCGGCGGCGGCAGGCGTCGACTTCCAGTTTCGGCGGCGGCAGGCGTCGACTTCCAGTTTCGGCGGCGGCAGGCGTCGACTTCCAGTTTCGGCGGCGGCCGGCGTCGACTTCCAGTTTCGGCGGCGGCCGGCGTCGACTTCCAGTTTCGGCGGCGGCCGGCGTCGACTTCCAGTTTCGGCGGCGGCCGGCGTCGACTTCCAGTTTCGGCGGCGGCCGGCGTCGACTTCCAGTTTCGGCGGCGGCCGGCGTCGACTTCCAGTTTCGGCGGCGGCCGGCGTCGACTTCCAGTTTCGGCGGCGGCCGGCGTCGACTTCCAGTTTCGGCGGCGGCCGGCGTCGACTTCCAGTTTCGGCTGCGGCCGGCGTCGGCCGGCGTCGACTTCCAGTTTCGGCGGCGGCCGGCGTCGACTTCCAGTTTCGGCGGCGGCCGGCGTCGACTTCTAGTTTCGGCGGCGGCAGGCGTCAGGCGTCAGGCGTCAGGCGTCGACTTCCAGTTTCGGCGGCGGCAGGCGTCAGGCGTCAGGCGTCGACTTCCAGTTTCGGCGGCGGCAGGCGTCGACTTCCAGTTTCGGCGGCGGCAGGCGTCGACTTCCAGTTTCGGCGGCGGCAGGCATCGACTTCCAGTTTCGGCGGCGGCAGGCATCAACTTCCAGTTTCGGCGGCGGCAGGCGTCAAGCCAGGTACGTCATTTTTCTCCTTCTTTCTCTTTTTCTCCTCTCTTTTTTTTGCCGGATTCCCCGTTGGAAATGGGGAAATTTCGTCGGAGAAGAAGGGCAAAGTAACGGCGGGAGAAGCGGCGAGAGGCGGAACCAGGCAAAACGCAGGAGGAGCGCATCGGGGAAGACGACGTATTCGGCTGATCCAACCCAAAACGACGTTGTTTTGGGTTGGGTTATATTTTTTTAAAAAATCAAACAACCCAAAACGACGTCATTTTGGGTTGGTTTTGATTTTTTTAAAAAAACAAAACCCTCAAAACGATGTCATTTTGAGGTTCTGATTTAAAATAAAAAAATGTCACCTCCAAAACAACGTCGTTTTGGTCTTCCAGGAATCAAAATGATATTGTTTTGGAGTTTTGTGATTTTAAGCCCTATAAAAACCCATCTTTCTCGGGTTACACCCTAAAACCCTCAAAACAACCCTCCCAAAATACTCTCAAGGCTATATTGAAGAGGATAGAAGAAGAAGAAGAGGCTCAAAAGGTATTTTTTTCATTTTACCTATTTTTGTTGTGAAAAAATTTTTCAAAATGTAAAAAAACATTTAAAAAAAATACTTAAAAACTAGGGAAAATTTTCTTGAATAATACTTTGAAAAAAAATATGTAATTTTCAAAAAACTAATGCAGAAAAAAGAGAAAAATTCTGAAAATTAACGAAAAATAGAAAAAAATCATGAAAAAATTTATGAAAATTATGAAACAATTAGAACAAAAATTATAAATAGTTTTATTTGTTTGGCAAAGATTGAGTATGTTTATAATTTATAGATTTATAATATATAATATATTATGTATATGTTTTCATTTTTTTCTTAATATATTTGTCATTTTATTGTAGATTTGTGGTAAAGATACATTAAAATGGACAAAGAGATTGAAGTTGAAGTAGATGCCTCAAGTGGAAGAAAAGATCCGGGATAGAAATATGTTCGTTTATTTAATGAGAAGATACATGTATACTCATTTGTATTTTTTGTGATAAAGTAATTAAAGGAGACATTTATAGACAAAAGCAACACCTTGTAGCAGGGTTTAGAAATTCGAAAAAGTGTACAAGATGTCCCTAACATGTTAGAAAAGAAATAGTTGATTATATGCTAGCCCAAAGAAACTCAAAAATATCAAATAAGTTTAGGAAGTCATAATGTGAACGAGGATATGTTTGGGTTCCAAGATGAAGATGATGAAGACCCGGAGGTTACTAGCAAAAAGGGAAGAAAAGATGTTTATAGTGGTAGTAG
This sequence comes from Sapria himalayana, assembly GCA_029783825.1. Classification (NCBI taxonomy): domain Eukaryota; kingdom Viridiplantae; phylum Streptophyta; class Magnoliopsida; order Malpighiales; family Rafflesiaceae; genus Sapria; species Sapria himalayana. The sequence goes on from JAREIK010000088.1 coordinate 13,317,161, forward strand.
CAATGGAAGGGGAAGTGGTGGTAGTGTTAGTGGTAGTTACATAAAGAGAATGAGGCAGAAAGGTCATATGGATCATTTCTTTACTCATAATCCAGAAATGATTATTCAAAATTGAAAAAAATACTCAAACTACTATCAACAATGCATACAAGAAAGAGGCCAATGAGAGAACTGATATATTATTTTGTAGATGGATGTATGATGCTGCGATTTCATTTAATACTGTGAACTATGCTAGTTTCCAACCAATGCTTGAGGCAATTGGGCAATATGGTATGGGTTACAAGGGACCAAGTTTTCATGATGTAAGGGTTACTAACATCAAGAAAGAATTGGCTCTCACAAAGGCTTCAATGGATGTTCATTTCACCGAATGGAAGCAAAATGGATGTTCAATTATGTCAGATGGATGGACTGATAGGAAGGAAATGTCATTGGTGAATTTCTTAGTGAATTCTTTAAGAGGGACTGTGTTTATGAAATTTATTGATGCTTCTTCTATGGTCAAGACGAGAGGAAAATTTTTGAATTACTTGACAGTTGGGTCGAGGAAGTTGGTGAAGCCAATGTTGTTTAAGTGATAACAGATAATGCTTCAAATTATGTGGCGGCAAGTACTTATAATTTAATTTTAAATTTTCATTTACTTATTTATGTAAGTGATTACATCTATTATCTATTTATTATGTGTTTAAATTATGTAGGGAGGTTGTTGGAAATGAAAAGACCATATTTGTATTGGACACCATGTGCCGCACATTGTCTTGACTTGATACTAGAAGATATTGGAAAATTACCACACATCAAGAAGACAATAGAGAGGGCCATATCCATAAGCGGCTACATCTATAATAGAACGGGTTTGCTCAACTTGATGTGACGATTTACTAAGCAAAGGGAGTTGTTAAGGCCTGCTAAGACTCGGTTTGCAATGACCTTTATCACCTTATCCCGTATCAATGAACAAAGAACAACTTAAAGAATATGTTTACTAGTTTAGATTGGACGGAAAGTAAATGAGCAAATGAGCAAAAGGGAAAAAAATGTAGCTAATATAATTTTCATGTCTTCTTTTTGAAATATTATAGTGTTTTGTTTGAAGGTGTAAGGCCCTCTTGTACGTGTGCTTCGTTTGGTGGATGGTGAAAAGAGATCTCCTATGGGTTTCATTTATGCAGTCATGAAAAAGGCAAAAGAAATCATCATCAAAAGCTTTAATGAGAATGAAGAGAAGTATAGGGAAATCATGGAAATCATTGATAGGAGGTGGGAGGTTCAACTTCATCGGCCTTTGCATTCAGCTAGGTATTTTTTGAACTCACAATTCTATTATGATACAGAAGGATTAGGAATTGACCTAGATTCAAAAATCTTTGAAGATGTATGTAGTTGCATTTCGAGATTGGTGAAAAACATAGATGAACAAGATGCAATTATATCACAACTCAACTTGTACATGCGTGCTAGAAATCTTTTTGGTAATGAGTTTGCCATTAGAACAAGGAAGACTAAACCTCCAGGTTAGTCCTTTAGTTTTGTTAATTAGTGTATTGAAATTATTATATATGTTTGGTTAAAATAGGTAAAATGTTCAACTAATAATTTATTTATATTAATTGTAGCTGAATGGTGGGGTATGTTTGGATCAAGTGCTAGAACTTTGTAAAAGTTTGCATTGAGGGTTCTCAACCTAACATGTAGTGCATTAGGTTGTGAAAGAAATTGGAGTATCTTTGAGAATATAAGTTACTAAAGCAATTACATGCAATTGAATTTGTGTCTTTAAGACTCTTACAATATTATTTAATGTAACTTAGATTCTTCAAAACTAAAATATTGAGATATAATCATGAAAATTATTTGTTTTTTCAGATTCATAGCAAGAGGAGAAATATGTTGGACCATCAACGCTTGAATGATTTGGTGTACATTAAGTACAACTGAACCTTGATGAAAAGATACACTGAGCGTCATACCATTGATCCTATTATCTTGAAAGAAATAGATGATAGCAACGAATGGTTGATGAGAAGAATGGAAGATGAAGGTGTTACAGAAGATGATTTGGTGTTTGAAGGTGATGATTTAACATGAGGTGATGTTGCAAGAGCTAGTGGAGCCGAGGAGCTTAGTGTTTATACAAGAGCTAAACCAAGCAAAACACCAACACCAAAATCAAAGTCAAGATCATCTAGCTCTAAACATACTCCAACTCTTGCTTTGATTGATGAAGATGAAGAGATGATATATTCATCAAGAGAGGAAAATGAAGAAGAGGAAGATGAAGAAGATGGAGAGTGGAAGATTGATGATGAAGATGATATTGATAAAGACTTTCTTGATTTAGATTTAGATGTAGATACATGAGTGTTTATTTTGTTTTAGAACTTTAAATATTTGTTATTTTATTTTAAAACTTTGAATGTTTGGATGATTGGAGCACTATTAATATTTGATTTTTATCTTTGATGTTCTTTAGTTTATTATTAGATGAAAATTAAAGATTATATTTAGTAAAATGTATAATTTTTATGTGTATTAGGTTGGGTGTGCCTCAAATAAAAAAGCCCACGCCTCAAGTGCGTCTTGTGCCTTAAGGCCCCAAAAGGCTTTTGCGTCTCAGTGCGCCTTGCGCCTTAAATAACTATGACCCCGGCATGGTATGACTCATGACCCAAAGCCCACCCATGTCCCGCTTTCACCAAGTTGGTGGACCATATCACAAGGCCAGGTACGTGGTTTGCCTGGTCCGGCACGAGACACAAGGCATGAGACACAAGGCACTAGGTACGACTTGCACCAGCTTAGCATGGCACGAGCCTTGCCTTGAGCTGACATGGTCCAATATACAATTTTTTGAATTCTCTAAATTTCTATGCTGTAACTTTTGATGCCATATTTATACCCAATAAATTTGTATTTTATAGAGTTAAAGGTAAACTTGTTTCTTTTCTCTTTAGGCGCATGAACATTTGAATGCTTTGAGATAAGAAACTTTTAGCTTCCTTTCATAGAGAACCTCAAAGGGTATCTGATCCTGTACTGCTTAGGTGAGAGTTTTATTCTTAAAATAGTTTGCTATGCCAACCACTTTAGCCTAGAAGACTTGCTCCAAACTTGCTCAATTCTTCATACATCGAGTATTCTGTTTAGCCTTTCTATGATTCCATTATGTTGTGGAATCATCTGACTTAGATTTTCCATGTTCAACTCTGAGTTGCTACTTTGATTTTTCATGTTGCAACTCTAAAAGTTGTGACCATCAGACTGTTAAATAAACATTAAATGTCAATTTTTAATGGAGAGTTTTTTTTTTGGACATTAAATATTTGTTTTCAATAGGGAAGATGAAATGTCAAGAGTCAATAGTTATTCTAATGGGTGATAATGATTTTTAATTTTTGGTTTTATTAGGGCAAATTAATGCCTATAAATAAATCATTGTATTGATTGTAAAACAACAAGAATTAAAGAAAGAAAGAGTCTATTTTCAGAAATATTTTCTCCTCAATTATAGTTTGCGTCCAATTTTTTTTATAATTTGGTATCAGAGGGATGGTGAGTATAATCAATAATGCCCCACTGCCCCGATTAACGAAGATGAATTACGAGAATTGGAGCATCCAAATGAAAGCTCTTCTCGGTTCTGTGGATTGTTGGGAGGTAGTTCAAGAAGGTTTTGAAGAACCTGAATCTACCGAAGGATATACGACGGCTCAAAATAAGGTGTTGAAAGAGACGCGATCAAAGGATAAGACGACATTGTACATCATGTTTCGAGCTGTTGATGAATCAGACTTTGAGAAGATTGCGAGTGCAAAAACTTCAAAAAAAGCGTGAGGCATCTTGGAGATTACGTACAAATGAGCCGACTGAGTTAAACAAGTTCGTCTTCAAACTCTTCGCAACGAGTTTGAAAGCATGAAAATGAAGGAGTCAGAAGGTGTGTCCGATTATATCACGCGTGTTCAAACCGTGGTAAATCAATTCAACCGAGATGGAGAAAAATTATCTGATGCGCGAGTCGTGGAAAAGATTCTAAGGTCGTTAACTGACAGTTTCGAGAATGTGGTATGTGCCATAGAATAGTCAAAGAATCTAGCAACGTTCACAGTCGACGAGCTTGCAGGTTCCCTAATGGCACATGAATATCATAAGAAGAAGAAAAATGAGGAGATACTTGAGCAGGCACTTCAAACTCAAGCATCGTTCAATGACGAAAAGGTATTTTATTCTCAAAACTTTTGAGGTAAATGGCGAGACCATGGTGGTCGAGGAAATATTCGCGGTGGGAAAAGCCGCAATCAAGAAGGGTATCATAAGGAGAAGAGGCAATCAAACCAACAAAATTGGCGTGGAAGAGGACGCGGTCGTGGAAGAGGCGGTCGGTCAAATTATTCCAACTTCAAGTGCTACAAGTGTGGCAAATATGGTCACTATGCGAAGGATTGTAATTCTGATAAATGTTACAATTGTGGAAAGGTGGGGTACTTTGCAAAAGAATATCAAGTTGAAAAAATGATGGAAGAGACAACCAATCTAGCTATGGATGACGAGGCAGAAGAAGACTTTTTATTAATGGCATATAACAAAGTCAACATCGACAATGACACGGTGTGGTACCTTGACAGAGCTGCAAGCAACCACATGTGTGGGTACGAGCATTGTTTCAAAGAAATACGAAAGGTTGAAGTTGTATCTGTGTCGTTTGGAGATGGCTCAAAGGTTGAGATAAAAGGCTAATGTATGATTTATTATGTACAAAAGAATGATTTCATTGGGTCAATCCAAGATGTGTATTACGTACTAGATCTCAAGAGCAACATTTTAAGTATGAGGCAACTCATGGAGAAAGGATATTCGGTTTTTATGAAAGACCGAATATTACTATTGAAAGACAAGCAAGGGCGTTCAGTTGCACAAGTTGAAATGAGAATAAATCAGATGTACAAGTTGAATTTGAGAAGTGTACGAGGAAAATGTTTGCAAGTCAATGTGGAAGACAATGCGTCACTGTGACATCTTCGTTTTGGTCACCTACATTATGATGGCCTAAATAAGTTGGCAAAGAAGAACATGGTGCACGGACTACCGGACATGGAATACGAGGGAAAATTTTGTGAATAATGTGTGCTCGGGAAGCATGCAAGAATGTCATTTCAAAAGAAGGAAGAGTATCGGGCTAAGCAATCTCTCGGATTGATTCATTCCGACATATGTGGAATAATAACCCCTGAATCTTTCAGCAGCAAAAGGTATTTTATTTCTTTTATTGATGATTTCTCACGAAAAACTTGGGTTTATTTTCTGAAAGAAAAATTCGAGGTATTCAAAAAATTCAAAGTTCTAGTGGAAAAGGCAATTGGTAGATATATTAAATCTGTACGATCCGATAGAGGCGGCGAATACACTTTGATGATTTTCATGGAGTATTGTGAGAAGTAAGACATAAGGTGATTTTTAACCGCACCATACTCTCTACAGCAAAATGGTGTAGCCGAGAGGAAGAACCGAATCATTCTTAACATGGTTCGGTTAATGCTCAAAAGCAAGAAAATGCCGAAGGAGTTTTGGGCGAAAGCTGTGCAATGCGTCGTCTATATTCAAAATCGGTGTCCACATGCAAAGTTGTATGATCAAACACCACAAGAGACATGAAGTGGACAAAAACCAACAGTCTCTCATCTCAAAGTATTCGACAGTTTGGCCTACGCACATGTGCCGGATCAACGAAGAACAAAACTCGAAGACAAAAACAAAAAATATATTTTCATTGGGTATGATGAGAAAACAAAGGATACAAGCTATTTGACCCAATAAGCAAGACGATTCTAGTGAGCCGTGATGTACGAGTCCATGAAGCAAATGAATGAGATTGGAATAAAGCAACAGAGGATATCATTGATGTTGGAGAATCATCAATTGCTATGCCAACAAGGCAACAACTATACCAAAAATTCTGAAACCATTGATGATGAAGATGAACCGTGATAACCCAAGATGCGAAGCTTACAAGATTTGTATGATTCAATAAATGAGGTACACCTTGTATGTTTTTTGGTAGATTCCGAAAATTTAAGCTTTGAACAGGCGGTGCAAGACAAGAAGTGGCAAACTGCCAAGGACTAGGAGATTAAAACAATATATCGCAACAACACATAGGAGTTAGCAGAATTGCCAAAAGGAACTCAGCCCATTGATGTTAAGTGGGTATTTAAGAGAAAGATTAATGTTCAAGGAGAGATAGAACAGTATAAGGCGAGTCTTGTAGCAAAGGGATACAAGTAAAAGGCGGGAATTGACTTTGATGAGGTGTTTGCTCCCGTTGCAAGAATGAAGACAATCAGATTGCTCATTTCATAAGCGGCTCAGCTCAATTGGCCGATATTACAAATGGATGTCAAATCAGCATTCCTAAATGGTGTGCTTGAAGAAGAAGTTTATATTAAACAATCACCCGGGTACATGAAAATTGGAGAAGAAAAGAATGTATTGAAATTGAAGAAGGTACTTTATGGGTTGAAGCAAGCACCGCGGGCGTGGAATACTTGTATCGATACATACTTAAAATAGAACGGGTTTGAGCAATGTCCTTATGAATATGTTCTTTATGTGAAGAAGAGTGAAGATAATATGTTATTTGTTGTTCTTTATATTGATGATCTCATTTTTATGGAAAATAATAATGAAATGATACAAAAATTCAAGAGCACAATGACACGAGAATTCAAGATGACAGATTTGGGCTTAATAAAATTTTTTTTTGGTCTAGAGGTAAGACAAGAAAAGACGGATATTTTTGTATCCCAGGAGACATATGTAAAGGAGATTTTGAAGAAGTACAGAATGGAGTCTTGCAATCCGGTTTCAACACCAATGGAACCAGGTGCAAAACTTTCTAAGTTTGATGGAGGAGAACGAGTCGATGCAAGCAAATATCAGAGTTTAGTGGGAAGCCTTCGCTATCTCACATGCACAAGGTCGGACCTTGCATTAAGTGTCGGCATTATAAGTCGATTCATGGAGGAGCCAGTCTATTTACATTGGAAGGCATTAAAGCGAATCCTTCGATACATCAAAGGAACAATGTCACTCGGGTTATTTTATAAAATGCGGCAGATTACAAGTTGGTCGGGTACTCCGACAGTGATTGGTGCAGAGACTTGGACGATCGGAAAAGTACATCAGGTTATGTGTTTTTTATGGGTGACACGACATTTACTTGGCTTTCAAAGAAGCAACCAATCGTGACACTCTTAACATGTGAAACTGAATATGTGACCATATATTTGTGTGTACGTCATGCGATATGGCTCAAAAATTTATTGGGCAAGATGGAGCAACAATAACTCGGTGCAACTGAGATACGAGTTGACAACAAATCAGCAATTGAATTAAGCAAGAACCCGGTGAATCATGAGAGAAGTAAACATATTGACGTTCGTTTTCACTTCATCCGAGATCAAAAAGGAATGAAATATAAAATTAGTATACGTGGCAAGTCGGGACCAAGTCGTAGATATCTTCACCAAATCACTACCTACGATACTACTCGACAACTGCAAAAGATTACTCGGCATGAAAGATGCCAAGAGCATTTAAGTTTATGGGAGAGTTTTGTTAAATAAACATTAAATATCAATTTTTAATGAAGAGTTTTTTTTTAGACATTAAATGTTTGTTTTCAATAGGGAAGATGAAATGTCAAGAGTCAATAGTTACTCTAATGGGTGATAATGATTTTTAATTTTTGGTTTTATTAGGACAAACTAATGTCTATAAATAAATTATTGTATTGATTGTAAAACAACAAGAATTAAAGAAAGAAAGAATCTATTTTCAGAAATATTTTCTCCTCAATTATAGTTTGTGGCCAATTTTTTTTACACAAACAATTTTTTGAATTCTTTGAATTCTACATTCCTACTATTGATTATAGACCTTGTTCTTCTTTTCACAGCTTGTTGCATCTGATGTTGCCTTTGTACCCAATATATTTATATTTTATTGACTTCAAGTTAAATTTGTTTTTCTTCTCTTTAGGCGCGCAAACTTCAAGCACCTTGAGTTAAAAACATTTGGTTTCCTTTCATAGAAAACCTCAAAGGGTGTCTGACCCTTTACTGCTAAGGAGGTGGGAGTCTGGTTCTTCAGGTAGCTTGCTGTACCAACCATTTCAGCCCAATAAGACCTGCTCAACTCCTTGTACATCTAGCCTTCTCCATGAGTATTTTATTTAGCCTTTATACGACTTCATTCTGCTGTGAAGTCATCTAAATAGTATTCTGTCTGGCTATTTCATTATCAGCACATAACTTGTTCATTGAAAAATATTCAGATTCATTTTGGTATGGTGAATCTTTAGCTTTCTGTTCAACTGATTCTCCACTAAGGTCATAAATTCCTTGAATTTTTGTAGCACATTGGACTTCAATTGAATAAAATAAATCCAAATATACCCCACAAGAAATTATTCACTAAAAATACATCTTCAAACATATTTGTTTTAATAAAACAAAACACCATGGTTATAAATACTTTGATCTTTCCAATGATGACATCGTTACTTCTCCAAAAAGATGATTATGAATCAAGTCCAACATAGTTGTTGTGGTTGTGGATTTGAACTCCCAACATTTTTGTTTCTCATAAACAGTCTTCACAGAAATCATAATCAGTTTCACACTTTGATGTCTTTAACTATTTCATTCACCAGTATGATTGCTAATCTCTTTTTACCGATGTGTCCAATTCTTGGATGCCATATCATGGATTATAGATCGCTGTCCATCCCTTTCTTTCTTTTTGAAATAAAGGAGCCATTTTCAGCTGCATTGATGGTGGTTACTTGCAGCTTGTACATGATTTCACACATTATTATATGAGCTATTAATTTCCTACTAGTCATCTAACTGGTTCATTTATTCCAGCTAAAATGGACCTCAACATCTGTCATAGCACTGTCAGATATAAGGTTCCTGCTCAGATCAGGAATGTGTAACACACCAAGGAGTTTAATCTTTCCATTGTGTATTTTCAGTTTTATCATCACACAGCCAACTATCTTTACTGTCGGGGGCATTTCCTAAAATGACTTCTCTTCCATCTGAGTTCTAATGCTCACAAAATCAATGATGATGGGGAATCACTTGAAACGAAGCTTCTGAATCTAGTAGCTACAAGTGTTCATTTTGTATGTGAACCATGTATGCAGCAACATAGTGAAGTGCTCCCTGGAATCCATCTCTGTTCCTTGAGCCACGCCTCACCAACTCAACTGTGTTTTTATATTTCCTTCTCTAGTGTCATGTTCTATTGCATTTCTAACACCTGACTTTAGGCTTGTCAGTGCTATTTGAAATGAGTTTCTATCTTAGTTTGCTTGTTAACTGTTTGAAGTTGCAAGCCATAGACCTTTTGCTCACAAACAAGATTTCATTCGAAAACTTATGCTGTTCTCTCACCTTAAATCTTTAGACAGAGGTGCCAAAATAATTGTCTCAAAAAATAATCCTGTTACCTGACCACCAATGACAACAATTAAAATATTTCATGAATTTGAAAGTGAACAAGGTAAGGTGATAACTTTGTTATTATCACTAATGTAACACCATATAGATGATAATTTCCCAACTAATGTATTAAAGTTAAACTCATATAGATTCATAGAGAAGATAATTCCATCATCTATATGTAATTTGTAGAGCTTTTTCTTTAGGAAAAATTTGTTTACTTAAGGATTTACTTTGATAGATAATCTCCAACATTAAACACAACTCTTGACTATTTTCTTGCTAGTGACATGACATTATCCTCAAGACAAAGATGGATCAAGCCTCGGTCTATTTGATTTATTTTTTCTTTATTGACATCACTAATTTTTAGTTTCATTTTTTTTATTGTAGTTCATATATCTTTATCAATAAGCAGAATTTTTATTTTTAGTTTTCAAAGTTAGAAACTTTTGCCTGAAAATTTTTGAAACTCGATTCACGTTGACCCAATCTCATCATCTTTAGATCTTTAAAAAAAGAACATCCTCCAATACTAAAAATGTAAGGATCATTTTTAGATCTCCAATTATGGAGATCAAGAGTGGTGGATGAACGAAGGTAACATATTGAGTGTACACGAGGGAGGGGGAGAGAGAGATAAAGGGATAAAATAAAAGTAGAGCAAGGTCATTAGGGATTTACAAGCACACAAGGTTTTTACTTAAATTAAATATCAATAATAATATGTTTTATTTTTCTCTTTTATTATTATACTAGACAATTATTTATAATAACCTAAATACAAATTAAAAAGTGTATCACGGTAACATGTGGAACATGCAACGACACAAAAGAACACTCACCACAGCATCTACGAAGTTGCAGCATTATAACTAAGTCATAACACCATAAGCAAAGTGTTGACTTCATAGTCTAGTCATGGCATTATAAACAAAGTTGTGACTCCATTGTTCACTGATGACATCAAACACATGTCATAACACCATGAGCTTGTCATGATACTCGAGTCACATCACAACGCCAAGAAACTACTTCTGTTATGGGTCAGGTCAGGCCTATTTCCCTTAGTGCTAGCATGGCCTAGTGGCCTGGTCGGGCCTAAAATTTGGGCTGCACATCTCCGACATGACTCAGTTATCTCTATTTCTTTTATAATTTTTTATTGTAATATTTAGACGGTGAAACATATTGTCTTCAATCTGGTATTTTAAGTGCAAATACAACATATATAAGTTGATTATTAATTTCTAATAAAAGATTTTAAAAAATATCATTATTATAATATACATTTTTACTGTTGATATTTTTATGATGGTTTTGAATAAGTTTCAACTTATATATATATATATATATATTAAAATTTAATGTTATGGATTAGTACCCACTAACTTGATGAGATGTGTTATAGTATATTTTTATATTTTTATATTTTTAATCGGAACACTTAACATGTGAGTTATCCTAATTATTTTTATTTATTATATAAGAGCATTTGATGTATGAATTTTTTATAGTAATATTTTAATTTTTCATGAATGACCAAAACTTAATAATAATTTTATAATTATAATTTATGTATTTATTGTGATTATATTGTAAATATCTTCATAAATACACTTAAAAGATTACATATGTATTTGTGACACACACACACACACACACACACACACACTAGTTTGTTGAGAGTGTTGAGATTTATTATTATTTTTTATTTTATTTTATTATTTATATATTCTTTATTTGGATGAAAGTGCCCAACATATAGGATGCTCCAATCCTAGTTGTCGTATAATGTTTCTCTTTTATTATTTTTTATGATAAATAAATATTTTTTTTTGTTTCTTCAAAAATTATAAATAAAAGATTTATCCAAAAATTTGTTTGTTTATTCTAAAAAATAATCATTTAGTAGAAAACGAAAAGTAACATGTTGTTAGTAGTGTCTTGATCTAGAGTTGAGATAATATATAGTAATAACTACAATTATATGTTAGTTATTTTGGATCAAATATTTATTTAATAAGATTATCATTATTACATATCTTATTATTCTTTACTATAAATGTTAGGCTGTGATATTTATTGCTAATAATATATCTTATACAAAATATTAATATTGATAGCCATTTCATTAGAAAATATTAAAGGTAGTTTGATTATCTAATGGATATCACACTCTTTTATTTTTTACTTCAGATTTTTTGTGCAAGATATTAATGTTTTAGTTTGAGATTGTTATATAATTTTTCCTGCACAGTTTGTTTGATACTTTTAGCATTGAGAAACTTGACTTTTTTTTGTTTTGTTTTTTTTGTTTTGTTTTACTTAAAAAATTGGTGTGTGATATCTATGATTTAGCTTAAGAGATGGCGTTGAGGTTATATTAATTATTTCTCTACTTTTTCTTAGTTGAATCTGATGGAGTGCAAGTGGTTAAAGAGTTATTTTTTTATTTATTTTTATTATTTACATATCTTGTATCATCCTTGATTACATTGTAGAAAATAAAGTTTGATGCTTATTTGTTCTTTGTGTGTTCATTCTAACAGAGTGAATTAAGAACAATTTTTTGCAGAACATGCACAATCTAAAATTTGGTTCAGGTGAGTTAAAAAGGTTGCTTTTGTTAGCCTACTATGGGAAAAATAGAGGGAAAATAATACAATTATAATGCAGTGATCATTTGAAGTGAAAAATAAAATGAAGGAAGCCATTTTTGTGGCTCATAATTGTTTGATTAAGAATAAACTCACTTGAGTTTATTCTTGTGTGCAGTTGATGGGTGATATGGCATCTGAGGGTGGTGGGAAGCCGAGCGTTGCAAACAGAAACCGTCTCCTGGAAATCGAGGCAAAGGTTCGCAAATGGTGGGAGGATGGGGATGTTTTCAGGGCTGATTGTGACAGGGGGCGAGAAAAGTTCTTTGGGAATTTTCCATTTCCATATATGAATGGATATTTGCATCTGGGACATGCATTCTCGGCCTCAAAGCTGGAGTTTGCGGCTGCATATCACAGACTAAGAGGGGCCAACGTGCTGTTTCCTTTTGCCTTCCATTGCACTGGCATGCCCATCAAGGCCTCCGCGGATAAACTTGCACGTGAGATCCAGAAGTTTGGCAATCCACCTGTTTTCCCACGCAAGGGGGAGGGAGAGGATGAGGAGGAGGTGAAGGAGGGGGCTGAAAATGGTGCAGCCCCTCCAGAAAAATTCAAGGGGAAAAAGTCAAAAGCTGTCTCTAAATCTGGCGGGCAAGCACGCCAGTGGGAGATCATGCGCAGCTTTGGGTTGTCGGATAGTGAGATAGCTGAGTTCCAGGATCCATACAAGTGGTTGGTGTTTTTTCCGCCGCTGGCAGTGGAAGACCTCAAGGCATTTGGGGTGGGAGTGGACTGGAGACGGTCATTTGTCACAACAGAGAAGAACCCTTTCTTCGATGCCTTGGTGAAGTGGCAGATGAGGAAATTGAAGGCCATGGGGAAGATTGTTAAGGATGTCAGATACGCAATATATTCTCCATTGGATGGACAGCCTTGTGCAGATCACGACAGAGCCACGGGGGAAGGATTGCAGCCCCAGGAATACACCATCATCAAAATGGAGCTGCTGCAGCCTTTTCCTCCAAAACTGGCTGTGGTACTGGAGGGTAGAAGAGTGTTTCTGGCTGCAGCAACTCTGAGGCCCGAGACCATGTATGGACAAACTAATGCCTGGGTTTTTCCTGACGGGAAGTATGGTGCTTTTGAGATCAACGAAACTGACATATTCATCATCACTGAGAGAGCAGCTCTCAATCTCGCATACCAGAAGTACTCACGCATCCCAGAGAGACCCACCTGCTTGGTCAAGCTGACTGGCCATGACTTGGTTGGCCTTAAGCTCCAGTCTCCGCTCGCTTTCAACCATGTCATTTACGCTCTTCCCATGTTGAGCATACTGATGGACAAGGGCACCGGCATTGTCACTAGCGTGCCTAGTGATTCTCCAGATGACTATATGGCACTGCACGATCTGAAATCAAAGCCAGCTTTTAGAGCTAAGTTTGGTGTGAAGGACGAATGGATACTTCCCTTTGATATCGTGCCTATCATAAACATCCCCGAGTTTGGAGACAGGTATCAAACTTCTGATTTATCTGGATTTTTATTTTTTATTTTTTTAGAGATGAAAAGTATCATCATCGCCATCCTTAAAAACATATGATTTTTTTTTAGTTTTTCAATCAATGTAATAATCATCACAAAAAAATGTACTCATGTAACACGTTTGATGATCAAGAGCTGCAGAAAAGGTTTGCTCGAATCTGATGATTAAGAGCCAGAATGAGAAAGAGAAGCTGGCAGAAGCCAAGAGGCTGACTTACCTGAGAGGATTCACGGAAGGGACAATGGTTGTGGGAGAGTTTGCAGGAAGGAAAGTTCAGGAGGCTAGGCCATTGATAAGGAGCAATCTTCTGGAAACAGGCGAGGCAATTGCATATAGCGAACCCGAGAAGCGGGTGATATCACGGTCGGGTGACGAGTGCGTGGTTGCTCTAACCGATCAATGGTACATCACGTATGGCGAGGCAGAATGGAAGGCACTTGCAGAAGAGTGTCTTGCTAATATGAACCTGTATGCTGACGAGACCCGGCGTGGGTTCGAGCACACCTTGGGATGGCTGAACCAGTGGGCCTGTTCCCGGTCATTTGGGCTCGGAACTCGGATCCCGTGGGACGATCAGTTCTTGGTCGACTCGCTCTCCGATTCAACGATTTACATGGCGTACTACACCGTGGCTCATCTGCTGCATGAAAATGACATGTACGGAGCCAGGAGATGTACGGTGAAGCCTGATCAGCTGACCGATGAGGTTTGGGATTTTGTTTTCTGTGGTGGTCCCTATCCCAAGGTGTCTGGTATTTCTCCGGAGATTCTGAACAAGATGAAGCAAGAGTTTGAGTACTGGTACCCATCTGATATCAGAGTTTCCGGCAAGGATCTAATCCAAAACCATTTGACTTTTTGTATCTATAACCACACCGCGATCATGGGAAAGCACCACTGGCCGCGTGGCTTCAGAGTCAATGGCCACCTCATGCTCGATTCCAAGAAAATGTCCAAGTCCACAGGAAACTTCAGAACGATACGCCAGGAAATCGAGGAGCAGTCTGCCAGTGCTACTCGATTTGCTCTGGCCGATGCTGGTGACGGTCTCGATGATGCCAATTATGTTTCTAGCACGGCAAACTCTGCCATCCAGCGGCTCACCAGGGAAATCACGTGGATGGAGCAGGTCCTCAATTCGTCTTCGTCTTCTTTGAGGTCAGGCCCGCCATCCTCTTTTGCGGACCGCGTGTTCTCTAATGCCATCAACATTGCTGTCTCAAAGACGGAACACAACTACCAGGGCTTCATGTTTCGGGATGCCCTCAAAACGGGCTTTTATGACCTCCAGGCCGCCAGGGACGAGTACCGAGTCTCCTGTGAAGGTCGAGGGATGCACCCTGCTCTTCTGAAGCGGTTCATGGACGTTCAGACCCGGCTCGTGGCCCCAATATGCCCACACTATGCGGAATATGTGTGGAGGGAAGTTCTGAAGCAGAAAGGATTTGTGATCCGATCTGGTTGGCCGGAAGCTGGTGCTCCTGATCTGGCCCTGATGAAGGCGAACAAGTACTTGCAAGATTCTATAGTGGCAATGAGGAGCAAGAAGCCTGTCCAGAAACGAGGCGCAGCAATTGGCCCACCAAATATGGTGTGCCTGATATACGTGAAGGAGCAGTACGATGGGTGGCAGGCAGAATGCTTGGGGATGCTCCGAAGCAGATTTAAAAATGGGAGCTGCAGTTTGACCTTGAATGACGACCGGCTGGTCTTGGAGGCCATTCAGGACAACAGCATTGTTTGTCCGGGCGACAATTTTAGAATGACCCAGAAGCTGTGCATGCCGTTCTTGAGGTTTAAGAAGAAAGAGGCAGCTGAACTGGGGATTGAGGCTTTGGACTTGAGGCTGCCCTTCAGAGAGATGGAGGTTCTTGAGGAGAACTTGGACCTGATAAAGAAGCAGATCAAGGTCAACGAGGCTCAAGTTTTGTCTATCACCCATCCTGATGCCTGTGCTAAAGCTGGTCCTCTTGTTGGTCTGTTGCAGGAGAATCCCCCCTTCCCTGGAAGCCCAACTCCCATCTTCTTGCCTTGTCATTCTGATTAGCATATTCTTATTTTTTTGCTTACTTCTTCACTTGTTATACATACATGCATACTAATACTGTATTTATTGTCCAAAACATTAAGTTTGCCCACAAGATGAAATGTCAAATGTGGTTTTGATTTTGCATTTATTCAATTTCAATCTTTAAAGATTATCAAACTCAAACATTATGCCCAGATTCAAATCATATGTGTTGTAAGATGTGTACTTTTGCTGGTATCATTTTTGTGTTGACCCAGCCAAATTGATTGGCTTGAGTTGGCTTGATTCCGCTGGGTTTGTTGCTATATTGTTTTTAGTACTTGTAGCACTTTTTTTTAGTAGAATTCTTGTGATTTGAGATTATATGTATTACTAATAAATTATCATGCACTGTTGATTATTAGCTAGTTAATTGTAAGCATTTTTTTGTTGTCATAGCCATGAAAAAATTATGTATTAAAGGAGTTGATTTGGTATCTGTGCCCTTTTGGCTAGTTATTCTAAGCTAGTTTTTTTTTTTTTTGTCATGGCCCAACCAAATTAATTGATGCTAAGTTATTGTTTCCTTTTGGTTCATTTCTATCTGTGCCCTTTTTGTTTCCTTTGCTATATATAATTTTGTTGTTGTTGTGAGTTGTGAGAGTAATTTTTTGACTCCCTCTCATCCCCCTAGCCTATCTCATGTTATCTCATGGTCCTTTGTATATGAGCATTGGGCCATTGGGGTGGGTAAAACTCTCGTCCAAGCAGTATGAATAAAGTAGCTGAGAAAGATACAATGAGAAAACATATCCGAAGTTCCTGGGGATCGGACTTGTGCCCCCATGGTTGAGCGGTCTTGCCTCTTTGCCAATCATACAACTATACTGTTGGTGGTTATGATTGGGTATTTATCATCAACATGCATATTTGTGGCAACGAGAACTGGATAACAAGCTCTTCATGGATTTTACTGTTGCACATCCTTCCCAATTGACATTTCTTAAAAATCCATGCATCTTTTGTTTTACTTCCCAATTGACATTTCTAGAAATTTTCATTTTTTCTATTTGAACATTAGAAAGAAAATTTCATTTAATTTTGCAATGTTGGTTAAGAGTTTAATGTGTTTAGAATAATCTTTAAAAAATTACTAATGTTTTCTAATTTGTTTTAATATTCTGAAAACAAATCAAAAAGTTTAAAGTGTATTTCATTATGTTAACTTCTATAATCTATACCAATTAATGTATCAAATCCATTTAAGGTTTGACCAAACCCTTCCTAATTTAATGATAAGATTTAAAATAAATTCAAAATTATAAAATAATCTAATTTGAGCCCAGTATTAAATTTTGTTTTCACATGGATTATACTATTTATTTTGAGTTCAACATCAATTTTATACGTGAAAATACTAATAAATTAGTGGAATGACATATTTTCAATAAAATGTGAATGATCATGAAAAAACATTTAAGGATTCAAAAAAATATATTTAATTTTGTGCATTGATCATCTAAAAAATTAAATTAGTGTTAAAAGTAAATTTTCTTATTTAACTCAAGAAATATGCCAAATTTTTAATAATTAATTTTTGGATAAATAATCAATCGTGGATGATCATAAATATCCTGAAACAAATGGGAAAATTAATAACAAAAATTATTGTGAATTCTTGGTACATAAAATAAGAAATAATTATAAAAATGAGTTTTATGATTAAATGCAAAAGCAAAGCAAATTATTAGGAAAAAAATATTTTAAATTTTAATAAAATCATATAACATATGAGACTCATTTATAGGGAAAAATATGTTTTGGTACCCAAAAATGAAAAATATTTATGTTTTAATATTTTTTTTATTTTTTTTTAAAACATACCTCAAAATGTAAAATATTTATGTTATGGGGACCCGAGAAAATAAAAACCCAAATTTAACCCCATTTTTTTTCGAATTTTTTTGTGTGATTTTCAAATTCGAATAAAAAAAATTGATTTTTAAATTCAAAAAGCACATATTTTTTTTAATCAATGATGGGGCAAAATTTGTTTACTTATTTTTGGGGCTCAAAAACGTAATTGTTTTACATTTTGGGGTATATATATACATATTTTTTTTAAAAGGGTACCAAAGCATAAATTTCCCTTGAAGTTTAGTTGTGTTTTATGTTTCATTTTATTTACTTTGTTGTATTTTTAATATATGCACATATGTGTAATGTTATATGATTTTGATTTTAGGAAAAATCATACGTTATCTCTCATTCTCTCTCATTCTCTCTACTTAACACATCTCAATTCCTAACCAAATAACATAACATTAGAGACTGATGGGGCATCAATCATGCGTGATTGTTTGTGTGGTAGTGTAGTGGTCATACATTGTGAAGCTTAGGTGTCCTGTAGATGTATATATATACTTTCTGCCAATTTTGTTTTCCATTGTTGAGAAAGAATGATAGTTATCAATGTGGGATCCCATGGGATAACCCAATAGAAATTAAATATGGTTACGTATTCATGGTGAGACATTTTTTTGAGGATTTGGTTCTAATGAGAGGATATTTTTATTTTTTTAGTGATTTGTCAGGGAGTGATTCAAACACCAAAAACAAACACCAAGATATAGATAGAGTAAAGTCAAGTTGACATGTTAGACTAATATGGTGATTTATTTTTTTTGTGGGATATTAGGACAAATTTAGAAGAGGTGTTGGATATTATATCATGACTTATGATGGACTTTTTGAGGTTCAAAAACAATACATCAGACTACCAAAACCATTTAGGTAGGTTTAACGACTATACATCAGTCTACCATAACCATTTAGGCAGGTTCAAAGACTATACATCAAGTTCAAAGACTATATCGACTAGTCTTGTTACACTTATTTACAATGAATATACCTACTAGTCTTGTTACACTTATTTACAATGACTATTCTAGATTTTTTTTCTCTGGGTACTACTAGCTCCAACCAAGACACCATATTTTTATAATTATTTCTTCTCATCACCTCACTTTGGACAGTTGCATCATATATATAGTAGCTAACATTCATATCATATGTGATCACATACTTTATAATATTTTTTTATGGAAACTAGAGCCTTTGATATTATTGTGAGCAATAATACTATTGTACGAGATAATAGGCATGGAAATGTTAATATTTCTAATCTTTTTAGTGATTTGTTAGGGGATGATTCAAACACCTAAAATAACACCAAGATATAGATGGAGTAGAGTTAAGTTGATAAGTGTTGGATGTTGGATGTTGTATCCTGACATATGAAGGACTTTTTGAGGTTCAAAGACTATACAGCAGGCTCCCAGAACTATGTAGGTCGGATTTTTTACGTGATATTCTAGACTTTTTTTTTTTTGGGTACTACTAGCTCCAACCAAGACACCATATTTTTATAAAAATTTCTTCTCATCACCTCACTGTGGACTATTGGGTCATATATTTAGGAGCTAACATTCATATCATATGTGATCACACACGTAATAATTCATTGGTGGAATCTAGAGCCTTTGATATTATTGTGGGCAATAACACCATTATATGAGATAATAGGCATGACAATGTTAATATTGAATCTTTTCGTTTGACACATTTTTTCTTTGTACTTGAGTTTCACTATGTTTTATTTGAAGTTTATTAATTTACTAAGGAACTAAGTTATGATATTATCATTTCTTCATTTGATATCATCATCTTAGATCAGTATATCAGACATATGACTTCCCTGAAGATTGAGTAAGATATATTATATATTTTCTCCACCCATAGGTGCCAAACTAGATACTTGCCAACGATTAATTCACTGATTTTACCCTCTTTGCTTTAAATATTCATCACTGGATAAATTGAATATTTAAGAGCCAAACATCATGGGAGTGACTTCTATTAATCATATGATATGCTAGTTAGAAAAGTATACTACAACTTCTTATCTAATATGTCATGAGGATATTTGGAGAAACTTATTTTAACTGATTCATTTATTTAGTCATTTCTTATATTTTTCTAGATAAGTTTATCTTTACTTAACTATTCACAAATTAAGGTATGCAATGATGTCTCAATGACATAGGATATCTTTTAGATATCATGAGTTCTTACAATTAGCTTGGTTCTCAAATTTGAGTTGGGTACCACTCCATATCGAGGTGAGGTCTATTATAAGTTCTTGTACTTTTCTTGGAACCAATCTAGCCTTATAAAAAAAACAGATAAACTATTGTTTCTAGATCCAATATAAAAAAAAAGTTCAAAGTGATGTTGACAATTATCTATGAGATATTCTAGATCAATCATATTCTCAAGGAGATTGAATATCCACTTTATTCTCTCATAATTTTTTATTGTGATAGTAAAACAATAAGACATATAGCCTTCAATTTGGTATTTAACAAGAAAATGAAACACATAGTGATTGATTGGTTCTTCCTTATGGAGAATATCCATGATGATATCATTGCTACAACTTTCATTTAGATAATGAATATCATCAAGGATACCATGAAGAGGTATCAATATACTTTTTTTTCTCCAAGTTTGGTGTTCTGGACATTTACACACTATTTTAAAGAGGTGTTGTGGTTTATACTTTTTTTTTATTTTTTTTATTACATTTTGGATAGGAACACCCAACATTTGGGCTGCCCCAATTTGATGAGTCCATTATATAAGGACATCTTTTTTACATTTTATTTCATCAAGTTTAATTTGACATTGTAGTTTTTAGTTTCAATGTTTCCAAATAATATGTACATGCACACACACGCACACACACAATCAAACTAAAAAATAATACATAATACTAAAAATGTACCTTGTTATATGTCAAATAATAATAGTACTTCAAGAGCAAAATCAAAATCATTATTGAATGGATAATCAAAATGTTCAATTTATCAGTGTAAAATGTGTAGTATCCTCATTGCATGCTCCCAATTTTAAAATATAGAAAGCTATAAATTGTAACATCCTCATCGAGCTGGTATATTAAAAGTCCAAAATACCAAACTTAGAGGTGAGAAATAAGTTAAGGCCTCTTAAAGGTCATTGTGAAGATGTTCATTGGCTACTCTATTGTATGAATTTATACTTTAACAATGGTTGTATTATGATCTTTTTTCAGAGTAAAAAGTAGTCAACCTCTATGTGCTTTGCCCACTCATAAAATACTAGATTAGAGTTTATGTGCATCACTACTTGACTGTCATAGTAAAAGGTTGAAGGAGAAGAATGTATATACCCTATCTCATCGAAAAAATGTTGAATCCAAAGTATCTCTCAAGTGATTATCACGATCCTAAACTCTACCTTTGCACTACATCTTGAAATAATCACCCACCTCTTTTTTTTAGAAGTCAAAATTATCTCCAAGAAAAATATAAAATCATTTCATAGATATTATCTTGGTACAAGTTGATGACCAATTTGAAACTAAATACCAAGCTAACTATAATGCTCATAGAGGTGTGCCAAAATATGAAGTATGATGTTTAATACTATGAACCATATATTAAGTATTGAATCAATATGAGATATATTCTAATATATTATTACTTTTTATTTTTAAATATGTTTTATCATTTTATGAAATATCTAAAATAAAAAATACATGTCTAACATGAAAAATAAATATATATGTAAATCATGAATAATCATTAATAGAAGTAATCAAATACCTAAGTTATTTAGGATCTCATCCCTACTAAGTTTCCATATGTTTGAATCTATCATATTGAGTTAGTCCTTAACTCATATCAGCTTGGCATTCATGATAACTAGTTATAGTATACTTTCTTATCTATCATGTCTCACACTATAAGATAAAATTATCCTCTAGAGTAGGATAAACTATTCTCAACTTGGCTAGAGATGAATTATCAAAATGAGAATGCTCAAGCAAAAGGTTCAACATACTCAAATACCTAGTATAAGATATTACCATAGAAGAAGACATATATTCCATTCTACTCAAATTCAAATGAAATATTATTTTGAGTCATCTAATCCTACAAACAAATATTAATAGATAAAAAAAATAAAGTGAGAATAAAGTTATTTGAAAATACAACTTATGTTAAAAATAAGACTAACAAGGCAATCCAAAATAAGAAACACAAGTGAAAGAAACAAGGAACATAATTGAATATTATCATATTCAATGACTTTTTAAGAATTATCATTGGCTACAACGTTCAAGAAATAAAAAAAAAAGATAAAGAAATATATAATTTTTTATAATATGAGTAATAATTCAATTATAGATAACAAATTATTTAGAAGGCACAAGAAAGAGATCAAAATCTAGGGTTTGGAAAGCACAAATTCACTCAAACCTATGAAAGATCTATGAACAAAGAGGTGATGCAAGATACAAGCATAAATCCTGGGGAAACATAAATTTTGAATCCCACCTAGGAAAAAATTGGAGGTGCTTGAATGATAATTATGGGTTTAGTATTTGATTCTTAGACACACTTAAGGACTATCATAGGGAAACTAAAACTATATGAAATATATTTTAAATTATCTAATGTGAATTCTTCTCCAATATCATGAAATACTAATGTCTTGGGTCGGTGTATTTGATTTCATTAGATTGATGCTAAATAAATGAATTTTTATGTTTGGATTGTGTTATTGTTTGGTTATTAATAGATATAATATTTATGTAGACTAAAATTAAGATTTTCCTATTAGTAGGTTTGTATGTGCTATTGTGATAGATAATGATAAGTAAGCCATAAAGCATACTCATATATAATAGTAGGAAGGAATGGATAGCCCTTTTGATCATGATGCACAAGATAAACTTATACATCAAAACTTAATATTGAGGATAAGTTTTATAATGAGAGTATTGTACTTATGAATGTTACATCACAAAAGCTTTCATAAGCTAATTCATCGTAGATATCTTAGATGAATTGACTATCAATTGATGTAGATATTTTATTGAATGTTGACATAAGGGTATTTCCTTTAATGTGATAATTGTGAATCATCATAGTAAATGATGATAGGTAAGCCACAAGAGACACATGAGTTGAGATGACTCATAAGCTGGTGACATTCCTATAAGTTAATTTCTGGCATATGACTACTATCAATGAGATTTGAAGAAAAGCATATGTTAATTATGTAAGTATGTTACTTATGAAGTCAAAAGTGTAGATGCTTTTAATACCATATATGTTCACATATTTATGACATATAAAATTGGAGAATAAGAATGCACATATGAAGTAACAATCAAGAGTAGTTGATAAGTTAGTTATAAAGTATATATTTGTGAATGGACCACAAGAAGGGATGAATTTTTATTTTAGTGAAAAAGTACAAAGTAGATAGCTATGAGAGAATCATCATTGGAGAGGGCCCAATTATTGATAACTACCATGTATGCCAGTAGGATACTTGAGCATTTTCACAATAGATCATTATTCATTCTATAACCAAGTATAGTAAGAATTAGATAATTTAAACAGATCATCATGCGTAATAAAATGGATCAACCTTAGAATTTAAGATTAATACCAAAAATCAAGTTTTATCCTTTCCACTAGAGCAGTAATTGACTCAAAGTTAGCTAATTGAACTACATACTTAATGCATGTGTGTTTAATATCTAAATGAAAATTTACTTTACTACTTGTATGATGCATATACTTGTGAGATTTGTTGGATGAGAGACCCTCCTACAATGAGCTTCTAAGATATTACCTAATCCTAAAAATTAGACATTATAATAAAGTCAAAATAACAACCTACTATGATGCATATCTACTCTAGGATTCAAATGCATCCAGTTGAAGCCAATTATTTTGAATTAAAGCCAAGTATAATAGTGATGGTTTAGAAATATCAGTATAGTGGAAGGATAGTAGAGGATCCAAATATGCATGTCAAATATTTCTATAGTTATGTGATAAAGTTAAAATATATAGAGTTAGTTTTGATGGCATCAGGTTATGTCTATTCTATTTTTCTTTGAGATACAAGGCATGGAGTTGGCTTCTAGCATTTATCTCGAAGCTCGATTGAGATTTAGGACAAACTTGTGTATGCTTTTGTCATAAAGTTTTCCTATCTCAAATCACTTCACTATTATGAAGTAAGATTAGACATTTCCATTGAGAGAAGCTAGAGACCTTGGATGATACTTGACCATTTTCAAAAGTTATCGAGGAGATGCCACCCTCAATAAGAGTTTGAGTAATGAGCTAAATTACATGATGAGATATATCATTGATGTATCCTCGGGTTGGTCAGTTATGAAAAAAGTCATTCAATTAAGCATGTTTATATTTGAGAAGTTAGTGAAGAATAACTTCCAAACTTTAAACAATCATATCATTGGGATGAAACAAGCAAGAGTATTGGAGTTGGAAAAATTGGAAGTCCAAGATGAAAAAAAAGAATGGAAAAAATCATCATTTTGTAAACACAAGAAATGATGAATTTTGACCCTTTTATCAAGTAAAGGAGGCTATTAGTTTGCAAAGAAAAGAAAAACGGAATGTATCCCGACTCATTACTAATATTTCCACACTATCATCTGAATGTGAGAAATCACAAGAGAATGTGGGATAAGTCTCAAAGAATTTTGGGAATAATTCTATAGGGCATAATATTCAAGGAGGATCGAGCTCACATTATCAATATACAAAGAGTAAAGAAAAGTCTTTTATCAATGACAAATTGACGGAATTACTAATTGAGATGAAAAGAATAAATAATCTTCAAAAGGATCATATTGAGAGACTTGAGACCAAGTTGGAATACATGAAGGGGGAAATATTAATAAACTATCAAGTGATATTGAGACAAACACAAAGAAGTACTTGTCAATTATACATAAAATCAATAGGGAGCTTGAGGTCAAAAAAATGGAGAGAGCTAAAATAGAGGGAGATGGAACTAATATAATTTCTATTTTTAGAAAATTCATGGCTCCACCATAGCATTTTCAAAAGTTGTGGTTACAAATACCTCAGAATTTTACAAAGACATGATGCCTACCAAATAGAATGCCAAGCTCAACCCCCAAGTTATAATACAAAAAAAAGTAATGAATGAGCTAATAGAGATTATCTAATGTACTAGAAAAATAAATATGATAGAGAATAATGAAGGTAATTGCCCCCTAAATCTTCTTTTTTCTACAACATTTTAGAAAGGGAAAACTAGATGAAAAGTTTTGAGAAGTTTTCCAATATTTTTTATAAGTTAGAAATAAATATCATATTTGTCGAAGTATTGTTTCAAATGTCAAACTATATTAAGTTCATGAAGAATGTCATGAGTAGTAAGAAAAAATTAGAGATGCATGGAACTATGAATATAATAGAGAAATATAGAACAATTATTCTATGAAAAACTCTAGAGAAGTTATAGGATCTAGAAAGTTTTATGATACCATGTATAATTGGAGCACAAATTTTGGAAGGTACTATCCAATTAGGGATTAAGCATTAACTTGATACCTTTTTCAATAGCACAAAGACTAAACCTCAATGTGATCACTTCAATCTCTCTCTCATTACAAATCGATCAATCAAGCACCCAACAAGGGTAATTGAAGATTTGTTAGTTAAAATTGGTATATATATTTTTTCTATATATTTTGTAGTGTATTATATAGAGAAAGGCCAACATGCTCCATTGGTTTTGGGAAGGCTATTCATAGTTATTGGACAAGCCCTCATTGATGTTAAGAAAGAAGAGTTCATGCTGCATTTAGATGAAGAGAAAATGAAATTCAATCTTTAAAAATGTATAAAAAGTCCATACAATGATGAGAAAGATTGTTATAGGATAGATAATATTCTTCACATAGAAAAACAACAAAATATGAACTTTAAGTGGAAAGATTTTGTAGAAAAATACTATCCCAAAAAAGATGAGGAAGATGACATAGAATAGTAAATATGGAACTATGAAAGTGAAGTTAAGACTAAGGATAATGATTACTATAAAGTCATGATATTTTTCAAAGTCACCACTTCAAAATGATTCAAAGAAGTATACTCCAAAGAGATGGAAATGAGCATTAAATGCCTAAATTCTCATCACCATTGCATGGAAAAAGTGATGTAGAGGATTGGGAGAATATACTAGTAGAGAACTTAGAGGCAGAATACCAATTAGTGGCTATGAAATGATAAAGGAAGAGATTACTTTAATAATAATTCTAGAGAATCTAAATCAAGTCGAAAAATAAATATATGCAACAATAAAAGATATGGCTTTGACAAGCATCATGACTTTGGAGTTGCAGAAGCTAAAGAATAAAGCCACAATAAATCCTAATGTTGTGACTTTAGAGATATAGAAAGAAAAAGCTAGGGGTACAACACAACAAAAAACCATATTGATCTTTAAAGTCATGGCATGAGGGTAGGATAAAGCTATGGTGATCCAAAAAACCACAAGATCCTAGGAAAAAGTTAGAATATGATTCAATATTGAATGAAGAAAAGAGAAAATGAGATATTATACAACAATACTAACCTGGATAGTTGAGTTCACTAATGAAGGTAACAATTAGTTGATGGTCTAGCTATTGATATTAATCATAACACTACATGGGAGGCAACCTAAGAATTTGTTTTCTTTCATGTTGTGATGAAATAAATACACTCACTCACACATATCATCTTGCATAATTTTTGCACCCACAATGTTAGTTGCAGAACTCAGACTCCACCATGACTCATCTATATATCCACAAAAAAAGTAGTCATACCTTATAGGCACACTCAAATACTCAAACCTAGTCACATTAAATACTTATGTAAGATAGATGAAAAGCTAAATTTTTATAGGAGGGTAATAATTGCTCGGGATTGAGAAATCACTTTAGCATGTGAGTTTATTTGGTATGAAAAATACTAATTAATATTAGTTATTTTGGTAATTATGCATGATGTGTTTCATAAAAAAGGACTTTAAAAAGAATTATTTTACTAAATTATAGTTTTGATATATTATGATGAATTATAGTAAAATTAGGTAGTTTCTAAGTGAAATATGAGACATGATGGATGGAGGGAAGCGACAAGTCATGAAAAGCCATAATATTCTTCATGTTATGACTTTGGTATACTTTATTGACCTTATAAGATAGTTTTGGTATTCATTCTTGGCTAAAGCTCTATATAAATAGTCATGGAAATCTTTATATGCTACAACTCTACTACCTCATTGATATATTTGGTTCACTATGAAACATCTTCATTTTGGTTATGAAACTTTCTTGGAGTTGTAGATACATTATCTCATAATATTTTTGAAGGCTACAACATCAATTTTATGTCACCACAACTAAGTATTGCATTGGTGCTAAAACTTGTGTCATTCTCCATCGCTATGATGTTTTCATTACTGAGCCACCAAGACTAAGGCAAAAGCCATGATACTTCTCTATCACTATAACATTTAGCTATACATAGTTCCATATAGCATTTACTCGACTTGTGGTCATTTTAGGGCCATGACTTTTTGCCCTTGAATGATGACCAAAATAGCGACTCATTTCTAGCATTGTGCTTTTAGGTCACAGAGATGAAATACATAAGTCATGGTCATTCCTAGTGCCACAACTTAGAATTAAAAAGATGAAATGAACAACCATGGTCATTCCTACTGTCACAACAATCCAATGCAAGAGAAAGTACAAAGAGGCAATTCATTCCTAGTACTATAGCTTTGTATTATAGAGATAAAATATATAAGTCATAGCCATTTCAAGTATCACAACAATCTAAAGCAAGATATATACAAAAACTAACTCATTCCTAGTACCACAACTTTCTATTATTGAAACAAAAATCCAAAGTCATAGCATTCTTTATCACCACAATCTCCACATAAAAATCATACCCAACCATTTAATTATAAAAGCACAAAATGAGAACAATTTAAGAATTTTTAGGGCACAAGAAAACTGAGGGAAAAGTTGGTTTTGGGAGTATAGATTCATCCAAACCTAGGGAAGATTCATGAAAAAAAGGGGCAATGCAAGGTAAAGTATAAATTATAGGCATGACTTTCGACTCTCACCTAGGGAAAAATATGAGACATAGGAATAAGAATTTTAGATTTAGGATGTTATTCCTGGACACTCTCGAGGGTTGTGAGTTGCAATTAGGAACCCAAAATTTAATGAGGTGTATTTTGAATTTTCTCATGTGAATTTCTTTGCAATTTCATGCTAAATTGAGGCCTTGCATTGGTGCATTTAACTTTATGTGATGGATACCTAATTAATGGATCTTTATGCTTGGAGTATATTTTGGTTTGGTTATTGATGAACATAGTATTTATATAAAACTAAAATTATAGTTTTACATTAGTGGGGTTCTACATGTTATCATGGTAGATGGTGATAGATAAGTCATGAATGATACTCATATATAATAGTAGGAAGGATGCGACAACCCTTTTATTGGTTACTTGTGAGAAAAACTTATATGTCAAAACCTAACATTGAAGTGAGTTTATTCATGTGAGTATAATACTTATGAAGCCAAAAGTACAAATATTTTATAAGTCAATCCATTGTATTTATTTTAAATGAACTAATTCTCAATTAATATAAGGGTTTTATAGAATATTACCCTAAAGGTTTTACCTTTAGCTAGTGTGTGAAGCACATTTCAATTGTCATCATTATAGAAGGTGATAGGTAAGCTATATGTCATGTGTGATTGAAAGTGACTCATATGGTGATGACAATCCTATAAAGTACTTTTTATCGTATGACTCATACTTGTAAAAGTTGAGATAAAATATATATTAATTGTGTGAGTATGAGACAAAGCCAAAAATACAAATATTTTAATATCACATTAGTTCACATCTTTAAGATATATCAGGTTGGAGAATAAAAATGCATATAAGAGTAATTATCAAGGGTAGATGATGAGTTTCCTAAAAGACATGGACTTGTGAATAACCCTCGAGTAGAAATAATTTATAATATTGGTGGTAAAGTACTGAGTGGATAGCTATGAGTGGACTATCATTAGGGTATTTCCAATAGGTAATAACCACCTTGTATGCTAGTAGAGTACTAAAATATTTTTACAATAATATAATGTTCATCTATAATCTAGATAAATAAAAGCCAAGTAATATAGATGGTCCATCATGCAAAATGAAATGTATCAACCCTAGAATCTAAAATTCTTACCAAAAATATAATTTTATTTTTTTGACTAGAGTAGCAATTGACTCATCATTGGTTGATCAAACAACTTATACATTTCATGTGGAAATGATATCTAGATTAAAGTTTATATTATTACATGTATGATCCATATATGTGTAGGACTAGTTGGAAGAGAGACTCTCACCCAATAAATTTTTGGGACAACATCCAATCCTAAAAATTATGCTTCATAATAAAGTCAAAAATATAATCCTAGGGGCCTTCTGGAATACTTGCCAAAATCACAAAATAAATTAATGATTAATATTCAAAAAGATAGATGTTAGAAATTCATTCAACTAAATGATTCCTGGCATAAATCTTGTATAATGCATTAAGGGAACAATTAGTCCAAATAGATAAGAAGTTAGATGATTTAGTTAACTAGTCAATAACAACTTGGATAACATCACATTGTCATGAGATATTGGGTAAACTTATGAGAAAGTTTATACTCATATATTCTTACTTCTATTGAGAGATAGATAATAGTTTCAACAACCCTTCAGGCTTTTGATGTTTAATCTTCACTTTCTCACAAAACAAGTATTTTTTTTACAAAGTTTATCACGTTTCACTTCATATGTAGCCACTAAAAGTACATTCTCAAGTCTTTGTACATTTTAGCCTTTCTAGGATGAATAATAGACATGGAATGATATGTTTCTTATAAAACTTCTTACATCATGTCTTGAGGAATGAAAAACCTTTTCTTAAATTGGTACTCACCACATGTGGATAGCCACCACTTAATGCCTCCAATTTTTGAAATATTTAAGTTTAACACTATCTTATTTCTAATCCTTAATTAACTATTGAACAAAGTATGTTAAAGTTTGAAACTATAAAATGATCTAGTTTCTCATCTTCCACTTGAAGTTCAAAGTATTCAACTACTAACAATATTCCTTTTCATTAGTCTCAAAAAAGTTAATTTACCAAACTCTTCTTACTTAGGGTGTCTTCCAGAACATTAGCCTTGCAAGGAATGTAATGGAGCATAAGGTCATAGTCCATGAGGTACTTCATTCACTACATTTTCTTGAGGTAGAGTTCTTTTGGAGAAAAAAGGTATTTAAAGCTTCTATGGTCAAAGTATACCTCAAACTTAGCATTATATAGTTTCTATGATCCGACACTACATGTATCAATTGTTTTGGGTAATTTGGTGTGAATTTAGTATTATATTTGTACACATTTGAGCATTTATGAGATATATTTTACTAAATATAAATTTTGAGAGAATTTGATAAATAATTGTAAAATCATAACTATTTTGAGTGAATTTGGTAGAATTTCTAGAGAAAATACTTAGATGGAAGAGAAGTTATTGAGAGACATGATACTTATCATGTTATGAGTTGGGTACACTTTCTATGATCTTACTGAGTAGTTACGGCTTTCTTTAATGATTGTAACTCTACAAAATTATTCATGAAAATCTCTATATGTCATGACTTTACCACTGAGTTGATATAATTATTTACCTATGTAATATAATGTTTATGGCCGTGATATTTTTTTGGAGTCACATCTATACTATATCTAAAATACATAATGACTATGATATTATTATTATGTCATAGCAGCAAATACTCTACTAGTATAATTAGTCATAATAATTTGTAGCACAATACCAATTTCCAACAAAAAACACCATAGATGCTATCATTTCTAGTGTTACGAATTTTGTATTACAAAGAGCAATGCATAAGTCATGATCATTCCTAGAGCCATAATATTTTTTTAGAGATAAATGATCAAGCCACGATCATTTCCAGTACCACAAATTTTGTTATAAAGGGAATTTATCTTAGTCATGACATTCCTAATATTATAATATTATGCTCCAAAGAAATGTTACTTATGTTGCAACATTCATTGATGCCATGACTTTGGTACTCCAAATAAGATCTGACAAGACAATAAAGTCATGATCTAAGGCCATTACTATGACTTATAGCATAAAGTATTATGCAAATCCCTGATGTATAAAAGTAACACTTAAAGAAATTCATAAAGGAGAATAGGGTCAATAGATTTCGAGCTAGGAGCTTGAAAAAAACATAGGTGGCATGATTCCAACTTCTAATGAGTAAGAATTATTATAATTATGTTTTGAAACTTGGATCTTCATTTGGGCTTTCTTTGGGAATCCTCAATTTCATGATATATCTTTCAAAATATCATTTGGGAATCCTTCCCTAATATTAGAATATATTATGATCTAGAATTGGTCTAATGTATTTATATATGATGAATATATGATTTTATATAGTTATTTTTTATGTTATTATTGTGGTTTGGATGTTGATGGATATGAATGTTACATCAAACTAAAATTTAGAGTTTTTACTATATCATAGGCTTATGTATGTCAGTCTTGATTGATGGTGATAGGTAAGTTATGAATACAATTATGTGGTGTGGTAAAAAGGAACTGATTGTCTTTATAATCTTGATGGGTGAGATAAACATATGTATGAAAACCTAAGATAAAGGTAATTTTAATCATGGTAAGTATGATGCGTATCAAGCTGAAAACATGAACATACTTAAGACCAATTCATTGTACATATTATAAAAAAAAATTGACCTCAAGTGATGTTGGGGTTATATAGAATATCTAATCTAAGAGTTTCACCATAATGTGGTAGTTTTGTGTCATCTTCTATAGACATTAATAGATAATTTATGGGACATATGTAAAAGGAGATGCTTCATATGATGGTGATAACCTAATGAGTTAATTTTTCTTGAATAATTTTTATAGGTGCAATTCATGGGAAGATGTATGTTAACCATGTTGAATATAAGTGAAAGTGTACATTAATTTAGTATCATATCATCACATGTCTTAAGACATTAGAGATTAGAGTATAAAGAATATAATTAAACCAGTCATAAAGGATATTTGATGTATTGTATAAAAAGTGTATATGTGTGAAGGACTCTTGAATGTAATAACATGTGGCTTTGATAGTGAAATATTGATGGGAAAACTATGAGGGGAGTATCCTTGATAGTGACAATCCAAGAATAATAGTAACCTTATATGCCAAGAGGACACCGAATTAATTTCATACTAATCTACCATTCATCTGACAATCAAACATAGCATTTACCAAAAACTGCAAAAATATTATCATATATAAGAAAGTAAGTCAACATGTGAGTCTAAGTATCCTTCTAATATCCCAAGTATATGTGCTTAACTCAAGTAATAGTTAGTTCAATATTAATTGATCTAGTTACCTATATAATTCCTGTAGCATTGATATTTAGACTTACATCCATTTTACTACTTGTATGATCGATATACTTGTAAAACTAAATTGGATGGTCGATAATTTTCTAATGAGCTTTTGGCACACTCACAAAGTCATAAATTTTTGGTATCCTTATTGGGGATTAATTAATTATAGTTTGATTAGTCAGCTTTAGTTGACAAAACTATTTTTACAAAATGATAATTCTATTTGAAGTTGATTGGATATAATTATTACTGTGTTTATATTCTAGTTGTGTTTTGTTTTTTTATATTTTTTTTCTTTTGTAGCCATTATCATTACATTTACATTCGTAGAAATTATGGGATAAAGTTAATACCTCCAGACACAAAAATTTACATAACTATGAGAATACTTCTAAGATAGAGAGCTGAGAGAGTGCACATGGAAGGAAATGACATTGACAAAGACCACTAATAAGGTGGTGAAGGACAGGGTATCCAACATCCCAATCATCATCATATCTTTGGCAATGATATGTGGCTGACTATGATATATAATTTTTTAGAGATTTAGATGCAATTTGTTGTTTGATATACAAAATATTGAATATTATTAGATATTTTAATGAATATTCTTAATGCGTTAACAAGAAAAAGGGCTTTAAATAGAATGATTTCACAAAATTAAAGCTTTGATGGATTATGATGGATAGTAATGTAGGTAGATAGTATCTATATGAAATATAAGACTTGATGATATTTTTGAGTAGGAGGGGAGAGAAAAGTCATGTAAAGTCATATCATATCTCATGTTATGACTTAATTAAACATTCATTACTATATCGAGTAGAATTAGCATTTATTTTTGGTTAAAACTCTACATAATAGTCATGACACTATTAATATGTCATGACTCTATCACTTCATTAACATAATTAGTTTATAGCGCAACATGTTTTCTTTGGCTATGAAATATTCTTGGAGTCAAAGTCGCACTAGCTATAGAACACTTTAATGGCTATGACATTAATTTTATGTCATAGTGGCTAAGTATCCCACTAGTTCCAAAGTCACAGCATTTTTTAGAGTTATGTCTTTCTCATTCTAGAGTCACAAATACTAAGATAAAAGTCCTGCAAATACTTTATCACTATGTCTTTTAGCTTTAGAGAATTATAAAAGTATTTACTAGATCTATTGTGTTTGATATTCAATTTACTGTGTATTTTTGTATATTTTCATGGTTGATATTATTGTAGAGATATGAAAATAAGGCTAATATATATTGATTTCATGATTTTTGTTATTTTGAAGAAATTTGATGAATAATTATGAAATCAATAAGTTTTTGGAGGTGTTTAGAAGACAAAGTAGATTAGTAAGTCTCATATAGTTTTGGTATCTATTCTTAGCTAAAACTCTACCTAAATAATTATTGGAAATTCTTGTCTTCCACAACCCTACCAATTTGTTAGTAAAATCTTTTTATTTTATGACATATTCTCAATGATTACGATATTATTTTTGATTCATAGCCATACTTTTTTAGAAAATTTTACCGATTGTGATATAAATTTTTCATCGCAATAACAAACTACTCCACTAGTACTCAAGATCATGACCAATTTTATAGAGACAACTTCATCTTTATATGACCCGGTAGTCTCAAATAGGAATAGTGAAAGTTATACAAAATTGTAACTTTGAAGCTATAGAAAATTATAGAGCTACAAGATTTAATGCTAATGTTGAAATAATTGTTCAAAGCTATGACTTATGGGACATAAAATATTATAGAGGACATTACTTGAGTATGACCATTTCCAAGGCCATAACTTTTGTCCTCAATAGAAGACATAGTCGTGAC
Source organism: Sapria himalayana (assembly GCA_029783825.1). Taxonomy (NCBI): domain Eukaryota; kingdom Viridiplantae; phylum Streptophyta; class Magnoliopsida; order Malpighiales; family Rafflesiaceae; genus Sapria; species Sapria himalayana. The sequence continues at coordinate 13,351,172 of JAREIK010000088.1, forward strand.
TTGTATGTGCAAGCTAAGTGCAAATATCTTGGCATCCTAACAACACCATAGTAATCTGTTATACAAGAGAAGATTAGTCTAGTATGTATCGTAGCCACTCATAACACCATAAACAATTAATAGAATTGAAAGGTTACTTTTGCACTATGGCCTTTAAACAACACTGAGGCTATATAAGAATATATGAAACCATCTTCACTTTTTGGTTATTTAATAGTATTGTGACCCTCTATTGTCTATAAATGATGAAGGTATTGAGATACGACCATTTAATAATGCCAAATCTTTTGTTACAGTAAAATTAAGTCCAAGCCATGGTCATGGGTAATAGCTTGACTTTGTATTATAGAAATATCAAGATGTCGAATAAAGTCAATGCTATTTTCTTAAGTTACGACCTCGAGCTGAAGAGATGAAAGCCAAAGTGGAGACTTTCTTCTAAAAGTTGTGACTTCCTACTTAGAGTAATATAAAGTTACCTAAGTATAAAAGTTGAATATAGAGATTTTTTGGGATATCTCTCATTTCTTCTCCTTCTCCCTCACATGGTGAACAAATGCATGAAAACTACAAACTCTTAGGGTAAATTTCATACTCTAAATGAATCCATAAGCAAGCAAGATATGTAGAACTTATGACAATCCCTTGAGTTGGGCAGGTGTGGCTCACAAATCTCTTTCTTCTAGGGATAGATTTAGAAATTTTTATGAAATTAGCATGGTCTAGGATTTGTGTAATTTGAATTATATAATGCAATTGATTTGGGTTATGAATGTATTAATGGTTTGATATATTTTATGTTGTGGATTGGTGTATGGTGATTAATACAACTTGAATTATTGTTTTGACTAATTATAGGTTTGTATGATATTGACATGGTGGAATGTGATAGGTAAACCATGGGTATCACCTGTGCATATGATAAGAATGTGGTGAAAACTTTTCCAATTGTGATGAGCAAGATAAACTTATATTTTGAACCCTAAAAATTAAGTATGTTAATTATTATGAGTAACACTCATGAAGTCGAAAGTATGACTACTTTTACATGCTAATCCATTATCACATCTTAGAGAGGTTGGTTCTCAATTAAGATAGATATTATATAGAATATTCTTCTAATAGATTCACCTTTAGTTTGGTAGTCACATCATTACCAAGAAGGATATTGTTAGGTAATCATTGTGACATGCATAAGTATATTATGACATGTAAGGTAGTGACAGACTCTTTTACTCATATGATTCTCACTGGTAAGACTCAAAGGAAGTATATGCGAGTATGGTACTTATGAAACCCAAAGTGAAATACTTATAAACTATGTCATGACCTTGAGCCAATATCACAACTTCCAACTGAAAGTGTTACATGAATGCCTAAAAGTATTTAAGCAACACTTATAAGAAAAAAAAAGTAGATTGAAAGGGAATTGTATTTTGAACCAAAAGCCACTACAAACCCTAAGCCACACAACTTCAACTCCCAATTAGAAAAAAATTTAAGGTGAATGCAATAACATTTGATTGAGTTTTAGGTTTTAATGCATAGATTCATGTTTGAGCTTGCATTTGGAATTCTTAATTTGCACGAAATGCTTCTCAACACATTTTGTGTGAAATCTTTCCTAATATTAGACAAAATTTATATTTAGGATTAGGTTATATAAGTATGTGTAATTGATACATTATTATTGTATAATTGAATATTTATGTTAATGTTGTGTTATGAAATATATATTTATATGAGTGTATTATTGAATTAGAATTTAGGGTTTTTGCTATAACATAATTTTGTGCATGCCAATTATTGTGGAAGGTCATAAGTATGTCATGAGACACACTTACATGGTATAGTAAGAATATGGTGGTGGCAGCCCTTCTAAGCTTAACACATGAGACAAATATATGAGCAAAAATCCAAGATTGAGAAGAGTTTAATTATTACAAGCATGTTGCTCATGAGGTCGAAAATACAAACAGACTTATGATGAATCCATTGTATATATTCTAAAAAAATTGAGCTCGAGTAACATGAGGGTTAAGTAGAACATTTAACCTAGGAATTTCACCATAGTATGGAAGTCATGTGTTGGTCATGGTTAATGGTGATAATAAGTCACATAGAATATGCAAGAGGAGATGACATGTACAGTGGTGAAAACACTACAAGTCAAATTCTCTTGTATGATTTTCATAAGTAGGATTCATATGAAGAGATATATTAATTTTCGTATTTATTAAATTAATAGAGCTTAAAGTATTTATATTTGAATAATAGAGATATACATGGTAGTATGATACTTATAAAACTTAATGCATAAAAGTATTTATTAATACATTATCTTGTGTCTTTAAAATAATAGAGCTTAAAGAATAAGAATTTATATTTGAAGTAATCATCAAGGGTAGTTAATGATTTGTTTTAAAGGTGTATATATGCAAATTACTTATAAATAGAATGACATGTTGCTTCGATGATGAAATATTGAGGGAGCAAGTACTAGGGGATCATCCTTGGTAGTGATAGTCAAATGCTGACAACTACCTTGCATGACAAAAGGTCTCTTGGGTATTTTAACAGTAATCTATTATTCCTTCAACATTTATTTTACTCAAAAGATCAAGTTTATATGACTCTAAGTAACATTAAAAAGCTCAAGTTTATTGACTCAACTAGAGCAGTAATTGATTCACTATTGATTGCTCAATCTATCAGTTCAATTTCTATGGGATCAATATCTTGACTTACATTTATTTTACTAATTTTATGACTTATATACTTTCAGAGATATACTAGTTGTTTATACTATTTTTTGGGATTGATAGGTTGATTGTAATTTAATTAGTCAATATGAGTTAACATAACTATCCTTGCAAAATGATAATTTTGGTTCTAGTTAATTGGATACATCTAATGCTAGTGTTTGTTTTACATTTGTTTTTTGTTTTTTTTTTTTGCATCACCACACTTATATGAGGAGACAAATCTAGCACTAAGTTAATACCTATAGACCTATAAATGGAGAGAGAGTTGTGAGAATACTACTGAGATAGAGTTTAAAGAGATGATCTGCTCCAACCAAAATTTTCAAATGGAAGAAATAACTCACTACAAAACGAGTATTATTTTAGAAAACACAGTGACTTCTATCCATATTATCAGCCTTATGTTGAAAATTTTGTAAGTTTATTTTATGGGATTCTAGTGCAACCACTATATCACTATGATCCATATCTAACAACTAAGTTATTATTTTAAGAAAGAATTCTTACTTTACTCATGGAGACAAGGGGGGATAATGAAGCCGAAGAAGCACGAATGAGACTAAGAGAAATGAGATTTAAAAATATTTGTGTGGATGTGTAGGAAGAAATCATGTCTTCTACAAAGATCATGAATATCATGGCAAGATTAACAAAGAACAAATTATGATAGAAGTTGAAAGAATCAAGACATTATCATATAAAATTTAAAAGAAAAAGTCATGATATTTTTTAATATCATGGCCCAAGTAGAGAAAGAAATATAAGAGGAAGTCATGATATATTCAATTGTCGATATAAAGGAAGATGAAGTCATAATATTTCCCAATGTCATGGCTTAAGTAGATAAAGAAATACATGAGGAAGTCATGATATCTTTCAAAGTCATGATAAAAGAAGAAAAAATCACAATAAAATTTAAGGTCGCAATTCCATTGGAAGATATAAACAAAATAATGTCGAGGTATTGAACAAAGTCCCAACATTAGAGGCCATTCATCCAAGAAAAAACAAGACATTGGACAACCAATTTTTGAAAGAGATATTTTGGAAAGATTTTGGCCTAGGAAAGAAAAAAATTGTGACTATCTTCAATTCAACAATATCATTGAGCGACATGGATAATACAAGGAAAAAGAAGATCAATATTTATATGGAGAAGCTTGCTTGGCTCGCTGAAATCATAAATTGAATTATTCAATGAAAGTCTAGCTATATATATTAAATATAATGTTGTTTGAGAGACAACAATATTTTTTTGCATTGTATGATGAAATAAATGATTTCAATTTTTTTTTTGATTTATGTATACATGCATGGCCTAATACCATCACATGGATATACTCAAAATAAGTTGAGGCACTCAAAAATAGCCATGACTTTCTTGTAAGCTAAGTGAAGTCACAATATACAAACCCAACTATGTCATTCCTTCTAAAAGAAAAGTTATGATATTTTATTTATTAACTACGATGAACCCTAATCATATATAATGCCTCGAACCCTAACTTGGGATTATTTCTAAAATTTTATCTTCTATCTTCCAATGCAAAATTGTATAGCCTTAACTATCAAAGATCTAAGTAAATATAGATGATGAGATATTGATTTTGAAGTTGAGGGCAAGAAAAAAGGGGGCTAAACCAAATCACAAAGTCAAAGGAAAGTGAGAGAGGCAATCAACCACTAATAACCCTTCAAAATTCACTATGCTAGAGCTAAATTTTCTTATAAAAATAGGAAAGAAATGGGTGTCATCTATGTTGGTGAAGAAAGAATTTATAGAAAAGTGGGAATTTAATGAACTTATTCCACCTTTCTAATAAATAATTGTGATGAGGAATTGGGATTAATTATGCATGCATATGGAAAGGAGTAATTCAACTATTATTAGGGAGCTTAACTCTAATTTAGAAGTTAGATAAGATAAGAGTTGTTGTATATGAGGAGTTTAAGTATATTTTGGTATTGAGTTCATCAATGAGATGAAATTACAAGGAGTCATAAATGGTATTATGATCTTCAAATCCCTAAATATGTAGCCAAAATACAAAGTAATTACCAAATTACTAATTGGTGGAAGAGGCAAATGGAAAGTTTCATTGAAGAGTACATATGGACAGTTAGTGAAATAAAACTCATAAAGGAGCAAAAAGTTTGATTATATTTTTTATGCACTATTTTGTAGGTGACTCCACATCTTGACCATCAAACAAGATAAGGCGATATTGCTTTTTTCTTAAGTTAAAGGCTACAAGATTCATGTGGAAAAGATTCTTGATAAGTTCATTCTCAACATTCAAGAGGCTGAATTTTCTAGCCAAATAATTTACTCCTCTTTGATTACTTTGTTATATTGAGCTAAGAAATTCCTAAATAATGATAAGATAGACAAATTGTACCCATGAATGTCTATTTTGACATTTATAGGTGTAAAGAGAGGGTTGGAAAAATATTTGAAGAAAGATGAGATTCTTGAAGGTGGAGAGTTGACTAAAGTTGAGCAGGAAGTAACACCCTTACCAAAACTGCATAGAAGCAATGGGTATAGGTGAAGCATGCTGGACATGGTAGAATTAAAAGTCATGCATACTACCCTAGTGAAGGAAGTTAAGAAAAGTAACACACCGTGGGAAAACTATATGAAAAGAAAAGAGGAGGAAGATAAATTTATAGTAGAGAAAATATATTTATTGTAGGAGATGTATACTAATAAAAAAAAAGATGTTATTTGTTACCATCTAAGAGGAGTTAGAAGATTGAGTTATAAAGATCTTAGAAGAGTTGTTAAAACATGTGGAGACAAGAGTGGCATAATGATGGTAGAAAACTATAGAAGATAGAGTTCAAATAGCAAAGGAAATAGTGCATTATAGAGAGAAACAATGGATTGAAGAGATGGAAAGATATAGTGACAACTAGAAGCAAATATATTTGCATTTGGTTCATTCTAAGATGTATTGAAATCCATTATCAATTGACAAGACACCATGTGCAAATTGCAATGTGATTATGTAAATGATGAAAAGGATGGTGAGCATTAAAAGAATTCAAAGAAACTTTCACTATTCATGCTCTCATTTAAGCCCTATAAGGTAGATTTTCCACGTGGGTGAGCATGATGCCCTCCTCTTCTCCACATTGAGATACTGTATATTATTTTTCTTGATGATTTTTTAGTGTGATTCTCCTTGTTATATTTATAACATTTTTTTATGTTGAAAAAAAAAATAGAAAGAGATTCATTACTCAAATAAGAATAATACTTTTAGTATAAGAGTTTGTTTGCTACTTCATGTATTGACTTTTTTGGATGGTCTGGAGCATTTTTAATGGTGTGTTTGCATGTAACTGTACTTATATCAGTGAGCTTTTATTAACTTTATGTTTTGAGGAATTTTGATGAATATTAATGAAAGTATAGCTATTTAGGTAGAAAGTGGTAGAATTGATGGAGCAATGGCTTGGAGGTGAGAGAGAAGTGATGGAAAATCATATCATTCCCATATTACAACTTGAGTTCAGCTTCTATTATCTTATAATGTAGTTATAATATCTTTTCTTGGATATAAAACTTCAAAACTAATCATATCAATCTTTGTATTCAATGACTCTACCATCAGGTAGAGATAATTTTTTTACCATACAACATAATTTCCATGACTTTGACATTATCTTGACGTCTTGTCTGAACTATCTCTAAAACTATTAATGATCATGATATTATTTTCGCATCATAATAGTCAAGTATCATAACTTATTAAATACATAAAAACAATACCAAATATTTTGAGCTGTGGCATTATTTTCTGTTGTAACATTTAGTTCTAAAAAGTATTTACTTTATCTGTGGCCTTTTTTTTAGTATCATGACCTTGTGCTCTAGAAATAAATTATCAAATCCATGATCATTCTCATTACTATGACTTTGGGCAATAGAGGGTAAATTAAATAGTTGTGGTCATTCCCAATATTGTGATATTTATTCTATAGATAAATTATTTTAGTTGCAGCCCTTCCCAGATCAACAACATTTTATTCTAAAAAGAAGTAACCTAAGTTGTGACATTGGTACTCCAAGGAAGATCTGGCAAGACATGAAAGTCGTGACCTCAAAGTGACATGACTCCAACTACAAACTAGGTGCAAATTAAAGATAAATGTTCTAATGTTCAATTGATTTTTAGTTTTTGATGCTGAAGATCATATTTGGACTTGTATTGAGAACCTTCGATTCTCTTGAGATGCATCTCGATCTATTTTATGTGCAATTTTTTTCAATGTTAAGCTGAATTGATATCTAGGGTTATATTATATATTTGTATACAATGGATACATTATTATTATTATATTATTGAATGTTTGTGTTAATGTTGTGTTATGAAATATTATTGGATATGAATAAATTATAGAACTAAAATTTAGGGTTTTTGTTATATAGTTGTAATGGGGGTATTGGTCAAGGTGGTTGGTGACAAGTATGTCATGGGACATAGTCAAGTCATATGATAATATGGTGATGATAAGCCGTCTAATCTTAACACATGAGACAAATATATAAGTAAAAACTTAAGATTGAGATAAGTTTAATCGTTGCAAGTATAGTGCTCAAGAAGCCAAAAGCATGAATACACCTGTGACAAATCTATTATGTATATTCTAGAAGAATTGACCTTGAGTAATATGAGGGTTAAGTAGAATGTATAACCTAATAATTTTACTATAGTTTATAAATCATGTGTCGGTTATGGTAGATAATGATATGTAAGTCATGAGACACATGCGAGAGGAAGTGACCTATATGATGTTGACAACATTATGAGTCAAATTCTCTTATATCATTTTTATATGTGAGATTCATAGGAAGATTAACTTTAATTATCATGAGTATGATAATTATGAAGGAAAGAGCACAAATGCATTTATTATCATAGCATCTCACATCTTTAAGATATTAGTTGTCATAGAATAGAAATGTATATTCAAAGTAATCATCAAGGATAATTGATGATTTTCTTAAAAGACGTAGATCTACTGATGAGCCACTAAGAAAACAATGTGTTGTTTCAATAGCCAAATACCAAAGGCACAACTAAGAGGGGATCATTCTTGCTAGTGACAATTAAATGAGGATAGCCACCAAATATGTCAAGGGGGTACTTGGGCAATTTCATATTAATCTACCATTCATTCAATAAAAAAACACAATATTGACTAAATACTAGAAAAATATTTTCACACACATGAAAGTGAGTCAATCCTATAGTCTAAGTATCTTTCCAAAAGCTCAAGTTTATTGATTGATCAATGAACTTGAATAGTTGTTGATTCACTATTGATTGATTAAACTACCAACTCAATCCCTATAAGATTGATATCTAAAATTATGTATATTTTACTATTTGCATAACTCATATACTTTCGGGGAAACACCAATCCTCTTGACATTGTTGGGTGTGAAAAGAGAGCTTAAGATAATAAGAATGACAATGAGATTCTTGAAGGGGAAGAGTCAATCAAAGTTGGGCAAGAAGTCTCACTCTTCTCCAAAGTTGATGAAGAAGAGATGGGGGCTTAGAAAAAAGCATGATGAATAATTTCCATACCTATTCTAGCACTATATGACTATGCAAGAAGATTACTTGAGAAGCTCGATATTCTGAAAATGATAAAATTAGAGACTGACTATAGAGAGTTATGCTTGAAGATAAAGATAAAGTCTATGCATATTTTTCTAGTGGTGGAATTAAAGAGAAGAGACAACGAGTGGGAAAAGTATATAAAAAGAAAGAATAGGAAGACAAAGTTAATGTGGAGAGAATATATGTATTGTAGGAGATCCATCTCAACAAGAATTTATTATTTATGATTGACCAAGAAATATTTGATGATCAAGTTAAGAAGATATTGAAAGAGGTAATGAAATGAGTGAAGACCAAAGTGATGAAAACTTCCAAATTATTTGGGACACTCTATGAATATGTCAAAGTAAGTGGGAGAAAATGATTATAGAGAGATAAAATAATGGAGGAAAATATGCACTATAGAGAGAAATAGTGGATCGAAGATTTGAGAAGGTATAGCGAGAACTAGAAGAAAATGTACATTGCACTTGGGTAATTTGAAGATTCATTGAACTCCATTGGAAGGTGACAAAATGCTTTATGCGCTGTAATTATGTATATATTGGAATGGGTAGCAAGAAAGAAGAAAGATTCAGAGACCTTTTACATTCATGCCCCTATTTCACCCCTCTAGAGCGAAGTTTCCATTTTAAGATTTTCATCCTTTCTACCAATCATACTACCCAACTTCTTCTCCATGTTGAGATGTTGTACTTGATTTCTTATTGTTATGTTGAATTTTATGTTGTGTTTGAAAGATGGAGAGAGATTCATTAATTAGAAATGAAAAATATTTTTTGCCTGTGAGTTTGTTCGGCACTCTACGTACTAATATTTTGTGTGATTTAGCATGTATTTACTATTTTGTTGGTACATATTTGAGCATTAATCGAATATATTTTACTAAATGTATATTTTGAGAGAATTTGATGAATATTAGTGAAAGTATTATAAATTTAAGTGAAATTAGTAGATTTTGTAGATGGAAAGATTGGAGAGGAGAGAAGCAAAGGAGAGTAATGATATTTCTCATGTCATGACTTAGGTATACCTTCTACAATATTATTGAGTACTTGTGGCATTCTTTTTTAGTCATAATACTACAAAACCACTCATGGAAATCTTTGTTTGCCATAAATCTATTACCAAATTGACACAATTATTTTACTATGTAACATAGTCTTTGTGATCATGATATTTTTTTATTGTAGCCATACTATCTCTAAAAAAAATAATATTCATGACATTATTTTTATGTCATGGAAACCAAGTACCCCACATGTACAATTATTTATGAGAATTTACAACTCCAAGTTTATCCAATAGAGAGCTAAAACTCCAAGTGTTATGAGTTGCTAGATTTTTTTTTTCATTTTGACATTTCATTCTAGAGAGCAATTACTCTAGTCATTGCTTTTCCATTGACACACTTTTGTTCTCCAATGAGAAAACACCAAAGTCACAATCATTCACTAACGAGAAAAGATCAAGTTGTGGCCATTTATAGAGCATCTATATCATACTATAGAATAAAGTTAATTGAGTCATGACATTCATTTCTACCATGAATTTGCTCCTCTAGAGAAGATCTGATGAAACAATAAAATCATGATTTCAAGCCAACACCATAACTTCCAGCTTAAAGCATCATGTGACACCCCAAAATATAAAAGCAACACTTATAGAAATTCATTAAAAAGGAAGAGAAGAATTGGATTCTAAGCTAAGAGCACCCAAATATCTTAGGCATCATGATTTCAACTCCCAATTAGAGATAAATCTAAGGTGAATGTGAGCAAGAATTATTGAAATTAGGTATTAAAACTTAGATCCTCACTTGGGCTTGCACTGAAAAACCTTGATTCCACGGGATTCCTCTCAAAATATCATCTATTAATCCTTTTCTAATTTCATGCTAAATTGAAATATATGGTTGAGCTTGTGGTATTATTCTTGTATTTGATGAATGTATGGTTTTATAAAATTTATATTTGTGTTAATATTATGGTTTGGATATTAATGGACATGATAGTTATTTAGAATTAAAATTTAGATTTTCACTATATCATAGATATATGCATGTCATTTATGGTGGATAATGATATGTAAGTCATAGGATGCACTCATATGGTACCATAAGAATGTGGTTATAGCTCTTCTAATTTTGACAGGTAAGATAAACATATGTATGAAGACCTAAGATAGAAGTAAGTCTAATCATTGCAAGTATAATTCTAATGAAGCTGAAAGTATGAACATATTTATGATAAATCCATTTTTGCATATTCTATAAGAACTAACCTTAAGTGATGTGGGGGTTATTTAGTGATGGGTAAGTCACGAGGCACATAAAAGAGGTGTTTCATATCATGGTTGAAAGCTTTATGAGTCAATTTCTTTTGTATGATGTGTGTGTGTGTGTGATTCATGAGATGATGTGTATTAATTATTGTAAATATGGCACTTATGAATTTGAACGTGCAAATATATTTATTATCATATCATCTCATGTCTTTAAGATATTATAGGTCAAAGAATAGAAGCATATATTCAAAGAAATTGTCAAGGGAAGTTGATACATTGCTTAAGAGGAGTAGATGTGTGAATGACTCATGAATGGAACAACATGTAGCTTTGGTGACCAAACACTGATGGGACAACTATGAGAAGATAGTCCTAGATAGTAATAGTCTAATGATGATAACCATTTTGCAAGTTATATGCTAAGAGGATATTGGGGTATTTTCATACTAATATACTCTTCATCCAATAATTGAATACAATATTGACCAAAGACTAAAGAAATATCATCACACACAAGGAAATAAACTAACCCTTGAGTCTAAATATTATTCCAAAAACTTAAGTTTATTTACTCAACTCAAATAGTCACTATTAGTTCATCAAATTGTCTACAAAATCCCTATGAAATATATATCTAAACTTATGTCCATTTTATTACTTATATTATTCATATACTTGTAGAACTATATTGGACAAGAGACCATCATCAAACAAGCTTTTGGGACCATGTTATTTAACAACAAATTTTGACACCCTCATAAAGTTATAACAAATACCATTAGAGCACTAAAACAAAACTAATTGCCACTTTCTATAAGTCACTCATAGGATAGTTGTTTTCATGAGGTTTTAACTAACAATATTCATATGCAAAAACTTTTCTACCTTGTATTAGAACACAACCCAAACTATTCAATAAAATATTTATGTAAATCACAAAAGATGACACTCCATCTAGCAGCATAAGAATTGGAGTTGTAACTAACTTGGTCTTCAACTCCTAAAAATCTATTTCATCTTGTCACTCCACTCAAATTAATTATTTTTCTTGGTCAGATTAGTCAATGAAATTTCTATTCACAAAAATTTCAACAAAATGATAATAATCACATTCCAAAACCAGAAAACTACATATCTTAGTTACAATAGTCAACCTCGAGCAACTAAGCATAGCTTTCATCTTTCTCAGATCCATCAAGATCACTTCCTTATAATTCAGGTGTCCTAAGAATTAAATGCTTTTAATTCATAATTCACACATGGATCGCTAGTCATACAATTGATGCTCTTGGAGAATTGATATGACTAGGAATAAATGTTTCTCTTGTTCCTTTTGTGTTTCATAATACATGAGCACATCATCAATAAAGATAATAGCAAATGTATAAAGACATAGTTGGAATAGTAGATTTATTAGATCCATAAATGTAGTCAAAACATTATTCACTTCAAAAGTGAGCACAAAAAAACACAATACTCATATCTAGTTTGAAATATTATCATAGGCCCGACCTCTCTCCTTATTCAAATGATGATAACTAGACTTCAAGTTTATTTTAGAGAAAAACTAGTTTCCATCCAACTATTCAAACTAGTCATTCATATGAGAAAGTGAGTACTTGTTCTTTATAGCCATGTGATTAAACATTTATTAGTCAAAACATAATAGTAAGGACTCATCACACCTTTTACCAAATAGAATAAGAGCTTTCCATGGCAATACGCTAAAGCATAAAAAACCATTATCCAAGAGGGTTTGGAGTTATTTTTATAACTTTTCAACTGATTCAATGTCATTCATTATTGAGGAATAGAAATTGATTCATTACCTGACACCAAATCTATATAAAACTTTATTTTTCCCGGATGAGAAAATTCATGTAGCTCCTCGAGAAATAAGTCACCAAGCTATTGCACAACTAGCACTTAAGACCATAAGAGTCTCATTTTCATACCTTTCTCTAATATTATTCAAAAAAGTAAAATACAAAGATCTACTTAAATTTACTGCAAGACTAGCCACAAAATCATGATTGTGAAAACTAGCCTAAATTTTTAAATACATGCTTTTTACCAACATGGACCATGACTTGTACCTTTTGACAATCAAACACAACCCAAATTTATGATAGAAAATTTATTCCAAGGATTACATCGTATCAAAAAAAACTTAAAGAGGAAAATATTCACACAAAGAGATGAGTCACCAAACTAAAGTTCATATTTTCTACACGAGTAGCTCATAGTTGTCATAGTACTTTTTAGAGAGGTGGCACACATACTATGATGTAATTCCTTAGTTTAAATACCTAGAGCATTCACAAACACACAAGAAATAAAATAATTCGAAGTACCTATATAACATAAAATATTCAACAATTATTATGTACAAGAATCATACCATTTATTATAGGGTTCACAAAATAATTATGAAGTCTCTTCCCTGAATTATAAGAAATTTTCAAAAAGGTAATTTTACTACCTCATCCCTTCTTTGTTAGATCATATTTGAAGTTGAAGAATTGGGCAATCCAAGGTAATTTGACTCATATAGAGCAACAACCTAACCTGAAGATGAACCCATAGGTAGAGATATACTACTTAATTTGTTAAAAAAAGTTCTTTCAAAGTGACCCTTTTGTCCTCTACCTCTGAAAATTTTACTACCTCATGACTTATGAGAAAAAAATGGTCCGAAGGTAGTCTAAGAAGATAAAGAAGTTTGTGGGCTCTCTTTCGATAAAGAACAAGAAAATTTATCTTGTTGACCAAATCTAAACTTTCTCTTTCTATCTTCATGGATACACCAAGTATCTCCCTCTCTTGTTCTACAAAGATAACTTTTTTTTTTCAAATTTTCCAAACCCAAAAGGTATAAATCATCTATCTTTAAACATAGAGAATATTTTAGCCCTTGCTAAAAATATTGGGCTCAATTATCCACCATATCAACCATATAAGGTGCAAATCATGTCAGCTTAGAAAATATTGTCTCATAACTCATTCATGCTCATATTACTTTGTACTAGTTTTATGAACTCATGAGACATTGCTCATCTAGCGACTTGTCAAAGTGATTCTATTAAGAGGTCTTCAAACTCACTCAAAACAAATGAGCCGTCCTAAACTTGGTGACACTCTTCAACCAAAACTCTACCTCCCCAAAGAATATAAAAAGTTACCATGAGCACCTTCAGGTTGCTTGAGACCTATAATTCTCTATTTTCCACATTACCAAATGTAGCCAATACTTTGATGTTGAAGAATTGGGCTCGCCACTAAAAAAATGAGCATTATGCTTGGAAAACTCATTTAAACAGCATGGCTTCTAATGTGTTTTCTCATGCTCTAGTGTCAAAAGAGGATCAGCTGATGCTACTCTTATAAAAACCATGACATTTTTTTGGGTGGCCTGACCAAATAGGTTCACCACTCCCTAAAATGCTTAAAACATAGTTGCCTACCCTACTAAAACTATGCTCAAAATTGATGTTGAGGTGCCCAAATCCTTTACGATTATTGCGGGTCCTAGGCAATGCTCCAAGCCAAAGGTGGACTGGACATCCTCCATCACAGCCTTGTCCATAACTCACATTGCAATTTGCATCACTACACGATGAATAACCAAGAATTAATTTATTAACTCAAAAATGAAATCTTACTTCCTTGATAAATTTGCAAAGAAAAGAAACATACATTGTAAGGTGTGCTACCAAAAAACAATCAAATACTTAGTACTTCAAGCACACAATCGCAAAAGTCACGACGAGTTACCATGTTAACAATGTCTAATATTCCACACATATTGTAACACTAAAAAATAACCTTTGATACCAAAACTTATCATGACCCCTAGGTACTCACGTATAAAATATGGATGCGCCCTGCCTGCGGATCAAGACAAAGAAGGACGAAAAGATTATAAATCATCAATTTTAATATTTCAAAGCATGGAAATGATTTAAAATAATTTCTCAAACCAACATGAGAGATATCATTTTCTCACATCAAATAATTAAAATATATATATATATATATATATATATATATATATATATATAAGAGCAATAATATAGCACAATTACTAAGGTCATATCCAAACTTATAAAATACAATTACTTTTACAAAACTAGTACCAAGTGTGCCTCCAACAAGTCAAAAATATATTAAAATATAACATCATGGAATCATACAATCTTTTCAAATAATTTTACAAAATTTGACCTCCTTGACCCAAAAAATAATTTCCAACATGTCAAAATCACCAATTAAGTGGTCCAAATTTTCCAAGATAGCTACTAATATCTCATGTCATGAGGATTTTTTATTATTATATAAATATGAGAAAAAGGATGAGCACAAGTTTCCAATAGGGAAAACTCAAAAAAAAATTATGAGAAAATCTATGTTTTATATTAATAGCCATATATTTTCTAATATATAATATAATAGTTTGAGAATAAATTTTAAGACATTTATATATATTTTTGGCTATATAAATTCATAAAGCCATGGCATATATGTGAAGAACTTCTCAAAATAGTTATTTTTCAGTGTAATCTTATTTTCACAAATGTGTAAGGTTAATGCATATCGAGGCTCTAGCGGGCCATAAAAAGACATAGATGTAAAAATTAATTTGTTAGCTTCTAGCCCCATATGCTACTCCCACCAAGGAATAGACACTCACTCTTGTGATCTCGACACTCCTAAAAACCCCACATGCACGCAAGGAAGTTTGCAGTCATTCTCCCTAGGGAACCTCATGCCCTTGCTTTATGGATGTTCTTGTAGTCATGGCCTTCAATATATTGGTTGGGACTAATAGTCATCTCAAAATCTTTTATCCAAAACATATATTTTTATAAAAATTACTCATGTATGGTCCAAAATATTATATAACTCACATAGCATCAAAAAATTTCTCATAGGATTTATACATGCATATCAACATATTTACATTTCAAAATAATTCATATAATCCATCAACTATGACATGGACACTATTTACAAATAAAAAAAATATCATTTTCTTATTTTTATAAAAAAACATTTATGATAAAAATACATGGACAAATTAAATTCTAAATTTATCAAAGAATCATTTTGTATTATAAAATTCATGAGTTTATATCAATTAATCATTATCTCAATCGAATCATGTAAAATTCATGAAATTTATTTTAAAGAAATAAAAATAATAGTTTTTTCACAAAACTCATAGTATTACACATCAGAAAATATTATATGTAACTATGAAATTATCACATGAATTTGTAGAGATTTTATGTCCACCACGCTTTTCCAAGCCATACCCCTCAAACTCTATCTCTAAAATTTTAAACTGAGCAATATAACCTCAAACCAATGTAAAAAAAAATGAATAAAAAAATGGAGTTGAGAATTTGAAAAAATTCAAATCCAATTTTATAAATCAAGCAAAAAAATAAAAATATATCAACTCATATGAACCATAACCTTCCTTGTCGAGCATAAAGCCCTTGCTTGATAATTTTTAGTTAAGATAGATGAGTTCTTGAGCTTGATCATTTCCTAGTAGTGATTTCTACCACAAATCATTAATATATAGCTTATTTTGAAGGATGTTGGGGGAGAAATGAAGGATGAGAGGAGAACAAAGAGAGATCAAATGAAGCATAAAGAAATATTATAAGATGACGATAAATAAGACAAATGGGTGATATTAAAATTTTATCTTTCATTTAAGGGAAGAAGAACCAACTTGCACACAATTTTTGAACTAGCCTAACTTTCTCTCTAGAATTTTAAAATTTGCAAATTTGGTATCATTCTTCACAATTTTTAATCCCAAGTTTATTTTTGAACGTGAGAACAATTTTTACCAACTCAATTTTTCCTTAATAAGTCAATTTGATTAATCTGGTCAATCTAGGTCAACTAGTTAAAATGAAGATAAATATTTTTCAGACCTCACATAAATAAACAAAAACAAGGCACTATCCATGCTTGTTAGTCCAACTACATTTTCCTACAATTCCATGCATCTATATCCATACTCTATACATGTATAATGTAGCAACTATTTAACCATGTGCTTAGTACTATTCTTGTAGACTAATATTGACACTCCTAATTTGTCTTTATTCTTATGTGTGTAATAATTTGATTTATCTAGTTGAATGTCACCTTTAATCAACTAAAGAATTATTAGAGCTTCACATATGAATGGTTCATCGTTGGAACTTCACTCATTTTCCAACTTTTGAGCTATCAAAGTTGCTTCTTTAAAACAATGTAACGTGAATATTTAAACAATGTAACATGAACATTAAAATAGACTTCATGTTCATCCTTAAGTTCTTAATATTATATGACCATGTCTAAATGTTAGGTTTACTATTTTGGTAGAGCATGCCAATAGGCAAGGCATGCAGATCGTGCCTAGGCCAGCAAGAGGCATGACAGCCTCTGGCCTAACATGACATGAACCATGCCTCAGGCTGGCCCAACCCAAATCTAGGCGTGGTTCTATACCATGTCATTTTGAGCAAGCACAACTGAACCATGTCATGTCACAGGCCATGCCGGGGCTGCCCAGCTCACTTGACACCTCCATCCTACATTCAAACATTACTCTTCTTGAAAAGATTTATCAATAGAGCTGCTCTTACTAAATATCTCTTAATAAATCAATGGTAATAGTTAACAAGACCTAGAAAACCCCATTTTTTCTAGAGATAATGAATATTTCTACCTCTTCATATATAGTTCATTCTACATTAATAGCTGAAATATCTTCTTTTAATGATCAACATGTTCTTCCAATGTGTTACCATATATGATAATATCATCTAGATATACCAGCATAAACTTACATAGAATAGGAAAATATCTTATTCATCAACTTGTAGAATCTAGTAGGTGCATTAGTAACACCAAAGGGAATCACTAGGAACTTGTAGGAGCCATATCTTGTCACACATATTATTTTCAATTCATCCACTCTAGCTATCTTATCACACACATCATAGGACGCACATGCCAAGGCCAACCATGTGCTGGGTTTCATTAAAAAAACTTGCCAATTGGTAGATTTTTAAAAAAATTGTAATTATGATTTTTTTTTAAATAATTGTATCGAGCAAATCGAGCATGGACCAAGTGGACTATGCTCACTTCTCTCCTGACTTCCTGGTTCTAGGTTAAGTTTACTATGTTGGTGGAGTGTGCTAATGGGCCAGACATGTGGGTCCTGCTTAGCCCAGCATAAGACATGGAAACCTTTGGCCCAACACAACATGAGCCATGCCTCAAGCTAGCTCGACCTAGATCTAGGCATGGTTCTAGATCGTGTCATGCTAAGCAAGCACGCAGAACCATGTCATGCTACAGTCCATGTTGGGGTCACCCAGCCCACTTGACATCTTAATCACACATCCATACATTACTCTTCTTGAAACTATTTGTTAATGAAGCTGCTCTTACTGAATATCCCATAATGATTTAATGGTAATAGTTAACTAGACATTGGAAAGACCTTAATTGTGGCACCTTAGTTGGGGGATCCCATTCTTATGTGGCCTTGGTCTTTTTCTCATCTATCATGTGTTTTCCATCTTTAGTGAGATGCCCTAGGAAGCCCATTTCTTCTTGAGCAAAGGAATAGTTTTCCCTCTTCATATTTAGTTCATTCTGCCTTAATAGCTGAAATATCTTCCTTTAATGATCAACATGCTCTTCCAATGTGTTACCATATATGATAATATAATCTAGATATACCAACATAAACTTATCTAGAATAGGGTTGAATATCTTATTCATCAACATGTAGAATCTAGTAGGTGCATTAGTAAGATCAAAGGGAATCAGTAAGAACTCGTAGGAGTCATATCTTGTAACACACATCATTTTCAATTCATCCACTTTAGCTATCTTCAACTGATAGTACCCCGATCGCAAGTCCAACTTAGTGAAGTATCTTGCTCTACCAAGTTGGTCAAATAGATCAATAATAAGAGGAATGAGATACTTATTATTTATCATCACTTTGTTGAGTACTTGATATTAGATGCACATACATAAAGACTTATAATGCTTACTTCTAGAATAAGATTGGTATACCTTATGGGGACTTGGATGGTTGAAAGAATCTAGCATTCAACAACTCTTTTAGTTTCCTTCTTAACTCCTCCAATTATGGGGGTGCCATCCTATAAGGCACCATGGTAGGGGTTTTGTTTACGGCTCCAACTCAATCTTTTAATCCTCCTCTCTTCTTGGTGGTAGCTTTTTGAAGATCTCTAATGATATTATTTCTTTGAGCTCGCCTAATCCTTTCTCGACTTCCATGAGGATAAAATCTTTCATATGATCAATTAAGTCTTCTTTAAAAGTCATTAAATAGGTCATCTCATTCTTTTTCAACTCCCTCTTTAATTGCATAACATATAATAAAAATGTTTTAGCTGTTCCATCAATGATTAAGGGAATCATATATGGTATCTCCTTTTCTAAAATAATCATCGAACATAGAAAAGGTAAGGGCATAATATTTACTTGGCATAAGAAATTCATCCTAAATTCTATAGTACCACCACCTTAAATTCATCCATGATTGCTATTGTGAAGTTAACATTTTTTTATCACAGTCCAATCTTCATCATTACCCCATGAGCTATTTTTTATGATGGCTTGGTAGTAGAGTTGACTGCCATGAGACAACATATTGCCTTATATGTTTGGAGCTTGAGTCTCCTTTCCTGCTTCTTTGTGAAAGATTTATGTGTGGCACTAGTGTTAATAGTGAAAGATTTATATGTTTGATTAACATCCATTTATCTTGACCTCCACGTATATGAATCCTTAATTTCAAAATTGCTCATTGATTAGCTTGATCTTGAGGGCATTCAACAAACACATGGATCCC
The DNA here is from genome assembly GCA_029783825.1 of Sapria himalayana. Lineage (NCBI taxonomy): Eukaryota > Viridiplantae > Streptophyta > Magnoliopsida > Malpighiales > Rafflesiaceae > Sapria > Sapria himalayana. The sequence goes on from JAREIK010000088.1 coordinate 13,370,770, forward strand.
ATGTGTGTATCATCACCCTCTTGTAAGGTCACCCTCTCAATTATAGCATTGAGAAGCTTTTTCTTGGAACATTCATGAGTCTAATGGGGTTCATCACATAGAAAATAATTGATTATTATCTTGAAATCATTGTGCTTGTCTCAACCCTTCCACTCTTTGCTAGTAGAGGTCACACTTAATCCTTCTCTACCATTATAATTATTAGGTACATTCTCTCTCCCAACTTTAGTATGACTATGATTGCCCTTAATTGGTGGCTTGGCTTAAGATAAGTCTCCTTTCAAAAATTCATAAGTGACTCTGTTACTGCCATAGTAGTTGATATGTCTTGGACACCCCTTTGCCTCAACTCTTGCCCAGCCCAACCCTAAATGTTATACATAAAGTTAAATAATAATTCATCCTCCATCATATCAAGAGCCTCAAGCATTATAGAAGAGAACTCCTTGACATAATCATGAATTAGCTATGCATGCTTGAGATATTTCATCTTTTTATGTGTCATATATACGATATCTTCTAGGTAAAACTACTTCTTGATCTTTTTCTTGGAGTTGGCCCAAGTATCTATTGTGCATGTCCTCCTTTCTATCTCTATGAATCTTTTATGCCACCATAGTGTTGTATTATTAGTGAGATACATAGTAGCAGTGCATACCTTTGTTACCTCATCAATTAGTATAATTGCCTCAAAGCACCTTTCCGTATACCATAGGTAGTTGTTTAACTCCTTGGCATATTGTTGTCTGCTAGATGTGTATGATTTTGATATTTCCACCCTCAGTGCCTCATGGATGGCCAACACCCGAGCTAACAATGCTACCTTATAAATTGCTACCTCTTACCATAATTCCTCTTTATTCTTAGTCAAGACTTTTACCCTTGACTCCAAGCTAGTTAGCATGTCTTGGACCTCGTGAACTCTTTATATGATACCATCATGATCGTCGAGCTTTGTTTTTCCTCTTGATTTCTTGGATCTATACTCTGAGATTCTCCATTACCATCTTCATGCTTTGCTCCAAGAGATTCATTCCCTCTTTGGTTTCTGCCATAGAAATCTCTAGCCTCGTCATTTGACAATCCAAACTTGTGAAATGATACATGAGTTCTTCTTTCCCTTACCCTTGGAGGGAGGGTCAAGGTTTCTTCTGCAAACTTCATTGAAGACTTTCTCTACATGAGAGATTGTCATTGTTTCTTTTGAGTTCTCCACACATGCAACCTCACTCTAATACAACTTTCATGAACATATCATTTTTGCTAAGCTTCCCATGTGGTTATTAGAAAACTCACCCCTCGGATGTTGTCAAATTATTCTCTTGATTTTCTTGAAAGTTATACTTGGCTTCTACCAATAGTTAGAAGAAAAGAGAACTCAAAAAATCACTAGAAATTAAATAAAATTACAACTTAGAGAAATAAGGTTATAACATAGTAGTTTATAAAAGAGGTCACCTCATCTTTTATACATGTCAATGGAAGTGTCTAAAACCTTGGAAGGCTCTAAACACTTTATAATTTTCTAGAGCCTTGAAAGGTTCTAGACACTTTGATTCTCTAGAACCTTTTATACTTTACTTGGAAAGAAAATTTTTTTATGTTTCTAGAAGCTTCTTGAGCTTTCAATAGGTTGTGGTGTGACATTATACCATGCAAAAGAGCCTTATAATGATTGTAAGCCATTTAACTATAAATTCATCCAAAGGGGTTATCACCAAATAGCTCAATTCTATATTTCATAGATTATCATAGCTAGGTCCTTACTATTTTTTCTATTAGCGGACCCAAGATAAGCCATTACACTTCTTCATTTCAGCTACCATCCATAATTATTTTCTTAAATTTATATTTATAAATTCTTTAGGGGTATGGGTAATAAGTAGCCAATTATCAAAATCTTCACAACATTCCACTCGTCCAATCAGCCACCCTATTTTATCTTATGTAATTTCTTGAATTTCTAGCATATCCTTCTAGTCTCTTGAATCACCTAGTTTTGCAATTATTTCTAAGTGATATTTTTTTGATATATCTTTAAATAAAAAACTCTGAGAAATTGAAATTTGTTGTTCGGAGCTGCCACTGATGCTTCATGGAATATACTTTATTTAAATCCAATAGCCTTTGTATGCCCACACCTCCCTCTTCATAGGATATACAAATATGTTCCCATTTTGTTTTGTGTTTTTTTTTACCAAAATCTAATTCATCCCATAAAACATTAGTGAAAATACTCACAATTTGTTTAATAATATCTTTTATAATTTACATGATATATATTGTAAAAAAAAATTAGGAATAAAAGTAAGCATCCACCCTTGAGACAACTATTATCTCATCCATCCATCAATAAACATTATTACTTTGAATTCTTCTTGTAGCTATTTAAAATATCTATAATAGCCCAAATAGAAGAATTAACCCTATTGCAAAAGAAAATAAGATCATCTGCCAAAGGGCTAGTGAAAGAATAATATAATTTTTCATTACTTTATACATGTATGCAAGTTGATTATCCATAGCCTTATTAATATTCTTACTGAAGACCTTATTAATATTCTTACATGATATCCTATTTTTAAAAAAAAACTATATTGCTCACCATTTATTAGGACTTAAATGCATAGTTAAATATCCATCTCTAAAGTTCGAATCATATCAATTCATGTTTCACTAAAACCAAATTTTCTCATATTATTAAATAAAAATAAGCATGATATCCTAGCAATAGCTTCTGACGTGTTATTTTTAATAGTCACATTTTATTAATATATTTTTTAACATTTTTTCCTAACATTTCTTGGGCTACTTAAGTAATATCTGCTAACAATCATCCTTTAACAAAATTTCTTTATTCCTAAAATATAATTACATGTGAACTTTGAAAAGCTTTTTTGCTACAATTTCTAAAAAGATTTTATTCTTTTCCATGGAAAGACTTACTGATCTAGAATTATCACCTCTTATTTTTGTCCTATTTTTTGGATGAGCATAATTAAGATGATCCATCAGCTCTCAATGATCAAAACACATGAAGAAACATAATACATTATAGAGGATGCCCTTTTTTATAATTTTTATGTCTTTGCTATGATGTCAAAAACTTGATAGTTCTTAGAACAACAAAGTATATGAGTCATATAAGTAATAAAGTAAACATAAATCTAGATATAGATCACATAGAGATTATTTTGACAAAATATATTTGGGTCTCAAAAATATAATTATACTCTATGGTTGGTTTAACTATCTTGTGTGTGATAATATTTTCTCTAGTGTTGTAGCAATGTCATAACAATTTGTTGGATGAAAGATATGAAATTGTGGGAACTCTCATGCCTTCTTATCATTCAAAAGGTTATCAACTATGGGTTATCATCACTATGGATAGTCCTTTTATGGTTGTTCCTTAGCTATACTTTTCATATATTTTGATGATAAGTATTAAATTAGACAATATTTCAACTATTATTGATGATTGCTTTGAAAATATAAATATTAAATTGGACAAGATATGAAATTGTGAGAACTCTATTAATCTAACACCTTCTATTCAATATATCAACTATTATTGATGATTGCTTCGACTATTATTGAAACTTTGAGAGAGTACCAAAACTCAGTTATTTGATATGATCACAAAACCTAGTTGAGTGGGGATCTTTTAGCTAGTAGAGCTTTGTAAGTATATGAGTCATGTAAGTAATAAATTGGATATAAGTCTATATATTGATTCCATAGGGATTGTTCGATAGTTTAGTTGATCAATAATAAATTGATGATTATATGAGTTGGATAGATGTGTATGGTCTTAAAGAATGTACTCAGATGTTAGGGTTGGCACATGTACTTGTTCATGATTATGTTTGTTGGTGTTTGGTTCATATTGTATTTGGTTATTAGAAGAATGATAGATTAGTATGAAAATATACATGTGCCCTCTTGACATACAAAGTGGCCATCATTCATTGGACTATTACTACCAAGAATGATTCCCTCGTAGTTATCTCCTTAGTATCTCAAAACCCAAATAATACGTTGATCTGTGAAATGGTCATTATCATGTCTACTCATTTTAGGTAATATGTCAAATTATCTTAATGATTATTTCATGTATATTATATTATTTTCCAATATCTAAATATATTCATGACTTAAGATAATATGGTACTAATTTCATTTGCACTTTTAGCTTTTTAAGATCATACTCATGACAATTAAACATATTACTTCTTAAGAATTTATCTCATAGAATCATACAAGCAATAATTGTACCTCATTACATACCTATCACTATCTACTATGACCAATATATGACTCCCACATAATGATGAAATTCGTAGGTAAGGTGTTCTACTTAGCCTCCATATTATTTAGAATTTAGTTCATCTATATAGTACATAATTGATTGGTCCTTAATATGTTCATGTTTTTAGCTTCATGAGCATCTTAGTCACAATGATTAATATATCTTAACTTAAGATTTTTATCTATTGGTTTATCTCATGCATTAAGATTAGAAGGATTTTCACTTCCTTCTATTTCAAATACATGAATGAGCCCTATGACATACATGTCATAATCTATCATAACTAACACATATAAATTGAATATATTCATAAAAACTCTAATTTTCATTTCTCAAGTTTATCCATATCTATCAACATCCAGAAACATTATAAGCCAAACATGGACTCTTTAATTTAATTATTCATATTTTATTATATGCTATGATATTACTATCGAGTTGATACAATCTTTTCATTATGCAATATGGTTTGTATGGCTATGAAATTTTTTTATATGTTATGATAAGCTAAACATACATATCTATAAAAGACTATAATGGTCATGACCTTATTTTCATGTCATAGTAGACAAGTACCCCACATGTACAAGAAGTCATGGTATTTTCCAGTGTCTCATCTTAATCAATACAGAGAAAAAATACCAAGTAAAATCAATTTAAATAATATTTTCTATCATGATTTTGTGTGCTCTATAAATCATTAATCTAGTGTAACATTTCTAGCTGCCAAGACTTTTTTTTCTAGAGAGCATTTACTATGGTCATGGTTTTCCAACACCATGACTTTGTGCTCTAGTGAGAAAATCCAAAGTCTTGATAATTTCCAGTTTTATGACATTGTATTTTATACGTGAATGCATAAGCCATGACCATTCACAACACCATGACTTTGCATTCAAGAGAGAAATTGTCTCAGTCATAGTATTCAAAAAAAATTTAACAAGACAATAAAGTCATGACCTCATGTTAACATCACAATTAGCTTAAACAATCTCATGGATCCCCAAAATATAAAAGTAACACTAAAAAAAATTCTAAAAGATGAGATAGAAGAATTGGATTTTGAGCCAAGAGCAACAAACACTAGGAGACACAACTTATAACCCCCAATTAGGTGTAAATACAAGGTGACCATGAGCAATAAGTACTTGGGATTACATTTTGAGATATGGATCCTCCTGGGCATTGGGAACTCTCAATTTCAAGAGATGCTACTTAAAATATCTTTAATGAATCATTCCCCAATGTTAGGCTAAATTGGGATCTAAGTTTAGTTTTTATGTATTTGTATATTGATGATATGAAGTTATAATGTCTATATCAATGATAATATTATGGTTTGGATGTTAATGGATGAAGATGATATTTAAAATTGAAATTTTGGATTTTCATAATATCAAGGGTTTAAGGATATTGGTCATGATAAATAATGATAGTTATGTCATAGGACATACTCACATAATAAAATAAGAATGAAGTAATAGTACTTATAATCTTAATGTCAGAGATAACCCTATGTGTGAAAACCAGAGATCAAGTTAAATTTAATTATTTTGAGTATAGTGCTTACAAAGACAAAAGCAAATATTTATTTAAGATTAGTCTATTATGGTTATTCTAAAAGAATTAACATTTGAAAAATATGAGGGGTTTCACCAAAGTGTGGGAGTCATTATTACATCTTTGCGAGGGTGAGGAAACTAATAGTTAACTGATATGATCACAAAGCCTAGTTGAGCAAGGATCTTTTATCCAATGGTAGCTCCACAAGTTTATAAGCCGTATAAATAATAAAGTGATATAAGCCTAGATATTGATCCCACATAGATTGTTTTGACATTTTGATCAATCAACATTGAATTGGTGACTACATGAGTTGAATAAAAGTACATGGTCAAATAAAATATATTCAGAGTCTAGGGTTAACAATAATAAATGTGCATGATAATATTTCTTAATATTTGATCAATATCATAATTGGTTGTTAGATGAATGGTCGATTATTGTAAAAATTTATATATGCCCTCTTGGCATATAAGGTGGTCATGATCTATTAGGCAATCACTATGAAGAATGATCCCCTCATTGTTGTCTTTTATTTCAATACTTAAATAACATATCATTACATAAAAGGTTATTATTATATCTACTCTTTTAAGGCAATATGATAACTATCCTTAATAATTACTTTGAGTATATACTTTAATTCTGCAACCTCTAATTATCTTACTAATTTGAGATAATATAGTACTAATTTTGTATGTGCTTTTGCCTTCATAAGCATCATACTCTCCACAATTAAACATATTTCCAAAGAATTTCACTCCCAAAATCATACAGCTGAGAATGATTCATAGGGCTATTACCACATTATGAGTCTCCCCAAGTTGAGTTTGCCTTGTTACATATCTATCACTAACTACATTGTTCGACACATTACTCTCACATTATGGTGAAACTCCTAAGTAAGAAATTTTACTTAATTCCCATATTACTCTAAGATTAGTCCTAGATAGTACATAATAAATTGGTTTTTAATATATTAATATTTTTAGTTTCGTAAGCATCATACTCGTAATAATTAACATACAATAACTTTGAGTTTTCATATGTCGGTTATCTCATGTGTTGAGATTATAAAGACTACCACTTCCTTCTATTTGAAATATGTGAGTGTCTCTTGATTTACCTATCACTTTCTACCATGACTAATATACATAAATTGATATATTCATGAAAATCCTAATTTTTAGTTATAAATTTCATTCATATCTATCAGCATCCAAATATAATATTAAATATAAATGTAAACTCATATATTCAAATATTCGTCATAATACAAATATATTACCAACCCTAGAATTAAATTTAGTCAAGCATTTGGGATAAAATCTGATGAGATATATTGGAAGGCATCTCATGGATTCTTGGATTCATATGAATGACCAAACTAATTTCTAAGCATGTACCCTTATGTCTAATCAATATTGCTTATTGTTTGCCTTATATTTTCTCTAAATTGGAGTTGAGTATGCATTTTTTAGGGCTTGCATGCATCATTCCCCTTTTCTTCTTACTCTCTTTTTTTAATTCTTCTCTAAGTATTAATTTTATACTTTGGGAATTCATGACTTTTTAAGTTGTAAGTCACAACACACAATTGATGTCATGACTTTGTCATCTCTTAGGATCTCCTCTAGAGAAAAAAATATAAAGGTATAAAGAATGACTATGACTAATATTTAACTTTCTGTAAAATATTCAGCACAAAGTCATTGTGCTGAGAATAGTTGCTGCTTTGATCTTGAATTTGTGAAAAAAATATTTTTCACAATTGATGCATCATTCCCCTTTTCTTCTTACTCAGCACAAAGTCATTGTGCTGAGAATAGTTGCTGCTTTGATCTTGAATTTGTGAAAAAAATATTATTGCATTGGGATTGCTATCAATGAGTAATTGCTCTTTGGAACACAAATTCAAAAATTAATTGTGGTTTTGGTCTTGGGTTATTGAAAAAAATGTCATGGTGCTAGGATTGACTGACATATTAATAACTACTCTCTGAAACACAAAGTTGTGGTATTAAGAAATGGTCATGGCTTTAGTCTTGGCTTGTTGAACAGAATGATATGGTGTTGTGGTTTTCCATGACTAAATAGTTGCTTTTTGGGATAAAAAGTCATGTTGAAAATTGGTGCAACAACCCACATTTTGATGTTTTGGATTTGTCATGTATAAGTCAGAATTCTATAATATGTCATGATTATTTATAGCATTTGGGTACTTGGCTGTCGTCACATGAAATAAATGTCATGACCACTCTAAATGATTTAGAGTTAGTGCAAACATGACTCCAAAAAAATATTGAGGCCATGATAATTATGTTGTATAGTAAGATGATGATGTCAAATCAATGATAAAGACATGACATACAAATAATTCTATGAATATTTTGATAGAGTTATGGCCAAAAAATAAAATTGCAACTACTTAGTGCTACTATGGAAGGTGTATATAAGACATGACAAAAGAATTATTATGACTCTTCATTGTTCTCTTCCCTACAAGCTTTTTCTCTGCCAAGACCACAAATTTCACCAAAATTCACTATGATATATCTAATATTTGTCAAAACCTTTCAAAATAGATATTTAGTAAAATATATTTGAAACATATCAATATACATGCGTACATGCCTAATTTTTCTCCCTAAATAATATTATTTATTTGGAATCTTTAGTATTAAATAAACTTTACACTAAATGCATTGCTCAACCCAGAATAATGAGTCTTCCTCTAAATACTCACACCAAAAGAGAGCACATCTTTGATGACCATGACTAGTTTTGAGTGTTATGATGGGCTTTTTTTTTTGGAAATATGATTCAGAATTTTGGGATTTGTTAACAATAATAACTAGCTTCTTCATATAGTCTTTTTTGATGAAATCTATGTTCTATGTTCGAGTTGCTTCCCAAGCAGTGCTACGTTTAACATCCAAAGCTTGACCTTCTCCAAGAGCTAACTTGATAAAATTGAAAAAATTAAGTATTGAAAAATAAGTGCTCAAAAATTAAGATTGGATTTTAAAGTGTTGAATTTATATTGAAAAACTATTTGATAAATTACTGTTAATTGAATGCTGAATATACATATATTATTTAATAACTATAAATGTTGAATACTGAAATTGATGTATTTTACATATTTATCCTTATTATTAATGTATTACATATTATTCAACATAAACATAATTTCAAATGAATTTTTTTTCACTACATTTATTAATTGATAAAAAAAATTTCTAAAAACATATCCATATTATAAATCATAAATCCAAACAAGAAATAAAAATATTTAAAAAATAACCAATAAATTCTAAACTCTTTAAAACTATCAAAATTTTTAATATAAAAACAAAAATTAATGAACAACTAGTTGATTTGCTATTTCCTCTCTTAAATTAATCATGAAAGAGAGTTAGGGTTAGAGTTTGTGGTGGCGGAGAAAGGAGGAGGAGAAGAGATATTCACAAATTGAACTGTAGCATGAATGAGAAAATAAAAAAGAAATGAAAAAAATGACAAAATGGTAAATTTAAAAAAAAAATTTGTTGAAAATTTTCAGCCTTCAACATTAAGTATGTCTTTACCTACTTAAGATTTTAAATTTTAAATTTTCACTTAAAATTTTAAATTTTTAGCTCCTATCTTTTTTTATCAAACGCACTTAAAATTTCAAATCATTGAAAATTTTAATTTTCAATGGTTTGAAAATTTAAAGTGCATTATCAAACAGCCCCTAAATCTTCATTTTGTTAGTAATTTTAGCTATCTAGGCCAACTTATTTATATAGTATTTTTATTAAGCTTGCCTTTTTCAATTCTATTTTATCATCATGAAGTTCTTCAATACTATTTTATCTAGATATTCTACCATGAATGTCATGACTTTGGTAAGTATAATGACATCATTGCCTATGACTTCTCGGAAAAGTGTCACTATTCTTTATGCAGTCACAGCCTATGGAATTTATATCTAAATTATATTAATCATAGCTTTTCATCATATCATGACTTTCATCATTGTTTCTACAAGAAAAGTCGATGCATCCATTAAAGTCATGACTTTCTTCATTATGATTGGTTATTTCTCATTTGCCTTCAAATATTTCAACATTTTTGTTTCGGCCTTATCATTTGTTATAGCATGTCAATTATTAGTTGGAGATTTGCTCTCACTAATACTTCCATCATTATCTTGAGAGTCTCCTCAATAGTTTCTACATATTATTGCATTGAGAGTTTCATCTTTTCTACCTCTTTCTTTGCATCTTCGAAATTATATTATTCATATTTCCTTGAAGTCACGACTTTAAAGAAAATTGTGACTTTATAGTAGTCTTTATGTTAATCTTTATTTCATCTTTTTCTTTAAGCCATGGTGTTGATTCTACTAGCCTTGAGGAGTCAAATAGGTCAGGCCTTGTAGGGCTAGCCCGACCCATTTTTTAGGCCCACCCGGGCTCACATGTCGTGCCAGGTATAGCATGCTACAGTACCATGCCATACCTGGAAAAGCACGGTTAACTAGAGGGAAAGCTCGGCACAGTTTTTAGCTAAGTTGAAATTAGAAAATTAGGATTGTAGATGTTGTACTACCATCACCCGTTGGGCCTGCCGAGCCGTAGCTCATCGGGCGACACCATGTTGTCCACCTCAGGCATTATTTCATCGACCATCAGGCATTATTTCATCGGCCATCGGGCATCATCGCCTGTGCCATGCCCACATGTCAGGCATCTGGGTATGCTTGGCACGGCACATAAGCCAAAGAGCCTTGACCCGGCATGACATGTGGGCCGAAGAGCCTCTACCCAGCATGGCACGAATTGGGTCAATGGTTGGCACAACATAGGCCCGAGCATTGGTCATGGACCATGCTAGGCCAGGCACGACTGAATCGTGCCAAGCTTAAGGTCGGGGCCAGCTTCCTGGCCTATTTGACACCTCTATACTAGCCCTTGTAAATTTTAAATTTTACTTGCTCTTCACCAAACCAAAACATTGATTCCTCATTTTTTTGGCATCAATTAATACTTTTCCAATGGCTAAAAATAGTCATCCCAAAAATGAAATAAGCATATTGATCCGCCTCCATGTCAAGCACAACAAAATTAGCTAAAAAATAAACTTGCTGACTTTCATTAAAATATCTTCAATCACTCTCTTCAGAAGTTTAATGGAATGATCAATTATTTGAAATGGATGGATAATTAGAGTTATCTCACCAAAATTTAATATTCACACTATAGCTAATAGTATCAAGTTCACACTTGATTTCAAGTCATATAAGGCCTTTAGAAAAGTATGTTGTCAAAGTAGGTATAGAACTATAAAGCTTTCTAGATCTATTACTTTTCTTGGAAGTTTGCATTGGATGGTGGCATTACATATCTCAATCATATTTATCTTTCCACAAGTTTCCAACTTTCTCTTGCTGCCCATTATGTCTTTCATATATTTCATATAGTTTGACATTTGGACTAATTCTGTATCAATTGGGAGGTTCACCTCCAAATTCTAGAAAATATATAGAAACTTCTCAAATTGATCATTCATCTTTCCTTTCTAAAACATTATGGAAATGAAATATTAGAAAAGAAATTATTACTTTAATATCATCTTTCTAATACATATCTTTCTCTAATAAATGCTTTTGGTATGTTATATTTCTTATCATACTTTACTTCTTTATTAAACTTTACTAGTAACTACTGATAAGAACTTGGTAATAGGTTTAGGTGATGTAATGACTTTGAAAAATATCATAGCATGTTGTGCCACAAAGATGGGATATGTTGCAGCAAATACCGCTTCAATGAAGGGTAACATCATGATATTAGAGAAAGTCACAGCTTTGTCTTCCATTTCTATCAAGGTTTTCTTTTCTGCTTTCATTTTGGATTGTTTCCCCTCTAATTCTTTTTCCATTTCTCAATGTAAAGGACAAACATTTTCTTGGATTTTCTTTGGTATGACTATGCAATCCACTCGCATTCTTTTCTTTCATTGAGATCACTAGTTGTCCATCTTAGCTCTCAATGATTTTTATCATCATATTTTTGTATTATAATAACTTTTATATTCTCTTTAGATGAATATAGTTGGAGCCTAATGCTTCTTGCATGTGAAAGTATGTCGAATTATTCTCAAAATTATTCTAATATTAGCCCAATATCTACTATACATTTATAGAGTTCCCATATGAAAGGTTATCATGATTCCTTACTTTGTAGAATAATAGCTCTCTCCACTTGATAAACCAAGTTGAATTCAGCCTATTTATATTATTGAATAGCAGAAACTTTTCTCACACTAATTTGCTTGTTATTTCGAGCTTCAAATTTATGAAAAACACATCTATCTTCACTTGTATGGAAATCAATCTATACAACTCTAATAATCCAACTTATTTTCTCCCAAATGCATGATCACTTGGAGTTTGATAGTTATTTTTTTTATCTTATAAAAAATAATGCTTTTTTATGTAATTTGTTCATGATAGAACCATCCCAAGATGCATCAATAGTGCATCTCATAATAAAATTTAACTCATTATAAAAAGTTTGTGCTTTGAATCACAATTAAAATTCTTATTATGGGCACCTCCTCAAAGTTTATTTGAATCAGTCTCAAGTATCATTCAAAGTTTCTTACTCTTCTTGGTAGAATTAGTTTATCTCTCCAAATAGTTGAGAGGTAATTTAAGGTGGTAAAAACTTGGTGAACAAAACTTGCACTAGTTTGTCCCAATTCTCTATCAAACTTCAAGATAAACATTGAAACCAACTTTGAGCTTTGTCTCTTAGAGAAAGGAGAATTAACAATAATCTAATTTCATCTGAGTTAACTTCATGTATCTTCACCATATCACACAACTCTAAAAATTTATGACATGGCTATTTAGATCTTCTTACATTCTCACATTATACTAATTCTTCTATACCATAGTTATCAAACTTAGCTTCAACTGAAAGTAATTCACTTGCACTAGTTGTATCCAAATTCTAGAATAGCTATCCATCATGGTAGGTCTTCAATAATCTTTCAAGGTATGGTAAGGATTGGGTTGTTGGATAGCCTGTCCCTTGTCTTTTTGGAAGGGTCTATTACTTCCATTTATCCCATCATCTTTCTATCAACTCTATGTCTCAAAAGTGTTCTTATTAATCTCTCAATTTCTAGTTCCAAAAGATTTAACTTAGTCTCAGAAACTCTGCTCATTAAATTTTCTTAGTTGCTACAAAAAAAACAAAAAGAAACAAAAATATATACACTCAACCTAAATACAATATAAATAATAAACAAAAATAATTTCATCACAACTTGAAATGAGATATATCAACTCAAGTTAACAAATTGAATAACTACAACACAAATTTGGAAATGGCATTAAAAACTTGTTATGCCTTTGTGGGGGTGCCAAAACAAATAGTTAACTGACATAATCACAAAATTTAGTAGATCAATGATCTATTGTCCAATGTTGCTCTATAAATATATGAGTCATACAAGAAATCAACATAACCTTATTGTGTTGGGGCTAACTCTATTTATATTTACTATATTGCATAGCTCCAAAAATATTATGACATATTTATTAGGATCCTCCAATGGTCTTCCACTAAACAGGTGTTAATGAACCATAACTATCAAACTTAGCTTTAACTCAAAGTAGATTGCTTCTACTAGTTACAATCAAGATAACTAAATAATTATCCATCATTATGAGCCTTCAATAGTCTCCCAATGTATGATGGCAGATGAACTATTAGACAAATTGGTCATTACTACCTTGTTGCTCTCTATTACTACTAGTGCTCTTCATAGACTCTTTATTAGCTCTGTATCTAGTAATTTCTCTTCTAGTTATTTCAATTTCTAGGTCCAAAGAGGTTAGCTTAGTCACATAGCTTAGACTCATAAAAGGGTACTTAAAAGGAAAGTAAATGAAAAGAATACAAGTAAAACCAAAAATATAACTATCTACTTTCCAACCAAGTTAAAAAACTTAGCATTTATATTCAAAAATATTTATCAAACTCAATGCAATTTAAACTATCAAAAAAGAATCATCCTTTTACAAGAATAATTACGTTAACTCACATTGACTAACCAAACTAAATAATATCTAGTAATAGCACCAAAAATTTATTGTGATTTTATTATGCCACCCAATGTATTGGTGAGGTGATATCCCAAATCAACAATGAGAGTATCTCACAAATAGAGTTTCACAAGTGCTTGGATCATACAAGTAAAAAGATTACTTTTTTCAAAATATCAATCTCACAAAGATTTTATTAGTAGTTCAGTTATTCAATAGTGAGACAACTCAATTCTATTAAATTGATATTCAAATTGTGGGATCGATCTTATATCTATGGGCTTATTCATTTAATTTTGGCGGTGTTTTTCCAAATTAACTTTAATTATATTATGCTTGGACAAAAAATAAAGGTTTGGATGTTGTGTAATGACTCATTTTTCTAACAACACGTAATGTAGTTATCACTATTGAACTAGCCCTAATGGTGGTACTCATGTAATTGTCCTCTTGGTACATCACCACCAAGATAACAAATTATTTATGATCAATAGTCATTCACAATCTCTTATATCTTTTAGACAACTTCATCAATTGCCCTTGATGATTACTTTATGTGCACACTCTAAATCTCCAGCTTATTGTATCATATAGAGCAATAATTGATATTATTTATAAGAATTTTTACTTTTTGTTTCATAAGTACCATACTCATATAATTAATATATTCTTTCGTCAAGTTTTACTAGTGAAAATCATACAAGTGAAAGCAACTCAATTGGGCTATCACCATCTTATGACTCACAGCAAACTCAAATTGAGAACTAGTTCTTGAGGATTGCATATCTTGAGGATTGCATGTCATTGACCACCTCAGTCATGATGCGACTAACATACTAAAAGTGAAGCCCTTAGAAGATTATTCTATATAACATCCATCATAAATGAGAATTAGTTTTTCTAAGATATCTACAAATGATTTGCATATTAAATTATTCATATTTTTGGCTTCGTAAGTACCATACTTGCAATGATTATTATACTCAAATTTCAAGTTTTAATGAATAAGTTTATATCATGCATATAGTTGGAAGTGCTATCATTTCCTTCCTATACCTTATGCATTAGTGAGCCTTGTGATTTACATATTACCATCAACTACAACAATCTCAAACAAACCTACTAACAATTGAAAGTCTAGTTCAATTTTTATATAATCACTCATCCATCAATACCTATATGCAATATAAATTAAACACAATTATTAATGTAAAACTCATAGTCACATCACATAAAATATATTATACAAATCCTACACCACATGGAATTTTGATAAAACTTTCCAAATCTATCCTAGAGAGGAGGGTTTGAGAGTTATACCCCCAACTCTCGAGATAGCATTAAGTTTTACATCCCTTGATTGATTTTTGAGCTCCTAGAAAGTGAAAAATTTGTCTTTAAAGTTTGGTAGATGCACCATGGATTTTCTTGTAGCATAGAGGGAGAAGAAAAAATGATAGATCCAAAATTTCTCTTTCTTATGCATTTATAGTCCAATAATTTTATATTACTCTAAGTAGGAAGTTGTAGCTTTTAGAAGAAAGTTGCAACCTTGATCTTTATCTCTTATGCTTGAGGTCACAAATCTTGAAAATCAGCATGAATCCGGAATGCATCTCAAACTTTCTGTAACATATAGCCATGGTGCTGGGAAATGATTAAGACTTAGGCATAATGTCTATATAACACAAATCCATTTTACTATGAAGTAGGTATGGCTTTCTATATTTGTTGTCATGTTCTTTACAAAGAGCCATAGTGCTAGGAAATGCCATGTTATTGTGAATTGACTCTCGTGAAATAGTCATGGCATTGACATTAGTCTTTCTTGATCATTATATAGTCACGACTCTATGAATTAATCATATAATTAAGGTCTCTCGTGTATATTTTTTGGTAGTGGCACTAAAAAATAGCTACTATAAAAAATTACTTTGCATATGTCACAGGCTTCAATTCTCTCATATATCATATCATTGTGATGCTACAAAGATACTATGATACTAGTAATAAGCTCATACATAAAAGTTACATCTTTGCCATCCTTTGAGGATATGAGTTATGACATTGGAAAATAGTCATACTTGAGTAATATCCTATGTAACAATTTGTGTCCCAAAAGTCACCATCCTAGATAATTGTTGCAACTTTGGTCTAAGTAGTTTTGACTATTTACTTTTTTGTAACTTAAAAGTTATGGCTTTGTAAAAAGGCCATAAAATACCAAGTCATATTAAAGATAAAGTTATAGTACTAGGTCATGGTTATGCCTTTTAGAAATATTGGAGTCTTACATTATTGTGACATAAATTAATATTGTGACCATTTAAATTTTATAAATAAAGTATGGTTGCTACTCTATGATAATATTACAATAACATAAAATATATCTCACATTAGAAGGATTATGCAAATGAGTTGGTAGGATCATAGCGTAGAAAGATTATCATGATCAATTATTTATACTTTCAACTAAAAATAGATATTGAAACTATACAAGACTAAATATTCTACTTCTCATCCAAACATCTCTAAAACCTTTTAATTTCATGACCATTCATTAAAACCCACCAAAACTATAAAGTCATGAAATTAATCTATAATTACTTTATTTCCATGTCTTGACATCATCACAAATCACCAAAATATATAAGAATATTTGGTAGTTTGAAAACTAAACAAACTCACACACTAAAATAATTACTCATTCTTGAGCAGTGACTCTCTCTCCATAAAAAAACAATTCTTAAAAATTACTAAGAAAATCTTTGACTATGTTTGAGTATTATAATATCTAAATATAGTAGAGTAACTTTAAGCAAACAAGTTGATAATCACATTGAGTTTTGAGTTCTTTGACTATACTCATGGATCATTTGATGTACACATTCATTTATGTGGTAGATATAGTTATTTATTACATCATACATGCAAAAACATTTTTTGTGTTTCCTCCCAATCAGTGCTATATTTAATATTCATTGCTCGACCATTTAAACCTCTTTTCTTTTATTATAGAATTTTGATATCCATGCTAACTTCTTAGTAAATTATTTTACCTCCTTGTTTGTTTCTTCATTTAGTCTTGCTTCATCTATATTTATTTATTGGGTCTTTTATTTATTGGATGTCATGACTTTAGTGAATATCATTATTTTTTCATGTGCTGGCTTATCTCTTTTGTTTTTGAATCTCCAAAGTCACGATGATGAGTATATCCATGACTTTTTCCTTTAAGTTTTTCTTTATCATTTTCTATATAAATCCCCAAATTCATGGTGTTAAGTATGACAATGATTCTCCTTTATGTTTTTTTTTTGTTGTTTTCTTTCTTGATCTCCAAAGTCATGGAACTGAGTAAAGCCACAACTTTATCTTAAAGCCTTTCCTTGACCTTTCCATTCTATAACTCCAAAGTCATGACATTATGCACATCTATGATTTTGTCTTTAAGGTTCTGATTGACTAATTCATTCTATTTTACCAAAGTCACTATATTATACACAATATATTTCCTTGGACATTTTCATTTTGTACCCTCAAAGTCATGACACTATGCATAATTGTGGCCACCTTTGATTGGGTCCTCGATGGTTTTTTATTTCAGCCTTCCCTTTCTTAATTGTTCCTTTAGCTTACATAAAGTTTTCAACCTAATATTCCTATGAAGATATGACTTTGAAGAATGTTGTGACCTCATATCAATGATCTTCT
This sequence comes from Sapria himalayana, assembly GCA_029783825.1. NCBI lineage: Eukaryota > Viridiplantae > Streptophyta > Magnoliopsida > Malpighiales > Rafflesiaceae > Sapria > Sapria himalayana. The sequence continues at coordinate 13,388,466 of JAREIK010000088.1, forward strand.
GTTTCCTCATTTTCACAACTCCAAAAATAGTTTTGTCATCATATTTTTCATCTTCATCAATATCATGGCTCCAAAGTTATTCTTCCACTTAATCTCCAACATTTGTATCAGGCTAGTAGTAATCTATAAAATTCTTTCATCAAAAATTAATATTTTGTTATATTACATAATGAAATTGATTGTCTATTCTTTAATATATTATTTCATCCTCGTCTAGATTTTATAAGTTATTATAAAAATTAAACTTTAATTTCTATTCATTGATTTGCAGAGTAAGAGAAATGTTAGAATAATTTTTTTGAAATTTAATCTTCATCCAATTGATAGAATCATTAAATTGATACTTGATCCCAAGTTACACAATACTTTCCAAAAGTTGTGATCTCAAATAGTGCAATGTATAAAAAAACTTCTCGATTCATTCTATTTCTTCGGAAGTTTTCTTTGAATGATTACACTATATTTCTTGGTCAATTTCATGATCACATATATCTCTAACTTTCTCTTACTATTCATTATATCTTTTATGAACTCTATGTAGTTTGGTATTTGGATAGAGATTCAACAAATAGTATATTCACTTCAAACTTCTGAAATATAATAAGAAATTTCTTGTAGTGTTTGTCCAATATTCTCTTTCAAAACTATTGTGCAAATGGAAGATTCATCGAAAATTTATCCATAGCTTCATTCTTACTTATTTTTTATCTCCATGGCAATGGCTTCGAATAATTTCCAACCACTCACCTATTTCTTCATTTATCTCCATGGCAATGGCTTCGAATAATTTCCAACCACTCACCTATTTCTTCATTTATCTCCATGACAATGGCTTCGAATAATTTCCAACCACTCGCCTATTTCTTCATTTATCTCTGTCACATCTTTGGGTGAGATTTGGGCTTGCACTTTCAATGGAGTTGTGACTTTGTTATGTGTCATGACATCATATTCTTTATTCTTAGAGCTCTCTTTAGTAGAGGTCATGGCTTCTTGAAAATTTTCAATTAGAGCTATGACTTTTGAGAAAGTCATAGTGCTATTAGTCCTAAAAGTTCTAGAATTCTCTTGTTCAAAATGGTGCCTTTGTAGTTTTTTTTCTTTCAAAGTAATATAGAAGAGCAATTATTTGGATTTGTTTCAGTATCACTAGGCAATTCATCTACTCATTTTCTCTTCATTAATAATACTATCTTATTTGATTCTATATGTTCTTGAATATCAAACTTGTTTAATCCATTCTCACTTCAAGAACACCCATCCAATTTTCTTGGTTATCATTTCTCTTTTTCAATGCTGCTAAAATAGCATTCAGAACTTCTTTCAAAGCTATCTTATATTCCCTTCATAATAGTTGATAATTAAAGCTTGAGCTTCCTAGATTGTGGTAGCTCAATATATAATTTTCAAAATTTTTTGAACAATACCTAATATTTTGTAGTCTACTCTCATAGTCTCCAAATAAAAGAAATTCTCATGATTTATCACAAGTCAATGCTAATACTTTGGGACATTATTGTTGGGTCTAAACATTTAATTAGCCTTTGCTCTACTTTTTGTCGAGTCCTTCCATTTGATAAATGGGATCCATGTCAATCAATTCATATGGATGTAAAAGAATAATCTTTCCTAAGACTCTCCATTTTTTCCTCTTTGGTATCAAACTTCCTTAACAAATCTTCTATCTTAGCTTCAATTATAGCGAATTGATCTAACTCTAATATTTTAGCTTATCTTTTCTGAAATTAATAATTTATTGGAGTTTGGTAATTATTGCTCCTCAAACAAATAAAAGGCCTTCAATGATGATTTATTCATAATCAACCCTCCAGCATTTATATCAACTATGCACTGCATCATATAGTTCAACATATTCAAGAAGATTTAGGCTTGGAACTACAACTCAAATCCATTGAGAACATCTTCTCAACAACTTGTTAAACTAATCCCAGTCATCATAAAGAGTTCAATGCTCATCTTGATATGATTAGCTTACCTTTCTTTGTAATTGAGATGTAATTTGAGGCAGAAATAATTTAGTGAGAAAAACTCTCACTAGTTCATCTCAACTTTCAATTGAGCCTTAAGGTAAATACTAGAACCAACTATATGCCTTATCCCTTAATGAAAATTGAAATAAATATAACCTTATTGTATTGTGATTAACTCTATTTATTTGTATCAAGTCACATAGCTCCAAAAATATGGTGACATGTCCATTAGAATTCTCTGATGCTTTTCTTTTATACTAGTACGGATGAACCATAGCTATCAGACGTAACTTTAACTCAAAGTAGTTGGCTTCCACTAGTTGAAATTCAATACCTAAATAATTATTAATCATCATAGGCCTTCAATAGTCTTTTTAGCAATGATAGTAAATAGGTTGATGGACAACTTTCCCATCGTCATCTTAGGGATTTGTTACTATAAGTGTCTTCCATATTTTATTTATTGGATCTTTGTTTGACATTTACTCTTTTATTTCTTTTGATTTCTTAGTCTAGAGGAGTTAGCTTAGTCAATGAGTTTTGACTCATAAAAGAGTACTTAAAATATCAAAAAAAAAAAAGGATTTAAGCAAAAACCAAAATATAAATATCAACTTTGCAAAGAGGTTACCAAGACTTAGCATATAGATTTGAAAATATTTTTCAAAATAAATATTATTTAAATTACTAAATATGAATTATACTTGTACATGTATAATTATGTTTACTCACTTTGAATAAGCAAACTAAACAATCACTGGCATTGGTATCAAAAACTTGCGTAATTTTATTATGTTACCTGATTTGTTGCTTAGGTAATGTCCCAAAAGGTTGTCAATAAGAGTATTTCATCAATAGAGATCTATAAGTACATAAGTTGAACAAGTACTAAAATGGACTATTGTCAAGATATTGATCTCATGGAAAATATAATAATTATTCAGGTATTCAATAGTGAGATAACACAATTCTAGTAGAATAGATAATTGGATTGTGGGATCAAACTTAGATTGATGGGCTTATTATTTAAATTTAGGTGATGTTTGTTCCAATTAGCTAGAATTATATTATGTTTGGACATAAAATGAAGGTTTAAATATTGTGCAATAACTCTATTCCCTAATAGCATATAAAGTAGTTATCATAATTGGACACATCACAAAGATGGTCTCCTCGTAGATGTCCTCTTAGTAAATAACCACCAAGACAACAAATTATCTTTTCTGTAGAGGCATTCACAATCTCATACCTTTTAAACAACTTTTCAACTTTTCTTAATAGTTATTTTATATTAACACTCATATTCTCTGGTCTTAGGTACCATAAAAACCAAGAATTGATATGGTTAGTAAGCATTTTTACTTTTAACTTCAAAAGTATCATTCATAATTAACATATATTTTTCTCAAGTTTCAATAATAAGAACTATATGAGTGAAAGTAACTCACAAAAATTTTCACCACCTTATGAGTCATATCAAATTCATGCATAGTATGATAATTGCTTATATATAATATCTATCCCAATCATGAATTAGTTCTTTTTAGATGTATACAATGGAATAACATGTAAAAACATTCATACTTTTGGATTCACAAGTACCATACTTTTAATGATAAGCATATCTAAATTTTAGGTTTTAACATTTCGGTTTATCTCATGCATCGTAGTCAAAAAGGTTGTCACTTTCTTCTTACCATATTCACAAATGAGCCTTGTAATTTGCCTATCACCATATACCATGACAATCTCATACAAACATACCATTAGTCAAAACCCTAATTTAAATTATATTTAATTACCCATTCATCAATATCTATGACACAACATAAATCAAACACATTAATTTATGTAAAACCCAGTGTCATATCACATAAAATAAATTACATAAATCCTAATCCACATACTATTTTGATAAAAAAAATCTTGAATTTACACTAAAGAGGAGAGTTGTGAAAGTCAAGCCCCAACTCTAGAGATTAGCATTTAATCTTGCACACCATGCTTACTTATGGAGCCCCTAGAAAATGAAAATTTTGCACCTATGGCTTGGTAGTTGCATCATAGCTTTGATTGTTATGTGGACAAAAAGAAGAAAAATGAGAGATTCAAGATTTTTCTTTCATCCAATATTACACTCAAATAATTATACATTAATCAAAGTCGGAAGTCATGGTTTTTAGAAGAATATTATAACTTTAAACTTTATCTCTTAAGCTTAAGATCGTAGCTCTAGAAAATAGTTGTAGCTCTAAAATATATCTCTATTTTTGTAACACAATCATGGTGCCAAATAATGATCATGACTTGGGATTAATGTCTCGGTAATACAAAGTCATGATATTATAAAGTGATCGTAGTTCCATCTCCCTGTATTCTTATTCTTCATAAAGGGCTTGAGTGCTAAGAAATACCATTTTTGAAATCCCAACAAAAATGAACGAAAAAATAATATGATTTATTTTTGGAAAAAAATAGGTAAAATAGTAATTTTGCAATAAGAAAAATAAACTAAAAATTATAGAACCCTGATGATAAAATGGATTTTATTATTGAATTCATCTTGGAAAATATAGCTATGGTGATAAAATTTATCAAATTCTGAGGAAGTCAGAATTTAGTTATTTTTTTTATTTAAATATTTTTTATAATAAATAAAGTAATTAAAAAACACACATAAATGAAAAGACTACACCACGACATTAGCACATGGTTGCGCATGCATGATCTAAGTGTCTGACAAAAAAAATAAAAAAAAAATATAATAATAATAATTTTTAATAAAATAAAATAAAATAAACAATGTGAATTCGGAAAATGGGAAGATGGGAAGAAAAAATATAATAGTCCAAGAACTAAAGTTGTTTTACGCGACAAGATCTTTAGTTTGACATCAAATTTATAAAGTTTTCGTGAAATTTTCCGGAAGGTTGTGGTTTTCTCCTATTAGAATTTTTTTCTATTTAAAGGTAATAAATGATCATATTTTATTTTTCAATTCAAAATTGTTAGGAATATCATTAGAAATGATTAATTAGTAAAATACTTTTCTATTTCATTTCGTAAAATTTAGTACATGTGAATTAGGTTTGGATTGTTATAGTTGTGTTGAAATGTCGTTTAATCATAAATGGTATAAATGCATTTCATATGCATGGGAACATTCCATATAGATGGGTGGGTGCATGATATATATATATATATATATATATACACGTGCGCACGCACGCACACACACACACACACACACACATATAAGGGTATATAGATTATATTTGGCGAACTCGAATTAGGACAATGTCTAGACTAAGTTGCGCGGTATTTTTTTTTCTAGAGCATGGCTATTATAAATTTGCGAACTTGAATTGGGACAACGTACAGGCTAAGTTACGTGATGGTTTTTGGAAACTCTCCTAGAAAAAAAATATTTTGTCGAAGAAATATCCAATATATTTTTCGAATGAGATCCATATTTCTCAGAGTAAATCCAAGAAAAGCATATTTTATTCAGAGAAATATACAATATATTTTTTGGAGGAGATCCATATTTTTCGGAATAATTACAAAAAAATAAATATTTTTATAGATACACACACACACACACACACATATATATATATATATATACACACCTATATATATAATATGTCACACTTGCTTCGGCATTTGTGAGGGAGTCGATGGGACTCAAGAATATGGGGATATTAATATTTCATCCATAATTACATTCATATAAACATTGTACTTGAATGGGTGTTGATATATATGCATGACATTTTACATGCACTTAGGTAGGGAGTAACTCTGTAGGAGTTTACCTCTACTAAGCTTTGCTCACTCTGATGTGGGACCCCTTTCAGGTATTGGTCCATGGCAGATGACAGATCCGCATGCGGGATCGCACGTGTGAATAAAATCTAGTTGTGGCTTAAATAATGTATTATGTGTTATTAATTCTACTGAGCAAATAAAAGAAACAAAATGTGTATGCTACATTTGGAAATATTTTATTTTATTGCACATTGTATTGTGTGATTGGATGAAATGGGACCCTCTAGGGGATGGGGTGTCACACCATTACATTGTGAATGGCCTCCTATGAAATAGTTTCAGCATTGGCATTTTTTTTTTGATCATTATATGGTCATGATGCTGTGAAATATCTACAATACTGAAAAAGTCTCTCATGTGTTTCCTATAGCCATGATACTAGCAAATGACCACAACACAAAAAATTCACTTCATATGTCTATGTGTCCATGGCATTATGTGTTGTTATGATACTAGGTTTTACTTCTCTCTTAAATCATGTTGTCATGATACTACAAAATATAGGGGCACTTGAAATTATCCCGCACAATAAAGTAATGTTTTGTCTTCATTTGATGATAAAAGTCATTTCCTTGGAAAATGAATATATTTGATTATGTCCTTTATAACATTTAACGTCTCAAAAGTTGGGTACTATTACTAAATAATTGTCATGGCTTTGACCTAAATATTTTGGCTATGTAATTTTTTATAGCTCAAAAGTCATAACTTTGTAAAAAGGTCACAACTTTGAATTTAGACTATTGCGTCATATTAAAGATAATGTCGTGGTGTTAGGATATGGCCATAACTTTTAGGACTAGTTGGGTACTTGGTTGTTGCAGCATAAGATTAATGTTGCAGCCAGATAAATTTAATGGATAAATATGTCCATGACTCCATTATAAGATTTTAGTTACAATGAATATCACACAATTGAAGGATTGTGCTAAGAAATTAGTAAGATCATAGTATACAAAGATTACCAAAACCAATTAGGTAGAGTTTCAGTCAAGAATTGATGTCATAATTAAGTAAGAATCAATACTCTACCTATTATCCATGAACCACTAAAAACCTATTGATTTCATAACTATTCATCAAAACCCAAAAAAACTCTAATGTCATAAAAATATAAAATTAATTCATAATAACACCATTTCCAAGCCTACACATAAACACAATTTACTAAAATAAATAAAAATATTTTGTAGTTTGAACACCAAACAACCATCTCTAATATCACTGCTATTTGATGTAAAAGAGAGACTAAAACCAAAGGCATCATGCCTATTTGATGCAAAAGAGGTACCAAAGGCAAAATAATGACCATTTTTAGCATCATATCCATTTGTTGAAAAAGAAAGACCAATGTCATAACCCATTCACAAAACCATTACTTTCTATTATTGAGAGAATGCAAAACTCATGATTTATTTCACAATATCATGACTTTGTCTCATAAAAGTATTAGAAGACATTCCAAACCTATGCCATTTTTCTATAGTCCTAACCTCGAGCTCAATAGACAAAGGTTAAAGTCATTATATTTTTCCAAAGCCATGACTTTTACTCAAACAAAGGCTAGATTTTTGGATTATAAAATGGAGAGGGGAGAGACCTAAAAACTTTTTCTTCACTCTTTAATACTAAAAAGAAAAGCACAATAACAACGCTAGAAAATGAATCTTTTTTTCTTTTGGGGATCCACAAGCAAGTAAGTGATACAAAATAAATACTAAACCCTAGAGTTAGGAGGCACAACTTTCAAACCTCCTCCCCCCATGGAAGATTCAAGAAATACATGAAAATAATGTGTGATTAGTGTTTGAATCCTATATTCTTATAAGGGTTTTCATTGGAAAATTCAGATTTATGAGACTTCTTTTCTTATACCTCATATGAATTTCTCTCTAATATTTTGCTAAATCGAGGTCTAGGGTTTATATAATTATTAATTATATGATGTATGAATGATTTTATGATTAATTGATGTGTTTGATTTATGTTGTGGAATGAAAATTGATATTAATAGTGTTTAAATAGATCTCGAAATAGAGTTTTGACTATTGGTCAGATTTTGTGTATTGTTATGGTGGACAGTGATAAGTAAACCATGAAGCTCAATCATGCATATGCTAGGAAGGAAGTGACAAACCTTTTGACCATGATGCATGAGACAAACCTATATGTTAAAATCTAAAATTTATGTTAATCATTATGAGTATTATACTCACAAAGCCAAAAGTATGAATAACCCTACATGCCCCTTCATTATATATATCTTAGAAGAACTGATTCTCAATTGATATAAATATTTTTTAAAATTATTCTAAGGATTTCACCTTTAGTGTGTGAGTAAAATTATTACTATATAGGATAGTGATATTTAATTCATAGGACATGTGCGAGTGGTTGAGACTCACAAGGTGTTGATAACCCTTTGAGTTACTTTCATCATATGGTTTTAACTTGTGAGATTTAAGAGAAATATATGTTAATTGTGTGAGTATGATACTTACGAAGCTGAAAATGTAAATACTTTTAAACCATATTAGTTTTTAGTTTTTATGACACTTGTTACAGGAGAATAAGAATATACATATGATATAATTGTCAAGGGTTGTTGATAAGTTACCTAAAAATTATAGACTTGTGAATGACCCTCAAGTAAAAGTGATTTGTTGTCTTGGTGATAAAGTGTCACGGGGATAGCTATGAGTGGATTATCAATGAGCTGGACTCAATGAAAAAATAACCACCTTGCATGCTATTAGGCCAAATAAGCATTCTAACAATCATCCAACCTTTATTTTCTATCCAAACCCAATAAAAATTAAATTATTTGAATATGCATCATATGAATGAAGTGAACAAACCCTATGATCTAAAAGTTCTATAAAAATATCGAATTATCTTTTCTACTTTTTCTTTTTCTTTTTCTTTTTCTTTTAGTATGCATGGGGCTGTAGGTTGCTTTCTTTGATCTTATCTGCTCACGAATGGTCTGCTAAAGCCAATAAGATCGAAAAGTAAACTCCTCACCAAACACAAGCCCTGCTAAGCAACAAGGCTCAGCTAGGGCACAAGAGAACTAAGGGCGGGGGGTTAATTGTAATGTCTCACTATTAATTGACCTAACTGCTGATATAATCTGTATGAGATCGATATTTAAATGAAAGTCATTTATACTACTTATATGATATATATACTTGTGGATCTTTATTGATGAGATAATCTCTCCGGTGAGCTTTTGGGATAATATATAACTAATAAAATTAGATAGCACAACAAAGTCACAACAATAGGCAAGACGTGAAGTTGAGGGGCCATGGGGTAGTACTAGTGGTCAATGCCATCCACTAATGGGTGGGTGGCCAATGGAATAAAATATTTAATTTTTATTAATTTAAATATACACTTCAATATAAAATAGAATGAAATAAATTAATAAGATCATTACTCAATAAAAAAATTTACATATGTTTTGTTTTTTTGACATCATCTTATCATATCATGTGATAAATAATAAAAAATTGAAAAAATATAAAAGTTTAAAAAATGTGTACATCTACATCATCAATATAAACACACATTAACATATTGCATTTCAATCCTCTAAGTGATTAAGTATAATATCCATGAATCACAATCAGTTTATGTCATTAGTATGAATCAAATCATCATATTTGAATCTCAAAGTAGCACTAGCCTTAATATCCTTGACGTTGTCATATGAATTATAATCCATTAGTAACTCTTTCACTCTATTTTAAATTCCCATTTTTAGTCTTCTGGATTCTTCCAGCATGAAAGTACTTTTATGATATCGAGTCATAATCTAGATCTCCTATCTAAAATAATAAGTATAGCTACCCAATGGGTCAGTAAATAATATGTCATCTTAAATAGCATGGGATAGGTGGATTTATATGCTTTCTACCAACCCAGAATATTTAAATTTTTATTATTATCATATGATAGAATTGAGTAGTAATCAGTAACTAACTACCAAGATAGCTCGCTCATATTCGACTTACTATCCTATTATTTACCCCTTGCTAATTAAATAGAAAATATATCAACTCCAATTATGGTGTACATGTCTATACTTGGAGCCTCAGTATAACTATCATACCTAGTATTATAATATGTAAACATGTTATATAATTTTTTATGAATCTAACTATCAGGTTCTTCTACTTAGTTCATTCATGTAAATATGTATCTTAAAATATTTTCTACACGTTCCACCATAACCATATGATCTATATAGGCGGCTTAACAATAAAGAGATTAGATAGAAGACCTATATTTTAAATGCTTGGTCTACATCTCAATAGTCATGGTACTAAAATTTAAATATTTTATATACATGCCAAAAATATTACTAATATTACATATGCATCTGAGTATAATGCAAGTTGATAGTGTACAGAGGTAAACACATGTTCATCATATCATAAAAAATATTTAGGAATATTAAAAATAAAATTTCTATCATTCTAGATCATCAATAATAAGTTTCTCACACTTACTATTGATATAGTTAAATATTATGTACATATAATTAACATATAACTCTAGCATCATGTAAATATAATTCTAATAGTATCTCACATTCATTTGAAGATTTTTCTTTTTAGGCCTACTAACAAACATAGATTGTAGAACTCATGTTCTGTGTTAGGTATCCAAAAATATTTTTGGTGAATTTATTATGTTTTTAATGGAGAGAAAACAACTTGCATTCTATCTTGCATTATTAGGTTAATTAAGTGACATATATATCTAATAAAAAAATATTAATTAATTAAGCACCTATCTCTAATAATTCTAACAAATATAATAATGGAAACACAATTATTTGAAGTGTTTAATGATTGTACTACTAAAAAACATATATTATATATCATATTCTATAAATATCATCATCAAATTCTCAAATATGATAGGGTCATCATGAGGAGAGAGAATCTCAAGAAATCCAAAAAAGTTTTTATTTAGTTTTAACCTAGAATCTACATAGTAGGTGATGAGACATGAATAATTAACATCATAAATAGTCCATATGTCGTATGTCAAAGATACCACTCCACTAAATTTTATACATTTATTAATTATTAATTATTAATTATTTTTTTTAATTTAAATTATTTAATTGTCATTTATGTTGTTAGACCTAAGAATTCAATGAGTGGAAGTATGTCTACATAATATTAGTTACTCTATAATTCTCCAAGTTTTTAATCATAAAACCCATGATAGTAATGAATTTCACAATATCTTTCCTCTCAAACTCATTTGATAAATGAACAGTGTCAATGAACCTAAAGTTGATTTGATTTCAGATATCTTACCACTAAGTTGGGGTTTCCTAAGATTTAATATACTATATTTTGTGTTTTGCATTTATTGGCATACCTCTTAAGATGACTAGTGTCATTAGTTCTCATATATATATTAGAGGTGTCAAATAGGCAGTGTCGTGCTAGCATTGCTCATTTTTTGGTGGCCCTACTAGGCCACCATGACATGATGGGCACGACCTAGTATGGTAGTCATGTCATGTCTGCCATGACTCAGTATGACAATCATGTCATGCATGGCATGACATGACTTGAATATTGCCTGCCCAGCATGGTTCTACCGATTTGAGTATAGGTAGAGTTGGGTCGGGTCATGCCTAACCATGTCGGGCCATGCTAGGTTGTGTCGGGTCATGCCCGAAGGCTACCAACCTAGTCAAGCAATCACCAATTGTGGTTTATGATTTTAAATTTTACTTTTACAAATTTAAAATTTTAAGTTATAGATTATAAATTACAACATTAAATTATTTCACATAATTCACAAAAAAATAAAATCATTAACACAAATAACAAATTTTAATAATTACAAATATCAATAAAACACATCCATCATCCAATCCAAAAAAATAAAATAAAACAATGTCACAACAACATAAAATAAAAATTATTAATCATATTCATGCAAGCTCAATACCAATGCCAATCAGTATAAGTATATAAATGATCATCAATATGTAAGCATCCGATGCTATCACTAGCGGTGTGTTCAATATCCTCAAAGTTTCATGAGTCATCATCTACCAGAAACTTTCTACTTTTGTTCTAGAAGAATCCTGGATGCCTAACCTCGAATCCTCCTAATACTTCATGTATGCTAGTGTCTCAATGATATCTGGATATATTCTTGATCTCCCTCCGAAATTGCATTAACTACAATAGAAAAAGTCAACTTTGATGCTACACTTGTCACTAGAGGAGTCAATAGATATCATGTCATCTTAGACAATATAGGATAGGTAGACTCATAATTTCCACCATTGTAAATTATCAAAGTTATTAAAATTGTTATGTAATAGGATTGAGTAATAATTAGTATCTAAGTATTAAGACAACACCCTTCTATTTGACTATTCACCTCATTGTTTCCCCCTTGCTGACTGAATGGAGAAGTCATCTCCTAATATAGTATTTGTGTCCATACTCAGAGCTTGGTTATAACTACATACTATACCTAGTGTCATAGTATGTAAATAACTCCGTCAAGTTTTCATAAATGAACCCTTCAAGTTGGTGATCTTGGTTCATGCACATGGATATGTATGTGAAAATGTTCTCTACGACTTCCACATTAACCTTAGGATTCATGCAGGCAGGCATACAATAAAGAGATGGAATGGTGGACTAGTATTTTAAGTACTTGATTTCCATTTCAACAGTCATATCACTAAATGGAAAGTTATCTTTAAACTTTCTAAACATGCCACTAATATTACATTTGCACTCAAGTGCAATGCAAGTAGTGAGAGTGTAAACAGGTGAACACATATTTATCGTGTCATAAAAAATTTTCAAGAATTTCATAAATAAAATTTTGTATATCCATGAAACTCAGATGAACACAGATGAACATAGAGACCAAGAAACTCTTATTATCTACTAGGCATCCGAAGATATTTTAGTGAGTTATGTATTTTTTCTAAAATGGGGGAAATAACCTTGATCCCCTTTTATACTATCAGGTTAATGATGTGACACATGCATCTAATATGAAAAATCCTTTCTAATGGCTCATCTTTAATGATCCTAACAAATATGTTAATGGATACTCCATTATAAGTTACGTTATTATATGTGATATTAAATATTTTATTTTGAATATGATAATCTCTAAAGATTATCATCTTATACTCATGTATGGAAGGGTCATCATGAGAATTAAGAATCTCTAAAAATCCTAAAATATTTTTATTAAGTATCCATTTAGAATCTACATAGTGGGTGGTGAGGCATGCAAAAGATATATCATCATGATTAGTCCAGATATTAGATATCAGAGATACAATGCCACTATAATGCCTAAAGTCATTAATTATTATTTTTTTTTCTAACTTATAATATTTTAGTATATTGTTCTTTTATTTGGACATAGAAATCCTATGATATCCAGACTGAGGTTTGCATGATACTGACTATCCTATGATCCTCCAAAAATATAATCAGAAGACCTATCATAGTGATCAATTTGGTCATGTCTTCCCGTCCTAACTCATTATGGTATATGAAGGGAATCAACAAAGAAACTTAACTAAATCTAACCTCAAAGATCCCACCATATGGTTATCATTATTAATATTATCTATGTGTACGTTAATATTAATTTCCTTATCATTAAATTCAATATTAGCCATTTTTTATTTTTTTTAGGTTATGAATTTGGAATTATGTTCTAATTTAACAATTAAAAGATATTATAAAATAATATTCAATATTAATTTAACACCTGAATTTTCTACCCTCCATCTCCACATCCATATTCTTTAAGCTTATAAAAAATATTATAAAATCTAAAATTAAAAATATTAGCTTTTGAGAGAGAGAGATGACTAAGAGAGAGAGAGAGAGAGGACTAAGAGAGAGAGAGAGAGAGAGAGAAGACTGAGAGAGAGGGGGGGAGAAGGGGGGAGAGGAGAGAGAGGAATTAAAAGATTTGAATGAAAATCTCAAATCTCTTATTTCAATTTATATGTATTTTTTTATTAAAAAAATATATACTTTTTATTTTTCTAAGGTTTTTTTTATTATTTTTAAGGACAGAAACTTGATAGTCATTGGATTTTATGCCCTAGCCATTGGAATTGTATCCAACGGCTTGGGTTTTCTAGTTTTTTTTTTATTTTTTATGGGCTACTCATTAGAAGTTAGAGGTGTCAAACGGGACGTGTCGGGCTGGCCCGACCCATTTTTTCAGGCACGACCGTGCTTTCGTGTCGGGCCAGGCACGGCACGGTACAGTAACCGTGCCGTGCCTGGCCCGGCATGGTTTTGTGGGGGTTCAACCCGGCACGTGCCCGTGGCATGATTTGCCGGGTTCTTCCCAGTTGAGTCGAACCCTAAATTAAAAAAAAATTAGGAATTAGGCGTGCCTGAAACCCTAATTTTAAAAAAAATTAGGGTTTCGGCACCCCCGTAACCCTGATTTAAAAAAAATGGATTTCGGCATGGTACCATGCCAACGGGCCGAAGTACCGTGCTGGGCCAGGCACGGCACGACACGAGCCCAGGCACGAGAAATTTCCGTGTCGCGCCGACCCAGGCACGGCCGAATCATGTCGTGCTGGCCGGCCCGGCCCGGCTCGGTTGACACCTCTATTAGATGCTGAAGCTTCTTGATTCGAGGAAATCAGCATGGGCTCAGTCTGGCTGGGGGGCACGTCCACGTGTGCCTAAGTCATGCCAAATGGATGCGCTCAGCCAACCACATGGTGGGTTAATTAAAAAAACCCACCACATCTACCAGGTGAGGCGGAGAAGGTTTTTGTAAATATTTTAATATTTTTTTAAAAATTAGTGTGGGGCGGGTGTAGTCCATTTTGACAATGCCCAAAACTCGATATGAGGTCCTGGGGCATGGTACCCATGCTGCTGGATTGTGTCTCAGGCTGGCATGACCCAAGTACAGGCATGGTTCTGGTCCATGTCATTTTGAGCCAGGAATGACTCAGCCAGGCCGTGCCTTGGGCTGGTATGACACATGTACAGGCAAAGTTCTGGACCATGTCATTTTGAGCCAGGAACGACTCAGCCAGGCCGTGCCTTGGGCCATGCCCAGGCTATCCAGCCTATTTGCCACCTCTAATATATACATACATACATATATATATATATATATATATATGGTATTGAATCTTATTTGATATCCTATAATTTTTAGTTTTAATTATGTTAAAGTGTAGACATACTATTAAAGTTTACTTATTTTTAGGTTTTTTTAGGCAAATGAGATAAGATCATGTAAGAGAACCTAATTTTGGCCTTATACCTTTTAGTTGAGTTATTATTATAATCTAAGCATGGTGAAATTTCATTTTCATTCAATTAAATATTTATTATTTTTAATGTGAGAGATTGGACTAGAAGTAGGAGAATTATAAAAGCTATTACTGCCATGTGCCATTTATTTTCTCACATGGTTGACTTTTTTTTAAAATTAATTGTGAAGTGACATGTGCCATGCCAACAAACAATGCACATGGGTCATGCTAACATGATCATGGTCAAGGCATAATTATGGAATGTGTCAGGTCAAGTTCGACAAGGCTGAATTGGGTCATGCCTCATGTTGTGCTTAGCCCACCCAAGCCACTTGATACCTCTAGATTTAACTCAAAATAATTTGCTAGCACATATTACATACAAATCCTATAGTTTCTATTCATCATAATCAACTACCAATAATCACCAAATATATGGCGAGTTAAAGCTATAACTACCAGTTGTTTACCACTTTGATGGCCTCTATTGTTGTCAGTTCCCTTAATTTATTCTTTCTCAGCTCTCTATCTCATTAATACTCTTATTTTTCTCTTAATTTCTAGGTCTAGAGTTATTAACTTAGTACTAGAATTTTTGTTCATATAGGTTTGGTGGCTTAAAACAAGAAACAAAAACAAAAAAAAAATGTGGAACAAACACTAAGTAACACATGTAACTAAATAATTAGAAAAAGAACTATCCTTTTTCAATGATAGTTATGTTAACTCAAGTTGACTAATCAAAAAATTAATTTACGACAAGGGTGCCAAAAACTTTATGATACTTTATTATTGTTCAAAATCTTATTGTTGATTGATATGATCTCAAAATCTCATTGGGTGATTGTCTCTCTTCCAATATAGTTTTACAAGTATACATATCATATAAGTAGTAAAATAAAATAATTTTAGATATTGATCTTATAGAAATTATGTTGGTGATTTCAACAATCAATAGTGAATTAACTACTACTTGAGATATGTCGATAAACTTGGTTTTTCAAGAAGATACTTAGATTCTAGGATTGACACATTTCCATGTGTATTATTATATTTATTTAGTATTTAATCAATATTGTTAGATTGTTGAGCAAAAAGTAGCTTTGGGTGAGAATGCACAACTATCATCTTGGCATACAACATGATTATCATCCTTGGATTTTTACTACAAAGGATGATCTTTTCATAGTTGTCTGCTCAATATTTCACTACAAAAACCATATGTTATTCTATTCATGATTCATTTGTACATATATTTATTTAGGCAAATCTTCAATTACCCTTGATAATTTTTTTGAATTTGCACCTTTATTCTTTGATTACTAATATCTTAAAGGGAGATGATGTAGTAGTAAATATATTTGTACTTTTGACTTCGTAAGCATTATACTTATAATAATTAACATACATACTCTCATGAATCCTACCTATGAAATTCATTCAAGAGAAATTGTCTCACATGTATTTGACGACCATACCGATCACCTCTTCTTGTATATACTTTGTGGCTTACTTGTCACCAACTATAATAACCAATATACAACTCCTGCATTTTGGTAAAACTCATAGGTTATGTATTCTACCTAATCCCTATATTACTTAAGTATACTTCTTCTAGAATATACATAATGGATTAGTCATATTTATGATCGTGCTTTCAACTTCGTAAGTGATGATCATGGGTGAATGACTAAAAATAGCATGAGCTATTTATTTGATCACGTGGCTGATTTTAAAAAAAAAATTAGTTGTGTTGTACCATGTGCCATGTCAATAGACCATGCATGTGATTTGTGCCAGCATGATCATGGTCAAGGCACAATTCTAGATTATACCATGCCAGGCCTAGCATGGATGAATCAGTTCATACCTCGTGTTGTGCCCAAGCAACCCAACCCATTTAATACCTCTTGCTTCATCTCATAATAATTTATTTTTACATAGTGTATATGAATTCTAGAGTAGCTATCTGTCATAGTCAGTCACTAATAATTACCCAAGTATGATGAGGATTGGGTTGTTGAATAGTTTTTATTTCACCACCTTGGTGGTCTATATTGCTACCAATTCCCTTCATATGTTCTCTCTTAGTTCTTTACTCATTTATCCTTTCATTATTCTCTCAATTTCTAGGTTAATAGGTTTAAACTTGGCTTTAGAATTTATGTTCGTGTAGGTATGCTGGCTTGAAACAAAAAATAAATGCAATACAAATACTAAGTAATAAATATATCATAACAATTAGAAATACAACTAAACTTTTGCAAGGATTTTAGTGTCAATTCAAGCTGACTAATCAAACTATAATCAAACTATAATCAAACTATAATCAAACAATCAATCCATAACAAGAGTGCCAAAAACTTGTTGCGAATTTACTAGAGTTCAAAATCTTTTTATTGATTGATATGATTTGAAAACTTCATTGGGTGATTATCTCTCATCTAAATAGTCTCATAAATATATGTGTAATATAAGTAGGAACATAAACACAATTTTTGATATCGATCTTATAGAAATTATGTTTGTAATTCAAGTTATCAATAGTAAATTAACTATTATTCGAGTTGAGTTGATAAACTTGTTTTTTGAGAAAATATTTAGATTCTAGTATCGACTACTTTCTATGTCCATGATGATTATTTCTTTAGAGTTTATTCAATATTATGTTAGATTGTTGAGTAAATAGTATATTCATGTGGAAATACACAAGTGTTATTTTGGCATATAAGGTGGTTATCATCTTTAGATTATCACTACTAAAGATGATCCCCTCATAGTTATCCACTTAGTATTTTACCAATAAAGTCATATGTTGTTCCATTCATGAGTCATTCATATATCTACTTATTTTAAGAAATATTCAATTACCCTTGACAATTACTTTGAATATGCACATTTATTCTTTGACCACTAATATCATAAAGAATTAAAATGATGTGGCACTAAATGCATCTATGCATTTGGCTTTGTAAGCATAATACTTGTAATAATTAACATATATTTTCTCATAAATCCTACCTATGAAACTCATATAAGAAAAATTGACTCAAAAAGTATGTCACAATCATTTGGATCACCTCTTCTTATATATACCTTGTGACTTACCTGTCACCATCTACCATAATTGACACACAACTCACATATTTTGGTAAAACTCATCGATTAGATATTCTACTTAACTTTCATATCACTAAAAGATACTATTTCTAAAATATACATAATGGATTAGTCGTAATTATTAACATGCTTTCAACTTCATAACTGACATGCTTATAATGATTAAACGTATCTCAATATCAGGTTTGTACACATATTTATCTCATACATTAATGTAGAAAGGGCTATCACTTCTTTCATACCATGTCATGTGAGTATGTCTCATGATATACATGTCACTATCCACCATGGCTAACATACATAAATCATTGATATAATAAAAATTCTAAAATTTTGTTCTATTATAGAATCATATCCATTAACATCCAAATCATAATATTAATACGAACATCAACCATATAAAATTATGTAACCATCACACATAAGTATATAACTCAATCATATATCTCAATTTAGCCTAATATTAGGAATGGTTCTGCATGATATATAATTGAAAGACATCTCATGACTCATAGAATCACTAATTTTCAATATATACCCAAGCAGAAATCTAAATATCAAAACATAAACTCAATCAAGTATTACTCATATTCACCTTAGATTTACCCCTAATTAGGAGTTGGAATTGCATTGCATATGCTTTATTATTGCTCTTGGCTCAAAATCAAATTACCCCCTCTCCCCTTCTTTTTTTTTCTTCTAAGTGATGCTTAAATACTTTGGGGATTCTATGTATACCAGAGTTGGAAGTAGTAGCATGGGTTTGGTGTTGCAACTTTTGAGTCTCACCAGATCTTCTCTAGAGTAACAAAGGTGCGATGATAATAGATGCCAAGACTCAAGTAACTCCCCTCTGGAGTATGAAATCGTATTGCTAGGAATGATCATGACTAAGACTAATTCTCTCTAGAACAAAGTATTATAGCAATGGGAATGGATGTGATTGGTGTTTTTTTTTGTAGCATAGTATCATAACATTAAGAATATCCAAGAATAATACATTTACTCTCTGTAATATAAATTCATGGTGCTATGAATGGTCATGGCTTTGATACTTTTTTTAGAACATAAAGTTATAGTGCTAAAAAAGGCTTTGAGTAAAGTAAATACTCTCTTGAATAAAATATCTTGGAAAAAAAATTTATTACAACTCGAAACACTTGGTATTTTAGCTCTATAATGAAGAAGTCGTATTACTATAATTTTCCATGACTAATTGTATTGATGGGTTACTTGGTTATCATGACATGAAAATAATGTCATGGTCATTATATGTTTTAGAGATAATGCAGTCATAATTCTATGATATGTTATGGCCATGAGGGCTTTTGTATAATAGAAAAATTGTGTCAACTTAGTAAATAGAGTTCGGATATTCTAGATATTTCCACAACTAGTTTCATAGAATTATGACTAAGAAATGATATTATAACTATAGAGTAAGATAATAGAAGGTGCACTCAAGTCGTAACATGGAAAATATCTTAATTATCAATCATTTCTTTATACCCTCCAACTTTTTGCTCCATTAAGTATACTAATCGCTATCCAAAATAGCTATGATTTTACTATTATTAATTAAAATATTTCAGAATAAAAATTTCGTGAAATCTTTCTAGTAAAAACACAAACACATGTAGACACATTAATAAATATACTCCAATTCACCCAAACAAAATTTGGTACATGGAGTGTCTAACACATTCCCAATGCTACGATATCATACTCTAGAGGAGAGTTACTTAATTCATAGTATTTATTACTACCATGGATTTAATACTCCATAGATGATCTGACAAGATAAGAAATTCATGATCTCAAGTCATCACCATGAATTCTAATTTAAAATCTCACATGGATCCCTGAAATATATAGCCAATACTTAGAAGATTTTATAAAAAAGAAGGGAATTGAATTTTAAGCTAAGAGTAATAATAAATCCTAGGTGGTGTAATTCCAACCACTAATTAGGGGAAAATCCAAGGTGAACATGAGCAATCTTTAATTAGATTTAGGTTTTGAAAGTTATGTCATTATTTGGGCTTTCATTTGGGAACCCTTGATTCCATAAGGAGTCTCTCAAAATATTTCACATGAAATTTTTTCCAATATTAGGCTAATTTGAGATCTAGGATTGGTGAAGCATTCTTGTGGATGATGAATACAAAATTTCATAAGATTTTTATTTGTGTTAATATTGTAGTTTGGATGGTGATGGATATAGATATTAATTAGAATTGAATTTAGTGTTTTTATTAGGAATGACATATTACTTCAATAGTGAAATATTGAAGGGATAACTCTCAGGGAATTATCATTGGTAGTGATAATCCAATGATGTTATCCAACTTGTATTCTAAAAGAGCACTAAGGTATTTTCATATTGATCTACCATTTTTCCACTAATCAAACATAACATCAAGAAAATACTAAGAAATTATCAGCATGCATAAGGATGTGAACCAACACTAGAGTCTAAGTTTACTTCTGAAAACATAAGTCTTTCTACTCAACTCGAGTAATTATTAGTTCACTATTGGTTGATCAAAATACCTACACAATATTTGTGGATTGATATTTGGACTTATATATACTTTACTATTTGTATGACCCATATACTTGGGCGACTATCTTAGACGAAAGATAACATCATAAAGTTACAATAGAAGTCTACCATTCCAATTTCCTGAGAGCTCGTGAAACTTGATGGTAAAATCTTATTTATCGAATACAAAGTTGCCTTTCTTATGATTCAATTCATGATAGCTTATCCTCCTTATCTTATATTTTTTTCCATAGAGAAGCAAGCCTAAAATAAGTAAAAAACTATGACCTTCACACTATCAAGTCCCACAATGTGCTTGAAATTTCAATTCTTTAAAAGCCTTTTGCTATGATAAACATAAAAATAAAGAATATAAGGCCTAAGCAAAGAAAAGTAACAAAAAAATTGATAGTGTTCAATCTCTAACAAGTTGCAAAGATTGAAAATCTACAAAAAAATCAAGAATTGTGCCTTTTCAATAAATAGCCCAACATGTTAAAAATCAAGATCTAGAAGAACGACCGCAACATAGGAGGATATATTATTGACATGGCAATTGTTGTAGCCGATTTTTAGCAATGAGTAGGCAAGGAAAAGCACATACTATGACTAAATTATGTAGGGAATTGGAGCTATGATTTAGAATGGATCGCCCTCTTGAAAATGCATAGTAACATATGAGACATTAAGCATGCTAATATATGATATACTCAACTTAAAAATATGATTACATAATAAATATCCACAAAAGTAGATCTAGCTTTTTCAAGTGATTTCTTTATCTGATGTAGTTTGCAGATTCATAAGTTCATAATCATAGGGTCCTTTGACAACATTTTTTTATACAATTCACAATCCAAGCTTCAACAATTATGTTCTTAATTATGTGGGTGGTCTCTATATAAAATAGACTAGTTTATCTTGCCAAAATTTGTTGAAAGAGATTTACATAGATTTTTTAATTTGAATTTCATAGTGAAATCATTTTTATCTCATCTTCCTTTTGTGAGATTCTAGTTTGGTGCCATGCATCACAATTGCAAAGCTTAGAAAACCTCAAGAAAAAGAATGCATCAAGGTATTGTGGGAAAGTTAAGATTGATTTTGAACCTATGTAGTTCTTGCATATCTCATACAAATAGCTTGCAAAAATATTAAAGTTTGAGAGAGACAATCATTGGCGAAGAAATGAAATCACAAGAAACAAAATCTAAAGAGATCTAATGATGGATTCATCATCTGCATTGTTTCATTTAACAAAGAACTTCATAACTTAATGATTGCCAATAAAAAAAAAGTTTGGCTCGAAATTTATAAATGGTTTTTTCAAGCAAAGCAAAGCTTATTTTTTATTCTAAAAGTGATGAAATAAGAAGCAACCTGGGGATTGCTTGTCATATTGTTATTCCTCAAATCACTGCTGAAAAGATATTGATCAAGCTCGGACTTTGAAAGAAAAACATAAACTTAAATTTCACACATGTTTGCATTTGGTTGTTTTCACTTGCATTCCTCAAAAATAAGAGATATAACATGTAATCATGGTAACAAAAGCCATCTTATGCAAAAATATCTATAGGAGTGTTGGATCATAAACATGCTTTCTCCCAAGAATAATGTGCTATTCACATCTCTTGGTAGAAAGTAAATACGATCTTCCAAATGGAAAAAACATGGTAAATTCATCATGTTTCATTGCAAATTAAACAAAATAGTCAGCCATGGAAAATGCTTACTTGGAATTTTAATTAGAACTCAAATAAATCATTAATTATTGTTTTAAAAATTTTTATTTGGATCAATCCAAATGTTAATCAACTTTCTTATTAAATGGGAATTCCAATAAATCTTTACTTATTTATAATATTATTCTTGGCAACCTACCAATGATGAGTGACTTGCAAAACATGTGTACATCTTCATATATGATATTTACTATTTTATTTTT
Organism: Sapria himalayana; assembly: GCA_029783825.1. Classification (NCBI taxonomy): domain Eukaryota; kingdom Viridiplantae; phylum Streptophyta; class Magnoliopsida; order Malpighiales; family Rafflesiaceae; genus Sapria; species Sapria himalayana. The sequence continues at coordinate 13,411,223 of JAREIK010000088.1, forward strand.
ATTTACTTGTTATATATAAAGAATCATGGGCCGAGGTTTCTAAATCACATGATTTATATAATTGATTCATCAAAGTTAAGATCCAATTCATTCAATTTATATGATTTTGCAATCAATGTCACTAGCAAGATAATATTATTTTTTTGTCTCTTTGATTATTTTATATTAAGCCATTCAACAAGTCTACCCTTTGTTATTGGATTAATTTCATAGTGGAATACAAAAAGAGAGAATTAAATTATATATTGTAACAATATCCCTTATCAATCTCTCAAGAGTGCATGAAACTTGATCATAAGATCTTATTTATTTATCTTTAACAAAATTGCATCTCTTAAGATTTGGCCTGTGATGGTTTTTCCACCTCATCCTATATTTTTTTGTCACAGAGAAGCAAGCCTAAAATAAACAAAAAACTATGCCAACATAAAATAGAATATATACAAATATCAACAACAAATATTTGTTATAACTTATACTCAAAACGTTAACTATCTAACATACTCATCAAAACTAATAATAACGAAGATTAAGAAGACAAAAGTATTCTTCCTAGTTGTATATCAATTTTTCAACTTGAAATATTTACTTTTTGATATTAAAAAAAACACATATAGAACAAAAAAAAGTATGTTTCATCAATACACGTGCAATAAAAAAAAAGCTTAAATCTATTACTACTAAATGAAAGAAATGAAAAACTACATTAACATAAAACAACTTAACATATCAAAATATCAACGATAAATATTTTTTCTAACTTTAAGATAAAATGAGTTAGATATATAACATGCTCATAAAAACTAATAATAAAGCAAAAGAATGAAAAATATACTTCCTGCTCGGATATCAACTCATCAACTTGAGCTTTTATGCATTGACATCTAAAAAACATATGAAAAATAGAAAAAAATTGTTTCGTGAATACACATGCATATAAACAAAGAAAATGAATGCAAAAGTATTCTTCTTGTTGCAAGTCAACTCTTAAACTTGAAAATTTTACCTATTGACTTTAAAAAAAATAAAATATTATAGAATAGAAAAATTATGTTTCATCAATACACATGCAATAAAAGTTAAGTTTAAATTTATAACAACTAATTTAAATAAATGAAAAACTATAATAACACAAAACAAGTTAATGTGTCAAAATATCAGCAACAAATATGTTTTGTAATTTTAACACAAAACACATTAGATGGTATCATGCTCATCAAAACTAGTAATTAATAACAAGAAGGAGCCAACAATATTCTTCTTAGTTACATGTCAACTTTTCAACTTGAAACTTATGCATGTTGATATTAAAAAAACATATATAGAGCAAATATATTATTTTTAGTTAATACACACACAATAAAAGCTAAGTTTAAATTAACGTTAATTTATGCCTTTTATTCATGGGAAATAACTAATTGAGTCATCAGCATAACTCACTCAGATCACACTTTAACAAGCTCAACTTCATGATGTGATTTTTCCCCTTAAATTGATGATTAAGTATAAATACATGATAATTAGTTTAGTTAAAAAATAAATATTATAATATAAAAACAAACAAAATTTATTAATAAGTACAAACATTCATAGAAAGGAACTTTGGATCAACAATGATATCTTTTATGTATCTCATCACATAATAGCCACACCCTACATCACCTAGTTATCTTGGGCATTTTAGGCAAACAAATGAATTATAGTATTATAACATGCATGCAAATTCATCTTTTTTGATTTAGTAATGATGCAACATGCATTTATCACATTTTGCATGACTAATTATTAAATGATAACAAAGTATAGAAATAGTGAGTTCTTCCACTAAGTTGGAGTTTATTGAACACATTTATTTAATATGAATCAAAATAACAAAATCATGTTATTATAGTATAGATGAAACATAATCACTACTTTTACTCATGTAGGTTACATCTTTGGAGATTTATATGTCTTTGGTGACTAATTTCATAATAATCTACATGAAAAAAAATGTTAATATTTTAAAAATTAAGATACTTTTACATATTCACAAATTCATTAAGATCTTCACAAAATTTTATTCTCGTTAAGGAGACCACTAGAGGTTTAAAATGGACCGGACGGCATGTGTATGGCATGAGGCACAATGTGATTCAGTCATCCATGACATGATATGACATAGTTTAGAGTCATGCCTAGACATGACCCAGCATAATAACATGTGTAGGCTGGTTTCGACCCAACTAGCCAAACAAGCTAGCTTAGTCTTGACTAAACTAGCCTGGACCTAACCCAATCTAGCTTAGACCTGATTCAAGCTAGCCTGGAATGAACCAAGCTAGCCTATTCTAACCCTGGATAGTAAGGCCTAACCCAAGCTAGGCTGAAATGTATCGAGCTAGCCTAGCCAAGCCCAACATAGCTTGGCATGACCCAGCATGACATCACACGACCCAACCAAAAGATGTGTTAATAGGCCATGCAGAGCTAGCCATTTTAGAGTCGTGTTGGCATGACACAACTCATGCTAAAAAGTGTTTCATGCAGCAGCATAGCATGGTGGCCCAAATGAGCCTAAAAAATAGGTTATGTCAGCATGACATGTTCCATTTGACACCTTTAGAGACTACCCAACCACATCATTAATGTTTGATATTTTTGACAATATTTATTATATGAAAACTTGTATATATTTTCATCTTTCTAAAAAAAGAACGATAATGACCACTAGTAAAAATTATTACACGTCACAATGATAGACTAATTTGTTACATAATAATTAATCAATAGAACTATTATATATTACATTAAACAATTCATGGTAGCATTCAATTTTTTTTTCCAAAATTAAAATTTATTTTTGAAAATAATATTCAAATTTATTTATCAAAATTAACATTAATATACTATGTAGTTCTCAAATTTTTAAAAATTAATACTTATTTACAATTGAGAATATCTGTCCAACCCGGGGTCAGTGGCAATTGCCAATATGGCCTTGAGTTGGCTTGTCACAATTGCTAGGTGGCCTTTTTGAGTTGGCTCACCACTGTTGCAAGGTATCTTGATCAAATAGTATTTTGGTTGAGAAGCAATAATAAAATTTAAACCTAGCATAGACATTAATTCTATTGATGTTCATTCCCTTGCAAGTGTGTATTTCATGTGTTTATTTGGTAAATTAAAATATTAGGAGAAATAAATGCAAGAAAGATGATTTTTCATGTCTCCTTCATTTTGGGTCAAAGAAAAAGCATGATAAATGTGTATATAAATATATATATTAGAATGGATTAAGGATTGATTATAACTAAGCATGAAACCTATGAGCATTTTTTGTTTTTTTATAATAAATACCACCTCTCGATCTTGCCCTTCTACTCAACTTTTCATTACCAAAAACATGCATCATTGAACCCAATACATCATTATCCCACATGTAAATAAACATACTAACTATTCCATAGCTAAGTCGACAAAAACATGATTCATTCAAACAACTTGTTGAAAAAATGACTTAAATAATTTTCATTTGAAAACGCTTTTTCCATTTAAATATTCCATGGTTCAACCATCTCCCAAATTTTTGTCATAATCAATTCGACTAATAAAAAGTTAAGACTAAAGTAAGATTCTATCACAGGTAAAGAAATATGATAACTAGCCCATAGCCTAATTAATAATTTTGGTTTTTGAAACCCATGAATTAATCACAACTTGATTTTGTTTTAAGAAATGGTTTAGAAACCATAAAACTTGATTGAACATGATTTTCATTAGATAGTTCTCATATACATACATACATACATATATGTATGTATGTATGTATGTATGTAGTTACATGTATTATAATTTAAATAGACCATCAAAATGAAATTTATGGTCTATTTACATGCATTATAATTCATAAAATAAGAACCATGGTCAATCCCATGTTGGCGTCCATTTGATCTCATCAGTTGAGGAGCCATAGCCTAACTTGGTAATGCAAAGAGGGATGTACCATATAAGTGGTTTAAGAGTCATTTAGAGTTTGGTGTTCATTATTAGATAGTTGTCCTTTGCCATATTTTTCCATAAGTTCCTAAAATCACAAATGAGGTCAAGAGGTATGTACAATCATTTTTTTACAATGAGATATATCAATGGAATCTTTATCAAAGGGTAAAATCTAGATAATTGTCATGTTCCTTCCTTAGTAGTGTGGTCTTTTTATAGTTCCTTGCTTCTAATAGGAATGAAACAAGTAACGATAAAAGAAACACATGGTCGGAGACAATGAACCATATGTAGTAGGAGATCAAAAAATATTAATGCCTACCTTATGAATATCTAACATCACATAGATTGTTATGTCGAATGTTTTTTAGTCACGATCAGAGGCATCCCAAGCAGCCACATGTTATGCACACCAATAATGTCATCATATTGTAATTTAGCTAGATCATATTGATGTTCATTTTATAGAGATAGTTTGGTGACAAATGAATATGAGAATTATTTAGGTTGTATATTTTTGAATATATTATATTTTTGAGTAGATATGATGTTAGAGTATATAGGTATGGTGAGATAAGTTGCATTGTATACACATTTTTATTTCACACCAATAATGATGCTTACAATATATGGAAAGATTAATAATATATGCATCATTAAATCTCAATTATAAGGACAAATATCACATAAAATAATGATGCTTATAATAGACATCATAAAATTAAGAAAATTATGGTCAACAATGGTACTTTTTATTGGCGTCATTATATACTAATAATAATTACACATTATGAAAACATCATAAAATAAAGTGTCAGATAATATAGTTATTCTTGTTGTGATGAGTGTCTAGGACTTTGTGCATTTTGTGTGGTTTCTACTCTTATTTTATTTCTATATCTTATTGACATGCCAATAATTTATCATATGCATATGTGCTCCACCAATATACTAGCATTGTAGTTGTTACTAGAAGACTAGGAAATCAAGAGTCTAATGGAAATGATAATAGTGTTGAATAGGGAATTCTTCTTGACTTTAAATTGTGTTATAAATGATCCTACGCTTAGTTTAACTATTTTCCAAACATCCTACTCTTCTATCCACCATAAATGTTCGAATTTTGCTACAAAAGTGAAAATCTGATTGAGATGGCTAGTCACACTTTGACGCTTTAGCCATTCAACAAGGAAATTAAAACAGACTTTTTATCATGCGAATGTAAAAGAATAAAAATTTAAAGGAACCACTTTTTTATCTCATTCTTGCTCAGTTTATAATATGTTATAAATGATCGATATGTCATATTTTCTAATGAGCAATATGCATTTGATAAGCATATTTCTCTAGCAAAGGAAAAATAATAGCTATATCAACACTTTTAGTAATGACTAATTGGATTGTGCTAATAGTAATGGCCAAGGGGTAATCATTAGATACTGACATAAAAGATATTAAGCAAAGGAGTGCTTAGTCAAATGTACTACTCCAGTTGGCCTTCATGAAGGCGACCCGATTGGGAGTTTCTGTTTAGTTTAATCTTTTATGAAGAAATAGATGCCCGTGGTATGAGCTTAAGTATCATTAATAAAAGGTAACCGCTTTAATTAGTTATTAAATATCCTTATTAACAAATTAAATGTCCATAATATGAGTTAAATATCATTAATTGGGATCAACCACCTTTAATTCAGATCAAGTACCTTTAATAAAGGTTCGTTATAAGGGTTAAGTCCTTTTAATATAATAAGACTAGTTTGGAAGGGATATTTTTGATACCCATAGGAGAAAGGATTGAGGTGAGAATGTTTCTTTAAGAAGAGGTTAAATATTTGACTATTAGAAAATGAGGAGAACTACTATGAGAGAAAGTAAGACATTTATGCTTTGTGTACTTGAGTTTGGATTTTTAATAAATTTAGGCCTCGAATATTTTGTTTGTAAATACTTTTGTGTATTTTAAAAATAAATTGAAGAAAGCATATTTTGTTGAGAATGTAAAATTCAGTTTCAATTTTTTTTTTCATACTACAATACAGTACAACCTATAGAATTGATCATGTTCAAGTAAGGTCATAAAATTCAATTTCAATTTATTTGGTATGAAAAAAGATAAACCATAGCTTTATTTTTTATTTGTATTGTGCATTTAATTAATTATCCATAAAATTATTCACCTATTTATTTACCTTTTCAATAATATTGACATAAAAAAAATTCCAAACAATTTTTATTTTAATAAAGTATTATTATTTTAAATAGGCATTCATATTTCTAAATTAAAAAATTTGGAATATTATGCCTATGAAATTTTAATCTTTGTTTTTTTTTTTTTTGAAATTGATTTTATTAATCTAAAAAATAATGTAAATTAAAGTCACTCGACATATCCCGATCATTGAGAAAAAAAAGAACCCTATGGGATAGTATGACATGTGGGGATGATCTCATGACATATTGTCATGACTTCAAATTTCATTACCGATTGATATCTAAACTTACTTGGGCACATGCTCAGGGAGGGAGAGGTGTTAGGTATGCCAGGGTGGATAGAACAATATGATCAAACCAAATTTGGTTTGTTTGGTTTGATTTTTCTTTATTTGATTTGTGCGAATAAATATTATATATGATGATTATTATCTTTGCATGATGATTATTTGTTATATTTTACTATTGTATTTTTTGTTTTTGGTGTATTCTAGTAATCAATTTTGAAAAAGGAATGCATAATGAGAAATTGTGTTATAAGAATTTTATCGTTAGAGAGCAACTAGACAAAAAGTAACCTAGAAAGAGAAGAGAGAGAGAGATGTGAAAAGGAGAGGTGAAAAAAGAAAGATAGATAGATACATCAATGAAATCTCACGTCTACCAAGAATGATGTGTGGAAAAGATGTGAAGATAGAGGAGAGATTCTCTCTCTCTCTCTCTCTCTCTCTTCATTTCTTTATGTTGAAGGAAGAATCACACACACTCCCTTTATTAGGTGTGTGTAGAAATGGAAAGTGGAGAGGGAGGCTCCCCTCTCTCTCCTCAATTTTGCTCTTTAAAATGCTTAGAGCTCAATTTTTCCCTTAGTGATAGACATTAGTGTTGCTTTCTGAATGGAAGACATCATGAGTTCTCTCACTCATGATCTCTAGTGAAATAATGTTAATGATATGCTACTATATATGTACTACTCAATGTGCTGCTTGATCATTATGACTATTGGGTCTTTTGTGGAAAATTCTTGTTGATTTTTTTTGAACATAGAACACACACCAAGAAGCCAAATGTTACATGTTTTATGTTCTAAATTATTTATTGTATATTAAAATTATTTTTTCTATAGAATGTTCATGTGCTTTAAAATATTATAATTTTTTTGATGTTTAAGCAATAATTTTTATTGCATTATATTATATTGTATTTGGTTTTGTTTAATTAGAACATTAAGCTTTGTTTTTGAAAGAAAAATATATTTGGATCTAGAATATTGAAAAAAAAAATATAACAAATAATTTACATGGTTCGATCAAAGTGACCTACGTAACATTCACAAAGAAGATAATTTCTCTATACTCAAATCAAATGAATTTTTATCGTGCTTTCTTCAAAGAGTTGGACCTCTTTTTTATATAATAAAAATGTCCAACATTCTTCACAAAATATGCCATAAAGAGTGAATCTTAAATATGACTTAAAATTTGAAAGCATGTTTTGTCAAACATTAAGCCATAAAATATTTTATAAAATATGAAATAAAATATGGGTCAAAACTCTAACTTAATAATTTCTATCAACTATGTGCAAATATATTATTTTGATAGAATTATATTTGTGACTGTATATGGTTTGAAACATGTTTTGCGACTCTATGTGTGTTGTTTTTACTATGTAGGTTGATCTCTTCACAAATGCACATTTATTGTGTATTTTAAGTTTGTGTGCATTTTCATATTTTCACATTAGTTGTAAAATCATTGTGTAAAATCAACAAGTTTTGGGAAAACTAAAAACTAAATTTATGGTACAAGTATTTATCTATCGAACCACTGGAATCAATCCTAATCGAATTTATCAGGATCAAGTTGAGTTCCAAAAAGGGGAAACCGTCTCCTTGAGAGGATAGTTTAAGCACATATAAGCCGACCTATCACACATGATTATCGAAACAAAATGGAAAAGCGGCCAAGTTAGGTAGTATTCATCATAAGAAGATGACCAAGCTAGTTGGTGGAGTTCACTTATTCTAGGCTATAAAATTGGTAGACAAGTTTACCAAAATGACCTCATCTATTTTATCTACTCTAGTGTAAGACCAACGTATTGTTTTACCAAAATGACCTCATTTATTTTTCCTGGATCCATATTAACATGCAAATCCAACTAGTTAATAAGTTGAACTTAAAATAAGATTATACAAATTTGATAATTGGGTAATATTTGTTTGTACAGCGTGAATGCCATGAATTTTTATTTTTAAATGCATTTTTATTTTCTTCCACTTGTGTGAGTTATGCTTGTATTGCTAGTCTAAAGTTTAGATAAAAGAAAATGGTGACATCAAGTAGATATTTGACCTCAATAAACTTATCACAAACTTAATATAACTCCAAATTTATTGTTATGATCTAATGATAGGCAGATGTCCACATTAAACATCATGCTACTTTGTTTGAGTATAGTGGCTTGGCAAGGACCAATACAATGCCACCTAATCATAGTATCAAAAGCACAAGAGTTCACATATTTTCTTTGATGAGGGAAGGCAAATAAATTAGCCCATGTTAATAGATTAGGATAAGCCATAAAACATAGAAAACTCAATATATAATGTCTAGAAGAGATGAAGAGGAAAGGTGAGAAATCTAAGCAAGTTAATGGTTATAAATTTTTAGTATGTAGGAAAATAGACAAATAAAAATGATATTAAGATAATATTAAATAATGACTTATAAGATAAGATTGTAAAGGTCAATTGAACTTTTGATAAACTTATAGAAATCAAACTAATATCATGCACATATATTTTAAATGTGATTAGTAGATATGCTTTGAAAGTAGGATTGGATGAAAGAATAATTTTTTTTGGGAAGATCTAGATAAATTAATATGAGAACAAATGAATAAATAATTGATGGAGATTTAAATTGGAACATATGAATATATAAAATGAGCTATGAAAGACACCATGAGAGATTTGGATTTCGAGAAAGGAATAAAATGTAATTATTAATCTTAGATTATTTTGGCTTATGACTTTGCTATAGCTAATATCTTCTTCAAAAAGAGAGAAGAATACTTAATGACCTTCAAAAGTAGTAATAATAGTAGTCGGATAGACTTTTTTCTTATTATGAGAAATGATAAAATATCATATAAAAATCATAAAATGATAACACGTGAGTGCCTAATAGCTCAACATAAACTGTGATGTTATGGATTTATTAGTAAGTACAATCATATGATGACTTCAAATAAGTATTTGAAAAAAAAATAGAATCTAATTGGAAAAAATGTAAATATCATAAAAAAAACTTCATGATGAAGTTAATTAGTCATTATATGTAGATTATATTACTATGTTGAATAAGGTGACTAGATTTGAAAAATAGAGAAGAATATTTGTATTCATAATAAATCTATATCTTTACATGCACATATTTATAGAGATATTAGAGATTCTATAATCATGCTATTTCTTTAATTAAGTTATTTAATCTCTAAACTAGAAAAAAATATAATAGTGATAGGAAATAATTATAATAGAGAATCTTTGACTATTAATCCAATATTGTAATACTCACTCTCAAGTTGGTGCATAAGTGTCATACATGCTCAACTTGCTCAAAAAATTTGAGAACACTCGATTTGAAATAGCTTTGGTGAGAATATTAGTCAATTGATCTTACAATTGAATCTTAGGCAACTCGACAATTTTCTCATACAATTTCTCCTTAATGAAGAATCTATCTACCTCCACATGCTTTGTGTGATGATATTTACTGGATTATGAGCTATATCACAATCTGCTTTATTATCACAATAATATCAAATTGGTTGCCTAAGCAGATATCCCAAATCCATCAATAGAAGTCTTAGCCACAATGTTTTACATATTCCAAGTTTCATGCCCATCAACCTCTACCCTTGAACGTTCAACAACATTATGCTTCTTGCTTCTCCATGTAAAAGATTACTACCGACGAAGGTGAAATATCTTGAAGTAGATCATATGTCATCTATTGCTCCAGCTCAGTCAGCATCAATATATGCATCCACACTTTGATAATCTACATTTTTAGAGTATAAAATTTCCTTTCCAAGAGTGGACTTCATATACCTTAAATACATAATACTGCAATCATATGTTATTCTTTAGAATTGTGCATAAATAAGCTTACAATACTCAATGCATAGGTAAGATCTGGCATAGTGTGGACTAATTATATCAATATTTAAATGAGCCTCTGATATCTCCCTTTATCCATAGGTACCTGATTAGTATCAACACATAACTTTAATCCTTCTTCAACTAGTGTATCAACTTGTTGACATGCTGACATACTAGTTTCTTGCAAAAAATCTAAAGCATATTTTTTTGAGAAAAGAAGATCCTTTTATTAGATCAATACACTTTAATACCAAAAAAATATTTCAAGTTACCGAGGTCTTTCATTTCTAATTCACTTGACAAGTGACTTTGTAGAGCTTTCTTTTCATTAGGGTCATTTCCTATAATCACCATGTCATCTACATACACAATAAGAGAAGTGATCTTATCATGCTATTTTTTTCAAGAATAAAGTGTGTTCTAGATTACTCTAATAGTAGCCAAAAGACCTCATGAATTTCATGAACCTTCCAAACTATACTCTCGGATATTGTTTTAGCCCATACGACAATTTCTTTAATTTTCACACTTTCCAACAATGTACTTTTGGTATCATGCTCCATGGTGGAAAATCCATGTATATTTTTGCGAACAACTCACCGTGTAGAAAGGTATTTTTCATATCAAATTATTGTAATGGCCAATCCAGGTTCACATCTAAAGACAATAAGACTTGAATTTTTTTGATTTTAGCTAGGGGTTCAAATGTATATGTATAATCAATTCCATAGGTTTGGGTGTACCCTTTTACAATCAATCTTGTTTTAAAATGTTCAATTATACCATATGCTTTGTGCTTCACAGTATAAAACCAGCGACATCCAACTACTTCCTCGGAGGATGATCAATAAGTTCTCAAGTTTCATTTTTCTACAAAAATTTCTTCTCCTCATTCATTATAGCTTTCCACCATGAGGCATCTAAGGATTCTTGCACACTATTAGGAGTAGATATAGTAGATAATTGATTTACAAATGACTTATTTGATTCAGATAAGTGATGGTTAAACACATAGCGACTCATGAGATATTTAGCTTTACTAGAAAGTTTGGGTTCACATGTGGGTTTGAAAATACCTCTAGTTTGATGTGGTGACAATTATTTTCTTGGTAGTCAGACATTTACAACAGGACCATCCTTAATAGTTGATTGGTTTGGTGTATTAATTGCATATGGTGTAAGAGATTCAGATGGAGTTTGATCCACAACTTCATTTTCTAAGTCTTCATTATGTTCATCACCATTTTGGTCCAAATTTATGCTACTCAAATCCAATTCACTAGTATTCTTATTACTAAGTTCAGGGCATTCATTTTCATTCTCATTCTGATTATTACTAGGTTCAAATTATTATCCTTCTATAGAGATCATAAAGTCATAATCTAGAGCTTGAACTTCTTCTAGGTGCTCCCCCTAAAGTTTAGGCTCAGAGGAAAAAATAGATTGAGTCTTCATGAAAAACTACATCTATTGTAAAAAACATTCATTTGCTTGGAGGGTGATAGCATTGGTACTAGAGGTGTCAAACGAGACATGCAGGCCGGCCCGACACGTTTTTTTTCAGGCCCGACCGTGTTTTCGTGTCGGGACATGCACGACACGGTTACTACACCGTGTTGTGCCTGGCCCGGCACAATTTTTGTGGAGTTCAGCTTGGCACGGGCCGGCGGCATGATCCACCGTGTTCTGCCCGGTCGGGCCGAACCCTACATAAAAAAAATTTAGGGTTTCGGCGCACCCAAAACCCTAAATTAAAAAAAAGTAGGATTTCGGCATGCCCAAAAGCCTAATTTTTTAAAAAAAATTAAGGTTTCGGCATCGCCATAACCCTAATTTAAAAAAAAAATGATTTGGGCACGGTACCGTGCCGGGCCAGGCACGGCACGAGGCCCAGTTGGCCTCGGCACGGCACGAGCCCGGGCACGGAAAAATTCCGTGCCGGGCCAGCCCAGGCACGGAAAAATTCCGTGCCGGGCCAGCCCAGGCACCTCTAATTGGTACCCCTTTTGATAAGTAGCATACCCTGGGGGGGACATCATAATGGTTGAGGTGTCAACTGGTTGCATGGGTACTTATGAAGATATACAAATGCTACATAACCAAATACAAGAGGTGGTAAATTTGGATTGACTGGAGCAACAATTGCTTCAATGAGAGTCTAGGATGGTGTTTGGAAATCAATGGTGTTGGAAGGTATTCAGTTGATCAATTATGCTATAGAGATATGTGTGTGTCCCCAATAGAATATATGCATATGTGCTTCTATCAATGAAGCATATACAACCTCCAACAAGTGATGATTTTTCTGCTCTGCTGTCCCATTCTATTGGGGTATATTAAAACAAGTAGTTTGATAAATAATTCCATAGATTTCCAAATACCACTTCAATTCAATAATCAAATATTCACCTCCATTGTCACTATGGAGAACTTGAACATGTGCATTGTATTGACTACAAATGATTTTATTGAAAATTTTGAAATTACAAGTTTACTTCACTTTTGAACTTTATCAAACATATCCAAGTCATCCTGGTATAATTATCAATAAAAGTAAAAAATTAATATGATCCATCCAAAAAAGCAAAGTTAGATGGACCCAAACATCAGAATATATGATCATAAAAGGAACTAGACATTTGTTCAAAGTTAATGGAAAAGAAACAAGATGACTTTTTGCAAGTTCAAAAACATCACATTGGAAACTAGAGGCATCAAAGTTTATAAATAAACTAGGAAATAATTTCTTCATGTAATCAAAAGAATCATGCCTCAGATGTCAATGCCATAACCATATCTCAGATTTCATTTTTTTTTCTTTTTTTTAGAATCCCCAATCTTTAAAGCTTGATGCAACTCGTCTAATCTTTTTAGACACCAAGTCCAAGTAATACAGCTTCCCTTTCCTAACACCACAACCAATCACTTCTCTTGTCCAGATGTCCTTAAAATTTAAATAAACAAAATTAAAGGTAAAAAATGACAACACAAAATAAGGCAGTAGTTATTTGAGAAACTAACAAAAGATTATAATTCAAAGAGGAACAATCAAAATAGAATCTAAATTCAAGGTGTTAGTGATGGACAATGATCCTTCCCCAATAATCAGAATTGAGGTACTATTGGTAGTAGAAATATAATATTGTAAAAAAGATTTAAGAGGTGCAAATTGTCTGTAATCAAATTTCATATAATATGTAGTACTAGAATCAATTATCCATCCATTATTATAAACAAGTATATATGTATTTAAAACCTTACCACCATTACTTATTGCTGCTACCAATGCCAAAGACTATTCACTGCTATTATTCTCTATCTTTGTTTCAAAAATTGCAGTAGTAGAGGCCTTCTTAGAATTATTTTTCTATGAATCACGACTATGATCCCACCATTCTGGATATCCCACAAGTTCATAGCATCAATATTTTTTATGACTAGTTTGATCATAGTGAGTACCTTTGTATATGATGATTTGTTGCTACTATTAGTAGTCTTAAAATGTATGGGCCTTTTTTGGTATTATTGTTGTTGAGGAAACTAGTTTTGATTAGACTAGTTCTTAATCGCTAAGGCTAACGCTTCATAATTTTCTAACTTCTATTCATCACTCCACATTGAACATCTTCATGGTGAACTAAGGCAAAACACTCTTCTAATTCAGGGATAAGATCATTCCTCAAGATTTCACTATGCACTTGCTTGAAATTATCTTTTAATCTAGCGAGAAAGATATGTACTCTTTGTCACTGAAGCAATTTCTGATAGGATGCAATATCTGTTTCATCCATCATGACCACCTAATCATGATGATCCAACACACTAAAGATTTTAGTTAGTTCTCCATAATATTTAAAGAGTGGTATGCCATTTTTTGGTAGAGAAAGCCCTCTGGTTCAAGGTAAAAACATATAATTCATCTACTCCATCATAAAAGGCTATAGATAGAGCTTTCCAAATGTCTCATATGATGGGTAAGTGAATGTATCACTTCTATATAATCTCCGAGGACATAAACATCAACAACCACCTTTTGACCTTTTGATTGTATGTATGCCATTTTTTATAGTCTTCATCTTTCTCCTTAGGTGGAAGAGATGTTCCATGGATGAAGAAAAGTTTCTTCTTCTTAGCAATTTGTATCTCTAATATTTAAGACCACATATCATACTTAGTCTAATTCAATACTATTCCTAAATTGAATGATGAACCTCCATGTTGAATAATAAAGGAGATAGATTTGGTGATAAACATTCAAAATCTAACTTGCTCATGGTTTAAGGATTCAAATAAGAATTATTTAAGGTTTCGTCCCTCTGATACCAATTAGAAAAACATAGAAAAATATTTTTAGTCATAGTAAATATATATCTTTATATGTACATATTCATAGAGATATTAAAGATTCTACAATAAAGCTATTTCTATAATTAAGTTATTTAATCTCTACATTAGGAAAGAATAAAATAGTAATAGGAAAGAATAATAATAAAGAATCTTTGACTATTAATCCAATATCACAACATGAAGTTAATTAGTCCTCAGATGTAGATTAAAATACTATGTCGAATAAAGTGACTAGTTATATAAAGAACATATCTAAAAAGATTCTAGGTATATCTAAGAGAAGCATCTACTAACATAAGAATCTTTGTGGAAAACTCAAGGTCCAACAACCAATTAAGGATAAATGAGTTTATTTTAAAGAAATATAAAAGAATATGAATGATGATGCTATGAAGTTATATAAGAAGGCAAAAAAGAAAACCACAAGGAAAGTGAGTTAAACTAAGTTTAAGGCAGATGATGAATAATATAAATGACAACAAAGTAAGGAGGGAGAAATGATATCTATAAGCTAACTAGGATAAGTGAGAAGAAGAGTATAGATATTAGTCATATAAGGTGCATTGAGAATAAAAACAATGAAATAATATTAATAGATGAAGAAGTCAAACAGATCAGTTAGAGACTATACTTTCATGATATTTTAAACAAGTTCACATGTTCGGTTTGGAATATTCATGGTGTGTAGCTAAGATATGACACATGAAGGTTAGGAAACCCTTAAAAAATATTAAGATAAGATAAGCCATAGGTTCTAATGGTATTTCTATTAAAGTTTAGAGGGTCATGAATGGGAAGAGTGTGATGTAGTTGACTAGGCAGTTTACCAAGATTATAAGGACCAAAAAGGTTTTAAATGAATGAAGATAAATTTTTATAATTACCATTTATAAGAGTAAAGAAGATATTCAAGATTATAATGATTATCTAGGTATTAAGCTCGTACACCACATCATGAACATTAGAAAAAAAAGTGATTGAACACTAATTAAAAAAAGAAATAAAGAGTTTAGAGTATAAATTTGGATTTATGCTCAGTAAGTCTATTATGAAAGCTATTTACATAGATAATAATCGAGCAATATAAGTAAAATAAGGAAAACTTGTGCATGGTTGTTATCAACTTAGAAAAAAACTTGTGATGGAGTAATGGAGACCCAAGAAATTTAATGTGGTGGTTATTATGTAAGAAAAGGGTATCAAACATAATTATTGAGCTAATTAGAGGCCTCTTTAAGAGTGTAATGCCTAGAGTTAAGTTGGTTCAAGATGTTACCAATGAGAATTTAATAATTGTGGGACTTCATAAAGGATCATCATTATATATGTCATTTTATTTTTGTGCTAATTATAGATAATTTGACAAGAGATCTCCAAGAAGATATTTCTTGGTGTATATTATTCATAGGTAACATAATATTAGTTGACGAGACTAAAAAAATATGATGGAAACTAGAACTTTGGAGAGCAGCACTTGAGTCAATGAGATTTAGGATTAGTTGTAGCAAAATAAAATGAATAAAATATGAGTTTAATAATATTAAAAGTAATAATGATATGATAATTAGAACGAGGAAGTAAGAAATATCAAAATTCATTATTTCTAATACCTAGGCTCTATCTTGAATGAAGATGAGGACATTGATGAGGATGTATCTTATAAAACCAAGGTGTGATAGATCAAATGGATAGCTGCCCTAAGGGTCGTTTGTGATAGACAGGTACTACATAGATTGATAGAAATTTTATATAGAATAACAATGAGACCAATCCCACTTTATGGAAGTAAAAAATAAAGTGATCAAAAAGCAACATATACAAAAGATAAGAATATGAGAAATGATAATGGTAAAATGGATGTGTGATAGAATGAGAGAGGATAAACTTATAAATGAAGTTGTTAGGAACAATATCAGAATAACTCTTGTAGATGATAAGATAAAAAAAATTGTGTGAGGTGGTTTGTTCACCTCCAACATAGACATCCTAGTGCATTAGTTAGGAAGTGTGAGACGATTCGTGTAGAATGGGGAAAAAGAGTTAAATATAAGCCTAGTAAGTATTGGGTAGAAGTGGCAAACATAGATTTTACATTACATGGTTGAGAGTGAATATGACTTTTAATATAATGAATTGGAAAAACGAGATCTATACAATGAACCTTAAATATTTAGGATAAAGCTTAGTTGAAAATGATGATAATAAGATATAATTATAATATCATCAATATATTATCTAATATCATGGAAATATTATCTAACATCATTTAATTATATTTATTTTATCAAAAAATATCTAATATCATTAACATAATATTTAATATTATTGATATATTGTAAAATAAGAATGTTATACAATATAATATTCTTAAAATTATATATAATATTATTAAATATCTATGAATATTATCAAATATCATGGAGTTTTAGTGAATATAAGACTACTAAAAATTACGATAATACCGACCTAAAAATTTGATCGGTAATTGATGTCCAAATCATGACCATTTAGCGATCAAAAAAGGATATCGAAAAAAAAAATTTTCGACCAAATTTCCAACTAAAGACCAACCATAATTATTGACCAAATATTTTTGATCGAAAATTGGTCTGTAGAGTGGTTATCCAATATATTACTAACCATTTAACGACAAAAAATATATTTCCATTAAAATTGGTTGGTACAGTGGGTTTTCAAATTATTTATGACTTTGTACTTACCGACCATATATATAGGTCGGTAATTACTGACTAATTCACCACCAATTTAGAGATCCAAAGAGGTGCATCGTAAAAAAATACTTCTGACTAAATTTCCAACTAACTACCAACCATATATTACCGACCAAATTATTTTTTGGTCAGGAATTGGTCCGTAAATTAGGAGGGAATTAGTGAAAAATATTCCCGAAAGATTACCGATCATTTAACGACTAAAAATTTATTACCATTAAAAATCGGTAATTAACGACCATTTCACGACCAAATACCGACCATACCTATTGGCCAAATATTTTTGTGTCATATTAGTCTATAAATTAGGATGAAAATAATGAATAGAAATTGCTGACAAATTACCGACCATTTAACAACCAAAAATATATGATCATTAAAATTGGTCGATAAAGTGGACATCCAGATACTTATAAATTTATTCTCACTGACCATTTACCGACCATAATTTTGGTCGGCAATTCATTATTTTAATTTTTTGATTTGAAAATCATTTGCTAAGTCATTAAAACCTAAATTCATCGAAACTCCGTCGTTTTTTCAAATCAAAGGTGATCGTAAGCATGAAATTGATAAAATTTATCTTTCTTCTAAATCCAAGTAAGTTTTTCTTTATTCTTCTCCTTCAAAATGCTTATACATATCTCCGTTTCACTCAATTATATATAGACAAATGGATTTTTGTTTTTTCAGTATAATCGGGTATTAGGTTTTTTTATTTCTCCTTCGAATTTCTTTATTTTTGCTTCAATTTTATTTAACCTAAGATTATTTTGACTCGACACAATTAATTAAACTATAATTTTTCATGTTTAAAATGTGTCTTTCTACTACTTAGATTTTTAGGGTTTTAGTGATTTTGATTTCAATTATAGAATGTTTGCATTCGAATAATCATAATGTTAATGGTTTATATTTATATAATCATATGATATTATATATAAATGTCTACTTTAATATATATAATGATTAATGTTAAATCAAACTTTTATATAATGTTAATCTTAAATGTTTATAACAGTATATATCAACCTTTATACATTTATATAATCGTATGATATTATGTATAAATGTCTATACTTTAATATATATAAACGTATTACATTATAAATACGCATTGATATGTTTATATAAACATATAATGTTATATATATATATATGTATGTATATATATATATATGTATGTATGTATGTATTAATGTTTATAAATATCTATACAAAATTTACATTAAACTATCCATTTATATATATTTTTATATACCAATTATGTAACATTAAGTGATTATATAATTTTGTACATATTTATATTACATATTATTTTTTATATAAATATAGAATATTTATAATGTGTTATATAAATGTGATATATATACTATATATTATTTATAAAAGTGTTACATATAAATATAATAATATATATGTAACATTTATAAAAATATTTATTCACAAATATTATATAGAAACAAGTGTTTAATTATATAATCATATGTCATTTTATATAAAAGTATTTATCACTATATTTATAATAAAGTAAACTATTTTTATAATTATATTTATAACTTATCTAATGTGTAACTATATAATAATGTATAACTATTTGTATAATTCTATATAACTATATTTCTAAAAAAATATACCATATGTATACTAATATATAACTATATATAATTATATTCTACTAAATGTATAACTATATAAATGTAAAATATAATTATATCTTTAACTATATACATATTCAGAACTATATGTTTATAACTATATATAAATATTTGTATAAATATGTAACACTCCATATAATTAAAATTTAC
The DNA here is from genome assembly GCA_029783825.1 of Sapria himalayana. NCBI lineage: Eukaryota > Viridiplantae > Streptophyta > Magnoliopsida > Malpighiales > Rafflesiaceae > Sapria > Sapria himalayana. The sequence continues at coordinate 13,430,473 of JAREIK010000088.1, forward strand.
TATATTTGTAACTATATATAATATATGTATTCATATAATTAAATTAAAATGTTTGTTTATAACGTTGTATATATTTATGCATAACTACTTATCACTACTTGTATAAATATATCTATATATAACTATTTGTTCAATTATATATAACTATTTATAACTATATATATTATATGAATAATAATATATAACTATAAATAATTGTATCTTATTATATGAATAACTATAATAGCTTTATACATAATAATTTCTATAATATACTTTACAACTTATATTTAATATATATTTGTATATATTAGTATATAAAAAAGTATTTTACTATATCTATATCTATACATAACTATATGTATAAATATATAAAATTAAATGAACAAATATATAAACCTACATGTATAAATATATGTTTAACTATATGTGTAACTATATGTATAACAACATGTAACTATATTTATAATTACATGTATAACAACATACAACAATATGTTAAACTATATGTGTATAACTATATATAAATATTTGTATAACTAAAAAAATGTCTATATAATTATATATAACTATATTTGTAAATATATATACATATATGTATAACTACTTATAACTACTTATAACTATATTTGTAAAGCAAAATATTTTTTTATAATGTTGTTTATATTTATGTATAACTACTTATAACTACTTGTATGAATATATCTATATATAACTATATGTTTAATTATATATAACTATTTATAACTATATATTTTATATGTAAAATAATATATAACTATAATAATTGTATCTTACTATATGTATAACTTTAAAAAATTCATGCATAATTATATTTAAATATTAAATTTACAGCTTATTTTTACCATATATTTTGTATATAGTAATATATAAAAAGGTATTTTACTATATCTATACCTATACATTGCTATATGTATACATATATAAAATTAAATTAACAAATATATAAACCTACATGTATAAATATACGTTTAACTATATGTATATCAACATGTAACTATATTTATAATTACATGTATAACGACATACAACATTATTTTAAACTATATGTGTATAATTATATATAAATATTTGCATATCTAAATAAATGTCTGTATAATTATATATAACTATAATTAGAGACAATTGCGTTTGTTAAATAAAATGATTTTTTTTAACTAGTTATGGAAGACAATTTTGAATGGATGTATTTTGGATAATTCTGATGAGAATGAGTAGACAGTGAGTTTTATGTTATTTTAATCGTTAATCATTTTTATTTATTTTCACTGCCTTATATATTTTTTACAGATATGACACGTGGATGAGGTATATGTAGCATGTTGCAAGGTCGTACGAGTTATGGTATAGGCAGCACGGCCTCAAGTATGCCCGAAATTGGTAGAGGGTCATGGGTGGATGAGACACCACATTAAATAGAGAAGGTTGTGAATGTACCACAATAACAACATCAGGTGACTGATCCACATAATGGTCCTGAGATTTTGATGAATGATCAAGAGATGTGGGAGAGAAATGAGGGAGAGAATAGAGATGTTGGAGAGTCTTCCTCAGAGGACCCTACAGACAAGACTCTCCTTATTGCCTAGTTTGATTCAATAATTGATAATCTGTAAGATATAAAAACTTAACAAATGATTTATCAATTTATTATTTTATTTCTTACTTGCTAATAAATTTTTGGTTATAGGATTAGAGCTCTATGGTTTTATTTTTAGGATTCTGAAGATAATTTTCAAAAAGTCCTTTAAACCTAATGAATATAATTGGAAGTCATTCACAGATAGAGACTAATTGATGATTTGGAGAGAATTTAAGGTAAATATTACTACCTAAAAATTTTTTCATCATTTATTTATTCTTTTGTTCATTGATTAAAAATTATTTATTTATAATTATAGAAAGTTTACAAGTGGACACATCCAAAGGAAGAGGTCAAAAGTGTGTTCTACAAACATGTTGTAGTCGATATAAAGACACTATGTACGAGATCAAAGATAAATGGTCGAAGAAGAAAGAAAAAGATTCGAGTGTCTCTGATCATGTTTTTAAGGAGTGGTGGAGGCGAAGTAGATGATAAGATCTAGATTATAGGAAGAGGTGTGATAAACAGAGTGTCAATCATCGCTCAGAGCGGGCTAGGGAGGGTAGCGGCATGTCTTCACACACTTGTGAATCTCACTCTATGCGTGAGCATGAATGAGCATTGATATTATTTCTAATTTATATTTTTTATGTTTATTACTTTATGAAATGTGTTCAGTTATGCCTAAATTTCATTTCTAATAAAGGAATTTTTTTATAGAATTAACGTATGTATTGCGTGTAATTATAGACACACAATGAGGGTAAGAAGCCCAATGCTCCTTGATTATTTAGATACACACACCCGAAGGCTCATGATGATCAGACTTTCGTTGATCAGAGATCTCATGCAGCAAATGTAAGTTTCATTAAAAAAAATTAACTTTTCTTTTTTTTTTGTTTGAATATAAATTAAAATACTATTCGTATATTTTTATAAGGTGAGATATGAGAAAATATCAGCTGTTACGACTCAAGCGTATTCCCAATCTACTTCAAGTTCATGTGATGGTACAATAGGCAGTTCTCATTCATTAGCTCCACTAATTGATACGAATCAGATTTGGCATCTGACTATTGATGGCAAAGAGAAAATATCCTTCTATGGCATCGGTTCGTTGACATCATCATTCTAGTCGCATAAACGACCAGATTATGAAGCTAAATTTTTAGGACCAGTTTCGAATTTGTTCTCAAAGATGAAGGAATTTTAGGACGTAATGCGAAATGCGATACAGTATAAGTTGGCCGATACCAAGCGACACATGATCAACTATGAGGATGATAGAGATGAGTTGCGTATGCATTTTGACTGGCTTACAAAAAAGTTTCAGGAAGGAGGACTACAGTTTAATACTGATGATCTACCTCGGATTGTTCGGCGTAATGCTACAACTACAACATCTACTCCATCACCTACAACAACACCTACCGCAACTACACTAAGACTAGTAGCAACAGACAACTCTACCCCAGTACCCGACATCTCACCGTGTGGGCCAGAAATATTGCATCATAACGATTATGAAACTAGGTTGGATGATTGAGTGTATTACACATTTTTTTTCAATGCCTAAATCATTGATTTTGGATTTCATTTTTTATTTTCTCTTAATGTATTTAATATATATATGTAGTATATATAGTTGTTTGCTGAAGTTAATTGGATTCTTTGTTGTTGTGTTATTTGTATATGTTACTGCAGCAACTAGATCAAACTAGATGTTTTTTGGATTTTATTTTTTTTGTGTTTTATGTTCTAGTTTCTGTAGAAACTGCTACAAAACTACAAAAAAATTTTGGTCGGTAATTCCCGACCGAATTGCGACCAAACCGACCAAAATCTTTTAATATCAATGGTTGGTAAAAGGTTACCAAATGGTCGGTAATACTTTTGGAGATTAATTACTGACCAATGATTTTAAAAGATTTTGGTCGATTTTTGGTCATAATTTTTTATGTATTTACTGACCATTCGGAGACTATTTACCGATCATTAATTACCGATCATTTTGAGAAATTTAGTAGGTAAATAGTATGTATATGATCATTAATTACCGATCATTTTGAGACCATATACCGACCTAATTATTCTGATCGGAAAATTATCAAAATATAGTCAGTAATTATTTGTTGATAGAAGATCGGTAAATAGTCGGTAATTTACTGACCGATTAATTTTTTGTTGGTAAAAAAATTACCGATGAGTACAATTGCGACTAAATATTTTGGTAGGTAAATAGTCGGTATTTGGGTTACCGACCAAAAAACAAAGAATTATTGACCAAATAATTGGTTGGTAATTCGGTGAATTTTAGTAGTGTAATAAAATTCTATCATATTATCATCAAGTATCCTTACATTTCATTAAATATTATCAAATATAAAAAAATGTCATTGAATTTACTAAAAAACTTTTATTGCACTTTGTGATATTTAAAAATTTTTTAAATTTAAATTTTAAAATTTACTAAGCAACTTTATCATTGAATAAAATACATCATAATCAAGTTGTGTAAAATTTTCTTAAGTTGATAATGAATAATATAAAATTGAAATATTTTTATCACATGTATATCTTTGAATATTATCAAGTATCATACAAAAACATAAACAAATAACATTATTTACTATCAAATGTTATTAAATTTTTTTTTTGAATTTTATGGTATAACATTTATTATTGCCCCATTGAACAATGTTAAACCTCTCTAAATAATAACAAAGACATTGAATTAAATGTAACTTTACTAAACTTTGGCAAAAAGTCACTAAAATTAAAGTATAATAAGGGACAAATAGCAAATGGAAAAATGAAAAGATTATTATGATAAGCTATTTTTGCCAATAAGTTTGATAATATAAAATAATTATTAGATGGAATACAATGACATTTTTTATCAAGTGCAATAAAATTCATTGATAAGATAGAGTTATATAATATCGAATAATATTTAATAATATTTTTAAAATAATCAATAATATTTTATGATTTTTAGTGATATTATATAATATTATATAATGTTTGAGGAATTAGAAAATATTCAATGAAATTTAATGCAATAATATTTAACAATATTATATAATATTATAAATTAATCATTCCTTCATCATATTTAATAATATTTAACTATGTTTGATAATTTATTAACAATATTTGAAGGAATTTGATGAAAACCATGATTAATTTGATAACTGTCTGTCATATCCAATAATATTTTTAATGATGTTTTGTTATATTCTAACATATTATATGATTTTTGATTACATTTTGATACTTTGTTAACGTTTAATAAATTTAAATGATATTTTAAAGAAATTTGAATTTTATTGATGAAATTCTGTTATTAAAATGAATAGATTTGCTTTTTTGATCAACATATGCAATAGAATTTTGAAAATAATTTGGTGCGAATATAAAAACTTGTCTAGCAGATAAATTGTCGGTACCGTTCCATGCGCGGAATCCAATTCCCAATTACACTTCCATGGGTTATCAGTGATTGAATTTCTAGTAGCCCGGGCAGGGAAGACTCCAATGTTGGATAGAACCTTCGTTTCGTCACGAACGTAGCAATGGTTAGTTTCCAAATTTAGTTGTCGATCTCAATCATCGATGTGTTTAACAATATCAACTGCATTCTGCATTTGCAGTCAGATTTCGTAGAAGACCTCGAGCCTCTATTCGATTACAGCCGTGTTCGGCCTGTAGATTTCATTTGCCTCGACGGTACGTACTAATAGAAGAAGACCGCAATCAACTCAGTTTTATGAATGCAGGGTTGGAAAATAATGCTACTTTTGTTCTTTTTTATTTTCTCTATTTCAGTTAGCATAATTAACTTAGGCTTGATTGGAAATAGACCGATAAACAAATACAAATATACATGATTCACACAAGTAAGTTACATATACAAACTACTACTAATTCTTCACTATGATATAAACATTAAATACAATTATCTACACTCTAACAATTTTACTCAAACTCAAATACATCCTAGTAACAATATTTTCTTATTCCTTATACTCAAGAGTGAATTTTAACTCCTTTCTTTCTCAATCTTGCTTATTTTTGTTTGGGATTGTTTGTAAGAGATAAGGAATATTCTATTTATAACAACAATAGGATATAAAAAGTCCAAGGAAGAGAAACACCTTCTAATAGAGAAAATAGGTAAATTTTTTCTCAAATGATTGCATTTTGATTATCACCATGCAATACACTAGTTTTTTCTAAGAAAGATGATGACCAAATATACTCTTCGTTAGATTCGGTTATGATAACATGCTTTGTCTTAGCAGTTGCTAGATCAATTATTTTATGTAATTTTAAGGCTCAACTTATTGAGAATACCATTTAATGTATAAGCATATATGGTAATACATTTCTTTTTAATTAATATTTTCAATAATGTTAGTATTTATAAAGCTGTGCAACCCATTATCTAGTTTTTTGAAACATAATGCTAAATTTGGAGTTCATCTCAAATATTTGAGAATCAAATTTATTATTTTCTAATATTATTTTCATGGATTACTTATGTATCTATTCAAAACTATTATTGCATGAGCAATGTTTGATTTCGTATCAACCATATCATACATAAGATTGATTGTACTCAAACCATGATATACCTTAGCGGCTTTGCCATTTGACATTGTTCTTGCTTAGTAATAGGTGATTACTTCTTTGATACATGATGTGTTTGACCAATATAGTATTCACTAATTTTATATTATTTATGTTGAATCATTTTAACACTTTTGTTATATTGTCTTTTTGAGGTGACTTTAATATATCATGGTCTTAAGCGATTCTCATTATACTCATTTATTTGATAGGATCCAACTTTTTCATGGTAAAATATCTAGATAATCTCTTTTTACAAAATAAATATCTTGTTTACACTCTCATCCAATGAATATGTCATTAACATAGAATAATAGAATAATATATGAGTGTTGTAGTTACATCTTGTTTCTAATTTATGATTTGTTTTAATTTTTATTCATTTTATTATATATAAGTGAATTTGATCTATGAGTTATCCTAATTTATTTTGTCTATTATATGACACATCCTTGTACATTATTTTTCTGAGTTTTATTAGTATTTATAGTTTATTTTCATTATAGTATTAGAGTAAAAATCATAGAGTGATAAACATCAAGAGATAACATCAAAAAGAATTATTACTTATAATAAATAAGCTAAATACAAGAGTAAAAATCAAATGAACTTATTTGACAAGAGCAAGCTAGATCACATATACTTGAGTCATATTTTCATTCAAAGATGTCCAATCAATATTATTAAAGTATTAGCTGATTGTAGATGATGTGTTAATTTACATAAGAGAATGCTTCAAGCAAACTTAATGTTTGATTTATTTATATTTTGAGTGATTACAATAATTTAGGAAATATAATTTTTATTTAGCCTTTATTTTAATTGGTTGATATTTATTTTATTATATAATTAAAATAATAAAAATTGTATTTGACTTAATTAGTGATGATGTCTTAAACATACTATATATATTATTTTTGGAATGAAATGAGTATTTTTGAAAGAAAAAAATATTTTTCTTATTCTCAATTTTTTTGATTTAATTTTTTGGCTTCCATCAAGGTTGAGATTATATTGAGTAGAAGATGTGGAGTGTGAAACCTCACTTTTCCCTTCAAACCTTCTCTTGCTCCTCTCGGATTTGGTGTCCATTTGGGTGGATGCTATGATGTGAGTGTGAAACCTCCTATTTTTCAAATATCAACTTATTTCTTTTTCCTTTATACCCCTACCTGATGAAAGACCCATAAATACCAAATTGGGCAACATTAAGCTTCTCAAGTTGCCAAGAATTTCGAAACCTATTTTGGAACTTATACTCCAGAATTGGATATTTGCTATTATCCTCACAAAAGCCCTCCATTATTCCTACTATTGTCTACATTCCTAGAAATTCATTAATTCAAAGTTTGAAACTAAATATCTCATTTAAATTATATTTATTGTCTCCTAAATCTCTATGCTTGTTTACTTTTGTTGAGATTTAATATAATTTTTATTTTATTTATTATTAGGTAGCACTCGATATGTGTGTTGTCTCAAACTATACCTATAGCGTTGATTATATTTTCATGATTTTAAGTTTTTTTTTTCCAGTGTCGATGATGGTTTGTTTTATCATTCAACATCGATGGTGGCAACATTGCCATACTATGGAGGTGCAATGGTTAAATCTTGGTGCAATGATATATATTTTTCTATAGCCTTTGGATGATTTGTGGCTATTGGATGTGCAATGATAAAATTTTGGTGCTCCAGAACTTAACAATATTTCAATCAGTGATTTCTATGATGGTTGGCATGATAATGCTAATGTATTTTTAGAACAATGACTTTTGTGTGATTAAAACTGTGAGACTATTATTTCTTGAAAGGTTGGTGTGAAGAGGTGATGAATTCTATGATTTATTATAGTCTGGTATTTTTTTGGGAAAAAAAAGTTAATATGAAAATCTTAGTTTGATATATCTATTTATGTATTGAATTTTAAACAATAATTTGTCTCTTAACTTTTTGGAGTCAAGATTGTCTCCAAAATTATAAAATCTTGCATTAGATGTGATATCGCACCACAATAATTCTCAGCCTTTGTATTAAAAATATTTTTTTTAATGTGGCTCATGAGGACAAAACATGTTGCTAGTTGGGTATATTTTGATTATAAGAGATGATCAATAGGGTATATTTCAATTCAAACCATTTCTATAGACTAAGTTTCATACAAAAGATTTAGAGGGTCTTAAATATTTTCTAGGTATCTAGGTTGAATACTCATGAGATTCAATATCTCATTTATAAAAGAAATACATTTTGTATATTTTATTTGATCTCGGCATGGCTAGATACATACTTATTGACTCAATTAATTTGAGTATAGACTTGTCTATAAGTATTAATTTTTTAGTCGATTTCACTAGATATAAGATAATCATCAGAAAGGTGAATTATTTGACAATGTCACATTGACCAAGATAAATTCTTTGTGCAGATGTCAACTAATTGATTTATTATTTGAATATAAGTTGTAGTAATGATGTAATCCTAATTTTTTTTAAGGAAAAAATTATAATTTCAATGTATTTTGTTTTCTTGTGAATATCTAATTTTCTTGAGTAGGTATTGTATTTAAAGTTGAGGTGTCAACCGGGCCGGGCCGGCCCGACCCGGCACGAGGCACGGCACGATTCGGCCGTGTCTGGGCTGGCTCGGCACGTTTTTAAACCGTGTTTGGGCTCGTGCCGTGCCCGGGTTAGGCACGAGCCATGCCGTGCCGTGCCTGGCCTGGCACGGCGGCAGGGGTTCTTCCTGTGCCGGTTTCACGCGGACACGCGTGGGCGTGACCCGGCCCCTCCCGAAAAAAAGACCGCGGGTCGGGTCTGATTGGATCCCGACCCGCGGTCCCGACTCCTGACCCGGTTGTTTTTAAACCGTGCCAGGCTGGGCGCAGTAGCACGTTCATGCCCTAAAAAAATGGGCCGGGCCATGCCGTCCGGCCCGTTTGACACCTCTAATTTAAAGTATCATGAAAATAAATATTATCATTATATTGAAATATTAATTAAATATACTTATTGATTTGAATGATTTATAATTCATTATATCTCATAATTAAAATATTATCAATTTATACAATAAATTAAATCATCCCCTCATTAAAATTTGTTTATGAAAACATAGAAAAATTCATAATACATCTCTGCAAATCAAACAAAATGAGTGTGTGAGAATCTTACAAATTAAGATATCAATGAATGCTTTAAGCCATATGATGATATGATCCATTTTGTAATATGTAAATCATGTTTAATTGTTTTGCTCAAAATTTAATTGATTTCTTCATATTCATTTTTCCATTAATGTTAATGTAAAATGAGGTATTATTTATATCTAGTTAGTGTATTTTTTATTTATGAGATATTATTAATAAAAAAGAATTCATATAAAACTCATATTAGATATCGAAGAAAAAATATTATGATAATTCATATCAAATATGTGAGTGAATTTTTTTATTATAAGTCACCTTTTAAAATGATTTATTTTCCCACCTAGATTTATGTTCATAGTGAATACTTATCAACAACAAATAATAAATTTTTTCAAAAGTTATAGAGATGATTTATCTTTTCATTTAGATGTGTTCATAGTTAATATCTATAAATAACAAATAACAAATTTCTTTAAAGGTTATGGTATTATTTTTTCAATCTCATTAGAATAAAATATATCCATCTCTTCAAACATGACATGAGATCATTTTATCTAAGATATTTCTTCTAGTAAAAGACTCATCTGCCATCTCTAATATAAGAATGTTGGTTATGTTTCATTTACCTAATATAGACTCTAAGAGTTCAAATTTGTCTCCTAGTCTTAAGCTCATCATGAGCATGAATTTGAGGAGACTCATGGACTTCTGTGTCAGTTAAACTTGAAAAAGATTGTTTCTAATTGACCCATAATCATTTAAAAAAACATGGAAACCACACATACCTAATTTGGACATATTTTAAAAAATTTAGGTACGTGCATTTCACGTGCCTTGTAAAGCCAGGTTCTGCCCTCCCCAAAAGCATGATCCAGACACAATTTAAGTCATTTTGTCATCCGAGCTAATTTTGGTCAAGCGGGCTGATGATACGGTTCATGCCTTGCTGAATACCATTTTGGCATGTTGGCAAATGCCCAAAGCTCGACAAAGCCTGTTCTTGGACCACCTTTGTGGGCTATGCTTGGGATGCTTATCCCATCTTTTACCTCTATGTGGGACTTTGGGGATGTGGATTACCCTTTGGAAATTAAAGGGGGGCATAATTGTGGGAGATAATTCTTGGAGTGACAAGTGCATTGACAAGCCATGTGTTAGGAGAATAATATATTATTTTATGATCATAGATCCTTGATGAGAAGACACTATAGTCCTCTTAGAGTTTTACTAATATGTTACTTATGCATCTATAATTACACTCAAATCAAATGAAGTTGGGATAAAATATCATACTATCACACTGAATTTACTATACATTGGCAATGAGATAATTTGTAGGGGTATTCTGAGAGGAAGAAAATCAATATTGAAATGTTCTTTTTTAGGAGGTTGGGAGTTAGAACATGTCTAAGAGATGTATTGAATGTTGTATTATGAGTTATGAATGATTTTTTAGGATTTAGACGTTGTATAGTAGACTACTGGGTTCATATAGGTTGAATCTTTTGTGTGTACATTTATTGACATTGTTGTGCTTACTTAAGAGGAATATTTCATACTTTTTTAGGCATTGATAACTTTGGATTAGATAATTGTTTGTTTATCATTCTTTTTTTTAATCATTTAACTTTTAACTCTTGAGTCGTAAAATTAAGAGTCAATATTTCTTTGTAGAATCTAGAATTATTGATATTGTTGTCACTAATAGTATCATTTCATGAATTAAGAGATATGATAATATTATTTTTAATTAGTTGCTTTACTAAGAAATTGAGTTGTAATATTATTTTTATTTTTTTAGTTATCTTTGTGCATAATTGGCAGAGTAAATGAATGATTATATACTCTTAAGTTCTTGGCCAATGTTGATCCATTGATTATACAATATTAATTTGGACTTACATCATTGGGTAAGATAAAATTTCTAAAATCAAGTATCAAAGGAATAATTTTTATTGATTATGAAACATGTCAGCCAGAAAATATACTAGAAATTTCTATTTGGTTCGTCAAGATAGTTATAGGAGAGACCTATTGTATCTGATTTATCAAGGTGCATGGAAATCATATAGGATGACTATGCATGATATTATGAGATATTTTTTGTTATTTTTATTGATAATATCATTGATATTTATGATTGTCAATTTCAAAAGAAAGGTTTCAAAATTTATTTCTATTCATAAAATTTAATAAAAAAATAAAAATTCAAATTAGTTGAAATATTAGAATGTTGAGAAATAATAATATTTTTGAAAATATTTTATATTATTTTTCTTTTTTTTTTGAGGAGTTTGAGATTAGAGTTGAAAAATAAGCCAAATGGCTCTTACATGGCTTGTGACATGTTTTCATGAAAGCTGGCCCAAGTACAACTTACAACAATGTCACAACATGGGCCGTGAAGTTTGGCTTGCATGCTGCAAAACCATGTTGCATGACCTACCAGCCAAATTGGCGCACAGGCCAAATTTGGCTTTGGTGATGAAATGTGTCCAGGTTGTGCCCTAGATCGGGCATAACTCTAGATCCGAGTTGGCACATGAAACTAATGTTATTTTTTACAAAATAGACCATGGTCAAGTTGGATCAAGTCATATTTGGTCGAGCTAGGGCTAGTTATTTAACCATGTCTTGGCAAGCATGGACCACACATGTCTTATTTGATCAAACTCAAGCTAACTTTACATTAATCCAAGATAGCTTGGGTTTGGGCCATGCTATGTGTTAGCCCCTCCCAAACTTGCCCGGGCGAGACAACGTATATTGGGTTGGGCCTGCACCCGTGGTGACTTGAAGAGAAGCGGATGGTTGGAAAAGAACAAAATCGAGGCCCGTCAGATGTTCGTGTCTCGAAAGGCAGCACGCACAGTATGCAGACAGAATGATCCACGCACACAGGCAGCACCCAAGCAGCTCCCACAGGCAGCGCCCAGGCAGCTCCCACAGGCAGTGCCCAGACCGTGCACACAGGCAGAACCCACGCCGTGCTCACAGGAAACACCCAAGCAGTGCACACAGGCAGCATGTACGGGCAGCGCATGCAGGCAGAACACATGGGCAGGGCAGTGAGCCAGAGGCCAAGGGAACATGAGATTTGGGCTGGACTGGGGCTGACTGACCAGATTGGGTAAGAGGGGCTGAGTTGGGCTGAGTTACATGGGAGGGTGCAAACCCATGGTCCAACACCAACAGTCATGACTGTTGGAAGAGTTGCTAACAGTTGGGGTTGATCAGAGGGGTGCATGCTCAGGTATAAAAGGCTTAGGCCTTGGTCCTTACTAGGGTTGGGTCATTTATTGTCTGTAAATCCAGTTTGTAAGGAAAGCCCAAGAGTTGTGTAATTAATGTGCTGTGAGCACAACAATTTTTTAAGGTTGATTGCTAATAAAGAGTAAATTGGGTTGAGTTTTACCAAAATTACTTTGTTGTTTTGTGCTTGATTGTTGTTAATCCTTGCACAGAGTGGGAAAGGTTGTCTAGGGGTAGTCTTAGGACCGTGCACTAAGAAAAAAAACTGATAGTCAGATATTGTGGGTGTGACACTAGGCTATGCTCGACCCTTGCCTAATGGAATGCCTTGGTTGTGTTAGGTTGGCGCATGGCCTGACTCAAATCAGGATGATGGCCCGCTTGATTCACAAAAAGCTGGCTCATTGCAATTCATTTGACATATCTATATAAGATGATTCACTAGAATTCTTGTACTAACATTTTTGTATAGAATAAGATAACTAAAAGAATATTAATATTTGATTGAGATGATTATGATACTTTTATTGTATATAAGTGTTCTTAGATTTTTTTTTGAGAAAAATAATATTAATTGTTAATTTATTGATTAATCTAACTTTATAGATTATATTAGATTTTACATTTAAATGAGATATTTTTTTATGTTCAAATCCAAAAATTTTAGATATATTTATTTTATTTAGGAACTCTATATAAATAGAGAGAATACGATTTATTGTGCAATCAAGTGTGCATTTGTTGTATATTTTATTATCTAAAGGTGTATATATTAATCACTAGAGACTAGGATCATTTTGAGTGTAGATGTGATGTTGTTGGAAAAAAAGTATATTTTCTAAAACTTGATCAAAGAGAATATACATTCAAACACCGTAGTGATAAGATTATTTTGTATCCATTTGTGATTCCTCACAGAGGCATAACAACTACACTTGCTTTTGTTCCTGCATCTAATATTACTAACATAATTAATTTTAAGGATCGTCATGAGATTTTTATTTTTGATAATATTGAGACTCATCCTAGAGTTGTGTTTCGGTAAGAGAAGCCAAAGTTTGAGTCTCCATCTGAACATGAGATGAGTTTTCTTTAGAAGGGGAGATGATGACAGTAAGACTTAATAATCTTATCTTAAAGATATATACTAGTAACTAGATGAATATAGCAATAGTATTTCCCATAATTGCTTCTTGTCAGATCAACTTATCCGATTCATAATAGTGACTTGGACAATCATATTGCTCTTTAGAGCTAAGATTGTATTATATTTAATATCATTATTATGATTATTTTCTTATTTTCATTTTATTATCAATTAATCATATTTTTTGTTATTTTTTGATGGTTATAGGATATTTGACAATCATTTCAAGATACTAAGTCATTCAGATTGATGATAAATTATGTTGGATGAAAATTACATATAATCATATTTTAGATTTTATTTCAAAGTATTTTGGTAAAGATTGATCTTGAAGGAAATATTTAATTACTCAAGAATGATTAATTATTATAAATTTACACCAACTTATGATGTTAATTATTTAACATATTTTTTTTCTATTGATAAGATGACTATTATTAAGGTGTTATTTTCTGTTGCTGCTTATCAAAAATTGATTATATATTAACTGAATATGAGGAATATACTCCTTTGTGGTAGTCTTAAGAAAAAAAAATTATGCATCAACAACCAAGTTTTATTATTCCTAGAAGTATTGGCATGTCATTTATATTCTAAAAGTTATTTTATCATTTTAAGTAATTTTTTAGGGTATAATATAATAAGTTTTTTATCAAGATAGATCAGAGAGATAATATGCAATATTCATAGTTTATGTTGATATTTTAATTATATGAGATGATTAATCTAGTGTATTTCTATTGAACCCGTTCTTACTATACTGAGTTTCAGATGAAATATATGTGAAATTTTAAATATTTTCTTGGATATTGAGGATGAGTACTCATAAGCTATCATTTTTTCTTTCAAATAAGATATATTTTAAATATTTTGTCTAATCTTAGTAAGATGAGATATATACCAGTTGATTCATCATTTTATGTGAGTGTGAACTTGTCCATTGGTGCTGATTTATAGGTGTTAAGTGGGCCGTGCCGGGCCGGTATAACCCAAATTTTGGTTGCTCGGTCGGGCCACTATGTTGTGCCGACACAGGACTGAGGGCGGTAGACCTGGCATGCTAGTTAATACTGGAACAACTAGGCTAGGCACTGATCGTGCCTGGCTCAGCTTGGAGTTAATCCAAGCAAGCTTGGGTTAGCCATGATAGTCAGCATGCTGCATCCATGGTCTGTCCTAGCCCTGCCTGGCCCTGCCACCAGCAGACTGTTTGCTGGTGGTGCTGGCTGCAGATGGCCAGCTGCACTGCACTATTGCAGGCAGCTGGCCCTAGGCTGGGATGGGCTTTGCCCAGCCTGCTGCCAGCTTATATATATATATATATATATATATATATATATATATACATAAAACAAATTTTGTTTATAAATAAAATATAAACTGCATTATAAATGTGTTTATTGAATACTGTTTAATAAAAATATAAATTAAACTAAAAAATATGAAAAAAATAAAAATGTGATAATTAAAATGTATATATAATGAAAAAAATAATCTTAAATGCATGCCAATCCAATCTCACTTTATATAATTTAGATTGTCACAGTTCATAGTTTTGGTATCTTTGTTTTTGTGTGTATCATTCATTATTCTTTGATCTTTTTTATTTTATGTTGAAGATTAATTCATAAATTTTAGATAGGATAGTGCTTTAATGATATTTGGTTGTAATATCATTTTCTTATTTGAAATCATATTTATAATCACAGAAAAAGTAAACTCTAATGTTATGTTAGATATAAAAGACGTTAGTCGATCACATGTCATTTTATATAATATAAAAATATGAATTTGTATGATTTTAATAAACTAAATATGTTAAAAATTTTAATATCATTATATGTCAAGATGAAATAGTAATTGATATGTAAATATTTTGATAATTTATTTTTATTTGATGAATATCTCCATTATTTATTACTAACTAACTAATTTAAAGAGTCATTATTTTTGAATATGATATTGATATCTGTGCTTGAAGGTTCTATAAAATTATCATACTTATTATAGTAATATTTAAATAGTTTTTTTAATTGTTTATAAATCATATTCTTTGGTTGTTGTGGTTAGTTCATGTAAGTTAATATTTATTTTATAATAATTTTTATTTTTTTTTATTTTGATCCTATGATTAATATATGCAGTTAACTAATGAATAAAAGAAATGAAAGACTAATATTTTAAATATATTAATTTCATTTCAATAGTCATGATACTAAAATTAGGTATTTTTTATTTTTGTTATTATATTACTACTATATATGCATCTAAGTATAATGCATTTGGTGAGACTAATACACATTAATCATATTATAAAAGATCTTAATGAATTTATTTGAAATTATAATTTTATAGTTTGAATTATCAATAAATAATTTATTAATTTTATTATTAACGTTGTCATATATTATATGTTGATAATTAACACACAAATTTAATATAAGATAAGTATAATTTTAATGATGTTTGACATGCATTTTGATTTTTTTAAGGTTGATGACTTACAAAGAGTGTAACTCTTATAGTCTGTTAAATATCTTATTGTATTTTAGTGTATTTTATATATGTTCTAATGAGATTGAGAGAATTTATTATATTCCTATTTGCATTATTAGGTAAATTATGATGAATTACATATATTTAAAATGAAAAATCTTATCTAATGATTTATCTTAAATAATTTTCATAAATATATCTATTGTCACATTGTTATTTGAATTATTATCAATTATAAAACTAAAAATTTTATTATGAATCTCATATTTTTTAAAGATCCCTGCCAGACACTTGTTGACGGCAGATATATCATGAGATTAGAGGGGCTCATAAAATTAAATTTTTTTTATCTAGTGTACTTAAAATCAAAAAAGTGGGTGATTACAGATATGAATGTATTATCACTGTGATTAGTTTAAATATTTGATATCACAAAAATCACTTTATTTTATGTTTTAAGTTTGTTAATTACTAATTTTTTTTATTTTATAATTTTTTATTACCTTTTTTATTATTTGACTTGGGGATCATACGATAAGTAAGTTGAATATATATTTGCATAAAATAAAGTAGTCTAGGATCATCAAAAAATGTAATCAGAACTCTTATTCTAGCAATGAATTTTACTATGTATTTTCTTATAAACTTGTGGTGGTAAATAATGAAGGTTAGTGAATTTAAAATTGATCTAACTTCAAAGATCATATTTATTAATTGAGTTTATCTTATATCTAATTTATTATATTTTTTGATGTATTGTTCAATATGTCTTCTAAGGTATTTAATGCCAACAGTACTCATATATATATATATATAATTTATGCTGAATTTTTTTTTGATATTCTTAAAATTTTATTTTTAATTATCTTGCAGTATTTCATACTATTAATGTTTATTTATTTTTAAGTTTTTTAGGCATATGTGTTGATACTGACATATGACAATGAGATAACCAAGCCTCAAATATTTTGGTTGGGATATCGTTATCTCTATCAATGTCTATTTTAAGTTTTTAATATTTATTATTTATTATTCTTTTATATTTGATTTTATAGAGTTTTGAGTAGGAGAGATGTATTTTTTATTTTATTCAAAAAAATTAAAAAAAATTTTAAAAAAAACTTAGAAGATGTGTATTGTCTACTTGGAACCAATGTTACCAATATGCAACAAGTCCTCAATAATTAATAACTAAAAAAAATGCTAGTCCACTGATGTAATCATTAATATATTACAAAATAAAAAATGTATTTAATGAAGGTGGATTGACTTTGTGATATTTTAAAAGAGAGAATAAATTATAATTCTGCTATGAAGAACTAAAAATATGAATATACTCTTTATAAAAAATTTTTCAAATTAAAAAATTATTCTTAAAATTTATATTTATCTTTTTTAAGGACATAATAAATATATTTAATATGTTACCAATATCTATTGGGTTTCTGTTCAAAGCTATTACATGAAATCTAATGGCTCACATATAATAAATATTTTACTTTTTTTATTATTAATTATGATATGACAATAACATTTTGGTGTGTTGTCATTGTTTGGTTGGAAATGCAGTCGCTTAGAATAATGACTACATTTTTAAAATGTGGTTATGTCAGTCATTCATGCCACACACAATAGCCATGCTGTGTGGGCATAATACAACATGAGTCATGTCATGGGCTGACATGATACATGCCCAAGCATGACTTTGGATTTTGTCATTCTTGATACGACATATTCTTGCAATGCCTTAGGCTGGGCTAGAGGTGTCAAGTGGGTAGGGTGGCCCATGCACGACACAAGGCACAACTTGATTAAATTGTGCTTGGCCCGACACTGAACGACTTGACTAAGTTGTGCATGGCTTGACATGACATGATCCAGAACCATGCCCGGACCTGGGTCGTGCCAGCTCGAGGTATGACTCATACTAACCTGAGGCATGGCTTGTGCTTTGTTGGGCCAGAGGCTTTTGTGTCCCGTGTTGGGTCAGGCATGACCCACATATTGACATGGTCCATCGGCATAGTGGTAGTGACAGTGACAATGACTCGGGATTGGACCCATTTTCAAAAAAAAAGTGATTTTTTAAGTACTGTACCCGCCATGTCCACGTGGTGGGTATTTTTAAATTTTAATTAAACTTGTACTCAATTTGACACATTGATGTGACATATCGTCTCGTTGGGATAGAAGTCCCAATGACTAATGGTGCATCGAGCGAGCGTGCACACATGCCCAACAATGGCAGTAGTCATTGTTGTTGTTGGGTACTTGCGTTGACATTCATTAAAAAAGTTTTTTTAAATCTCAAGATCCTGCCATCTTGGTCGTTGGAATTCATTCCAACGACTCGTCAGTTCCGAGCTTGATTACAGGTTCCAGAAGCTTCGGCTTCTGGAATCTATGATCTTTTGGTCAGTTTGATGGTCGAACCAATCTAACGGTCCAAAAAAAATAAAAAAAAATGCATTTTTTAAGCTGTTGAATTTTGGCTCCAATGACTAGGAGGTAAATTCCAACAGCCTTAGGGATTCTGTCCCTTATTAATTTAAAAAATTTTAAAAAATATATAAAAATTGATTTTTTTTAAAAAAAATAACTTTTTAAAAATCCACATATTACCCCTATCTCATTCATAATTTATACTTTATCTCTCTGACTCTCATACTATCTCTCTCCTTCGTCTTCTCTTGGTTTTTGTTTCTTTCTTTCTTAGTTTCTCATTTCAGTTTTGACCTTCTTTCATTCATAATCTATATATTACTCATATCTCATTCATAATTCCAACAACCTATGACATTTCTTTCTTTCTTACTTTATCTCTCTGGCTCTTGTTTCTCATTTCGGTTTTGACTTTCGGAATTCGAGGGTAGATTGTGACCTGTCTATTGTGATTAGAAGTGTTAAACGGGCTGCCCTAGCCCGACATGATCCATTTTTTAGGTACCCCAATTGGGCCACCGTGCCATGTTGTGCACGACATGGCTTCATCGTAGCCGGCTCAGCATGGTTTGTCGGCCTGTTGTGATGAACTAGGGCTAGGTTTGGGGGGGTTTGTTGGTTGGGTGGAGTTTGGGCCAGGTTTGGGCCATGTTAGAGGTGTCAAATGGGACTTGCTGGGCCGGCACGATCCATTTTTAGCTGGCCTGACCGTGCTTTTTTGGCTGGCCAGACACATCACAGTTACTGTACTGTGTTGTGCCTGACCCGACATGGTTATGTGGTGGTTGGCTCGGCATGAGTCCGTGGCATGAATCTGCTGGGTTCGGTCCTGTCTGGCCGAATTTTTAATTTAAAAAAAAATTAGGGTTTCAGTACACGCTATCAAGCCGTCACGTTGCCAAACCCCTAAATTAAAAAAATTAGGGTTTCAGCATGTGCCGTTGTGCCGCCGTGATTTTTTTTCACTTCGGGGCTCACTGAGTCTTGCCCGTCAGGCTCAGCTTCTGCCAATGGGGTGGTTTCTCAGCTTGTGCCGAGATACCGTGCTAATGTACCACGGTACCGTGTCGGGCCAGACACGGCATGAGGCCCGGTTGGCCTCGGCAAAACACTATACGGTTGGTGTCGTGGACAGGCATGGCACTGGCACGAGAAATTCCCGTGCGGTGCCAGCCTAGGCACGGCCGAATCGTGCTGTGCCTCGTGCCGGACCGGGTCAGCCTGGCTCGGTTGACACCTCTAGGCCTAGTTCGGGTTGTTTAGAAAATTTGTAATCCAAAATTTTAAATCTAATAAAAAATTTAAATTTTTATTATTTAATACTTAAATAGTTTATAGTTAATTGTTAAATTAAAATAAATAAAGGAATTTTTTATTTTTAATTTATTAATTAAAATAAAACATAAAGTATAGTATAATAAATAACTAAAATCTAAAAACTAATAGTATTTGAATTTATAAAACTAAAATATTAATACAAACCAATATAAATCACAAAAAACATAAATAAATAATCAATAATCAAGTCTCAAAGTAAAATAAAAAAAATAAAGACCGTCAAATTTAAAAAAAATAAATGAAAATGAAAAATATTATCAACATTACAGCATATGATCAATGATGATATAAGATAAATATCAGTGTCTCAATCATCATCAGTCGTCAATCATTATCAAATCATCAATATCCCACATTTCATCATTGGCAACTAATTCTTTCATTTTTGCTACAGTCCTAACATGATCTTAGATTCTCTAACTCGAATTCTTTCATTCCTTCATGCTTGCTAATATCTTAATAATATCTGGTTGTAATCTAAATCTTCTATCCGAAATCACATTCTTTGTAACAGAAAAAGCAGACTCCGATGCTACACTTGATACCTGATGAGGCAGTAAATTCCGTGCTATCTGATATGTTTGACTTATGATTTTTATCACAGTAAAATATTATGATTCTTATTATTTAAATGTGATAGGATTGAGCAGTAATTAGTATCTAATTATCGAGACAGCTCACTCATATTCAATGGTCTACCCCATCATTTCTCTCTTGCTATCTGATTAGAAAAGTCATCGTCTTCGAATATGGTATCTATGTCTGTAATTGGAGTCGTAAAACTTAATCACTATACTTAGTATCATATTATGTTAAGAATTTAATTAATTTCTCGTGAATAAATTATTTAGGTTGTATTTCCTAGTTAATGCATGATGATATGCTTGTCAAAATACCTTCTATCCTTTTCATCTTAACCTAGAGGTGTCAAATGGGCCGGGCCGAGCGGGCTAGATCAAACCGACTCATTTTTTTCAAGCCCACCTAGGTTCATGTGCTGTGCCAGGCATGACATGCAATAGGACCATGCCATGCCTGGAACGGCATGGTTATTTGGAGGGTAGGTTTGGCACGGCCCATGGCCCGAAATCAGTCTTGGTTCAGGCTGGATCGAGTAGGATTAGGTTGGGATAATTTAGGTTAATTTAAATTTTAAAAATTAGGGTTTGAGAACTGCACTGCCACGTCGTCGTTCCCGTCGGGCCTGTTGAGCCTTCGCCCATCAGGTGATGAAGCATTGTCCCCTGTCGGGCTTTGTTTCTTCGGCCATCGGGTATCATTTCATCGGCAGACTGGCGTGTCGCCCATGTCATGTCTACGTGCCAGGTACCTGGGTTGTGCCTGACAAGGCACATGGGTAAAATAATCTATGCCTGGTATGGGCACGTGCTCGGGCTTGGGTTGGTACTATGCTAGGCCGGGCCAGGCACAGTCAAATCGTGCCTTGCGTCGGGTTGGGTCGACTTGACCCGTTTGACACATCTAGATACAACTAATTATTTTTATATGTATTACATATGCAGAGTACAAAATTATGAGATCTATTACTTTTGAATTTTAATAGATTAGTTATTTCTTGGAGGAATTCAATAAATTATCAATTCAAATGTTGATGATGTTTTACTATAACAATCATACAACTTGATATATTGTTTTTAATCCAATATTTCACTAGCTGACAAAGCATATTAAAATTATTAGTTATCATTCTAAATATTACTTATATTATAGTATATGTAGTTGATTCCTAGATTCTCTAAAATTGATTCATATTGATGTAATTTTCAAGATTTTTTAGTATGTGAAAAAAGATTCAAGACATTAGATTATATTTAGAGATTAGAGCATTGCCTAGTTGATGTATACTTAAGTTTAGTTGAGTTTCAGTAATTACATAGACGAGATCTATCACATGGTTTTATTTATTTATTTTTGAAGATAATCTTGTGTCTTGGAACAATTAGAGGTAAATCATTACAACCTAGATGTAATATATATGCAGAGTATAAAGTTATGAGATCAATTATGTGTGAGCTTTAATTGATCAATTATTTTTTTGAGGAGTTCAACTTATTAATTTAGAGGTTGATGATTTTTTAATATGTCAGTTAGATTGTTTGGTACATTGCTGATAATCTAGTATTTACTAGCAGACAAAATATATTCAGATTGACTGTCATTTCATTTGAGAGAAGATCTAGGGTGATTTATTAACTACTGCATATCTATCCACTAGTGAATGTATTGTAGACATTTTCAAGAAAGTGCTCAAAGAATCATCTCGACTTTTTTTCAAGTTGAGCATTTGTAAATGTATGTATCAGCTTGAAAGAGAGTGTTGTGATTTTATTTTTTATTTATCTTTTTTTTCTTTTTGTTACATTGTTCGAGAGTGCCCTACATATAGAATGTCTCAAAATATATATATATATATATATATATATATATAATTATATTTTTGGTTGTCAAATGAATGCATAAATAAACTTTTATTATATTTTTATACTTTTTCCTACATTCCTCTTTCACACTCCTAATTTTTGTCGGAACCCTAATGAGTAATGATTGTAATATGTAATTTTATTAAATTTTGAATAAATTCTAATGAAGAAAAATTAATTTTAAGTTGATTTATATTTTTAAGTTTATGGTATGATAGACATCTAATTTAAAATATCTTTGTTAAGGGATCAATTTTAATAATTCTAATAAATATATTTATTATCATTAGTATTTGCAGTATTATTAAATATGATATTATATATTTTATTTGAATTTGTTATTTTTCAAATATAGTCATTAGACATCATATGTGATAAAAAGTATCATGATGATATAATATTTGATGAAATTTTATTAACTATTTAGATTTTATTCTGAATTAATATAGTGAACATTGATGCATGTGAAAATTATATTTTATTGAATAATACATATATTAAATATCAATGATATTACTCACATATGATTTCTAAAATCTTGAATTTTTAAGTATTTGCTAAATTTTAAATATTTTATTATACTATGAATAATATTTTAGATGTCCATAAACTCTTCATTAATTTCTTGACTATTGATATTTTTGTGATTTTTATTATTCATAGATTGATGTGTATTAATTGGCATGGATTAATATGTATTCATAGTACATTAATATGTATTCATGTATTAAATCCTATAAATAGTGTCTTTGTATGAGTCACAATATACTTGAAAGAATAAGAAATCTCTTCTCTATTTCTCATATACTTTTGCTCTATTGTCCTTCTATTTTATATTACATTATCAGTATGAAGCTTTGTTGGATTTTCAAGAGATATATTGAAGAATATTGAAACTCATCTGGTGTGATCCTCAATTGGTGGCAATAATATGTGTCTCGCAGATAGTGCATCAACACATACTATATTTAAGATTAAAAAATTTTTTTGTTTTTTTATAATGTAAGGATCAAATGTAAATACAATATCGGGTAATACAAAATTGATTGAGGACTTTGGAAGAGCTAATATATTGTTACTCGAAAAAATAAAAATTTATATTGATAATGCATTATATTTACAAAGTCTTAAAGAAATTTATTGAGTTTTAAAGATATTTGATGAAATAGATATTATATCGAGATTACAAATAAAGATAACACTGAGTATTTATATATTACCAACGTTGTCTCGGATAAGAAAAATATATTGGAAAAATTATTCATTTTTTCTTTGGTTTGTATTACACAAACATAAGCATAATTAAGACACATGCTATAGTAAACCAGAAGTTTACTGATGAAAATAATTTTATTGTTTGACATGACTGATTGGGACATCCTAGGTCTATAATGATGCGGAGAATTATTAAAAATTCAAGTGAGAATTCATTGAAAAATCAAAAGATTTTGTTGTCTAATAGGTTTTCATGTTCTGCTTGTTCTCAAAGGAAATTAATTATAAGGTCATTACCAACAAAAATAAGGACAGAACTCCTTGTATCTTTGCAACGTATACAAGATGATATATGTGGGCGAGCCTATTTATCAACAATATGGATCATTTCGATATTTTATGATTCTGATTGATATCACAATGAGATGACTACATATCTGTTTGTTATCAACACGTAACTAAGCATTTGTTAGATTGCTTGCTCAAATAATTTGGTTACAGACTTATTTTTTAGATTATCTGATTATATCAATTCGTCTTGATAATACTGGAGAATTTACTTTCTAAGCTTTTAATGATTATTGTATGTCTATTGTAATAGCTGTTGAACATTATGTAGTATATGTTTATACACAAAATGCTCTTGCAGAATTATTTATTAAATGCCTTCAATTGATTGCAAGATTATTACTAATGAGGACAAAGTTCCAAACTTCTACTTGTGGCTCTACTATTTTGCATGCAGTATCACTGATTTATATTAGACCAATAAATTATCATGAGTTCTCTCCTTTATAACTGATTTTTGGTCGATAACTAAATATTTTGCATCTAAGAATTTTTGATTGTGCGGTATATGTTTTGATTATTCCATTACAACGCGCTAAGATGAGTCCCCAAAGAAGATTGAGAATACATGTTGAATATGAATCTTCATCTATAATCAAATATTTAGAGCTATCAATTAGAGATTTATTTATGACTCATTTTACTGATTGTTATTTTGATGAATTAGATTTTCCAAGTTAAAAGAAAGAAAATAAACAATTAGAAAAAATTATTAGTTGGAATCAATTGTCGTTGTCTCATCTTGACCCCTGCACAAAAGAAAGTGAACTAGAAGTTCAAAAGATTATTCATTTGTAATGTTTAGTAAATCAATTACTAGATATATTTACTAATCCGAAGATAGTAACCACATCTTACATACTAGCTGCTAATGTTCTAGTTAGAATTGATGTCCATGTAGGATAATCTGTTGCTAATGAACCTAAAGCATCAGTGAAATGTGGTCGACTAGTTGGTTCCAAAGATAAAAATTCTAGGAAAAGAAAATGATTAAAGGATTAAGTTGAGGAATTGATGGTTCTAGAAGAGTCCCTAGTTGTAATTCTAGAAGAAATTCAGGTACTTGAAACTTATGACAATTAAAAGATTTCGATAAACTGTCACAGCTGGCTAAATGTGGAATCAGAATAAAATCGATGTCGATGATATATTTGTTTATATTGTGGCACTCAATATTATTAATGATAATAAGGACATTGAGCTAAAGTCTGAAGATGAATGTAGATAGTGAGATGATTAACCAAAATGAAAAGTTGCAATTGAAGTAAAATTGAATTCTCTTTCAAAAAATGAAGTTTTTGGTCCTATTGTACGTACACTTGATGGTGTCAAACTTGTAGGATACAAATGGGTATTTGTGCGAAAACGAGACGCAAAAATAAAGTTGTCAAATATAAGATGATCTTGTTTGCACAAGGATTATCTCAAAGGCCTGACATTGATTATGAAGAGACGTATTCCTAGGGGTGTTAAATGGGTTGGGTTGGGTTAAATGGTTACGGGTTAAATGAGTGACAAGTGAAAAACATGTAAACTAATACACGACATGCTTAATAAATGGGTAGAAAATCAAAACACGTACACAAACCATTTAATAAATGGGTAACACGGCACAACTCATTTAACATATCTAATTTTAACGGGCTGGGTCAGGTTAACACGATAAATTACTTATTTGACCTATTTACCTGTTTACCACACGTTTGACCTATTTAACACGGTAAACCATCCGTTTAATCATTTACCTATTTATTTAAAAATATTAACTTCATAAAACTAATTAACTAATACAAAATATATAATATTTAGAGATATCATTCATGCCACACCACTATATAATAAATTACAAATTACAATCTAAATATTCAAATTCAAAATATCCAAATTCCATCAACAACCATATTAGTACTGGTACGGGGAGAACTTGTGGGGGAAAGTAGGCTGGTAGAAGATCCAGCACGGACAACAATATATATGACTGATAGGGTAGTGGCAAGCAGGCCGAGGGCAAGAGTGCCAGTAGAAATGGCTTTCGAATGACCATGGAGACAGTTGCATTCGTATTCTATTGGTTTGCTGCCTATTACAAATCATAAATATAATCTGAAATAATAATCATATTACAAATTATAATTTCAAATAATTATAAATTTTATGATTCACAAAATTTTGTGAAAGATATCAGATCTCCACCTCCAATACAACGAGCAAGTTCAACAACCAAATTTTTATGCCTTACACAAATTAAAATGAAGTATTATATAATATTAATAATTAAATAAATTCATAACTAAATCAGTACAAAAAACTTGACATTACCTCCTTTTAGTCATAATCAATGATAGATATAGAATTTAAACATTGAGCAGATATGATTTTATTAGACTTTATATTTTGATTGAAAACAGCATCATCTAATTTTTCTTCTGAATCATCATTGGAATCATCTACAACTAAGCATAATAAAATATAAATGAATCAACGATCATATGAATTAGAATAATGAGAAAAATAATACTAGTAAATAGGAATCAAGCTTACTATTCTTCTCATGAATCTAATCTCTAGTACAAATCAAAGCTTGAATAGTTTCAGCCAAAAATGAACATCAATACTTATTCAAAACTCTACTACCGGTACTAAATGTAGATTCAGATGCAACCGTAGAAATAGGAATTACCATCACAACACAAGCCAATCGAGATAATATAGGACGTTGAAACTATTCTTCTTTCCAAAAAGTTAAGAAAATCAAACTTCTTTTTTCTATCAAATCTTTTTTCATTAAAATGCAACTGTAACTCAGTCACTCAGAAAATACAAGCATCTTCTTCTTCATGTTTTTAAAAATCCTACATTTTATACAAAGTCATTATTATTATACAATAAACTACCTTGATCACATTCAATTCAAACAAAATAAATTATATTTTACTTGAAAAAGACTTTCAGAATCATCAAGACCATAAGTCCCGCTTACTTATTTCTCACTACTCGAAGTGCTTGGAACAACATGTGATAAGTTGACAGAGTACAATTCTAAGAGCACAAATAATGTATTCTGAACACACTTGAATTCATAGGAATCACCCCCATAAAATTTTGAATAAGCCCAATCTACAAACTAAATTTTGTACTGATAATTTAAGATGATAGCAATTGAAAGAATCACACTATATTTTGACTAATACTTGTCAAACTTGGCATGCATATGATTTCTCATTATTCTTATAAAACTATCATTGTCTGTCAATGTTTCTTTCAAAATATGTTAAATTAGGAACAATTGAGGGAAGTATAAATTAGTTGTGGGATATGATGTATCAGATAATAAGTAAGTAATCTTGTGAAACACCCTCAACAAAATAGAAAATTTTACTACTTTACTTCATTATTCTTAGAAAGGATAATGTCTATAATTAGAATCACTCAGCTGTAAATGAATAAATACACGATAATAAAAAAGTGCAGTATCGGGCATAACATAAGTTGAGTTCCACCTAGTTGAAACATTTCCTCCCAAATCTTTTACTCTCTAATGAAACTTGAGCAACACAATTTATGCACTTTTTTTTCCGATGAGCCTTTAACATATTTGGTGCATTCTTGAATTTTTATCATTGATTCATCAATTTCTTTCAGTCCATATTGGACAATTAAATTAAGAATATGTGCACAACACTGAATATGAAAAAACTCATCATCCCTCAAAATAGCATATTTAAGGTTAAATTGACTCTTCAACAACTCAACAAAACAATCATTACTAGAAGTATTTTTCAAAGTCAAAGAAAATAATTTGTTTTTAATTTCCTAATCAGTCAAAAATATATAAATTTTTTCAGACATTACAATACCAGTGTGGGGAGGAGGCATGAGACAAAAGTTTAAAATTTTTTTCTGTAACTTTCAATTTAGATCAATATAATGGGTTATGAGAGAAATATATCAATCAGTCGATATAGAAGTTTACAAATTAGATCTCAAACAAATTCTTTCAGGAAGGGAACACAACAAAAATTTAAGTTTATCCTTCTCTTTCATATATTTTTAACACATCTGATTTTACAGTGTTTTTTGAAGATATCTTGATATTGTCATAAGCATACTTGAACATTGCTCTAATACCCTCATATTGGACAAATTGAAATGGTAAATCATGCTTAAGTGTTGTCTCAGAAGTAATTTGTGGATAAAAATTTGTGGATCGCATTAGCATAGATCCTTGACCTTGACTCAGAAGCAATTGTCTAATATCCCCATGGTTTTTTTGTACACATTTTTCCATGTGAGTATGCATGTTACTAGTTTCATGACTAGACTCACATATATATTTGATACCACTAATTTTACATGCAGTAAGCTTCTTGTCGTCTTGAACATTTTTCATTTGATTCTATAATGTAATTCCGTATTATTGAAGTCTTTTACTTTTTTTTTGTAATTATACTAGTTGATGTATGTAATGTTGGAGTTGCAGCTACATTAGATTCATGCTTAACCTGATCTTCTTCATTAGAAAGTAAAATATTGTGATCAGAAGAATCCATCTGTATAAGACAAAAATTAGAATTAAATAGAATTCATTTGCTCAATACACATACATTTGTTTATAAATATGATATTCATATATCCATTTGCCCTAACCAACTGAGCTACAGGACCTATGTAAATTACTTCTTGATAGTTATTTTTTATTATTTTATTTATAAAATAATTAACAAAAATCTCTTTCATAAATTAATCGACAACAACAAATCTCTTTCATAAATTACTTCATGATAGCTTATTTAAAGTCCAATCTAATTGGGCCAAAGTTAAATATGTGAGCAATAATAAATTATGTTTTACTTAGTTCAAATTATGAATAAATGATGGTCTTTAAAGTTTAAATGTGCATCATGTTCTGTTCTAACTTAACTTAATTGATTTGGAGTGAAAGACATTAAAATTTAAACCCTCGATGCATTTTTCCATGTCACTATCGATTCAAGATTTTAAAATTTTAATGTTTTCCTTTATGGTAAGAAGAAGAAGAAGATAGAGCAGAGGTTTATTAAAATTTAAAATCATTTTGATTTCTTGTATTTTAATGGAATTCCAGTGTTGTTTTGTAAGTCTCTCATAACTCGTAAGTCATAATTTATAAATAGCAAAACAAACCTGAACGAAAGAAAAAAAATAATCTGTGTTAGTTAGACTGCAACTGCATGGATTGGAATTAGGATATCCGTTCTCCAATTAAGATTGTCCTTCTCCTTAATGGCATGGCAGAAGAAATATTTATTATTCGAGACTTCAAGTAACATGATGGACTATGAGTGAGGGTGCAAACGCGTTCTCCACCCACTTGATCCGGTAGAGAAGAGAGATGGTTATCACTGGTAAGATGGGTAGGGCTACTGAGCTTTTGTTGATCCTCTTGCTTTCTCTTGTGTTACTCATAGTTCATATTGAAGGAGGGAGAATGCTTATGGTCATGGGAGATGGAGAGGAGGAGAGACCGAGAGAGTGGTGGCACAAAGATTAGCTTAAGAATAATTTGCTTTATAAATTTTTCTATATGGCTTTTATTAAAAAAATGATTAATTTTTTTTAAAAAAATTTAATTTATTAATTTTATTTAAATGGGTTAACGGGTTATAAATGGGTTAGCATGTCTTGCTTGAACATGACCCATTTATTAAACATGTTAAATGAGTTGACTCGTTTATCACCTGAATCCGTTTAGGTCTCACCCAAACTGATTTAATCATCGGTTAATCGTGTCGGTTAATCATGTCGTGTTGAATTTTGACAGTCCTACGTATTCCTTTGTAGTGGATGCAACTATTTTTTGATATTTAATTAGTCTGGTAATATATGAAAAACTTGTTATGTGTTTAATGAAAGTAGGTATGACTTATTTATATGAACTACTTGTTAGTGACATTTATATGAAAATCACAGAAGAATTAAAATTATTTGCAACATATAATTCAGGTTATCGAGAATTTTACTCGATAAATTTATGAAGATCTATATATAGGTTGAAACAATCTAGATGTATGTGGTATAATCGTCTTATATTTAGTAAGAAAAGGGTATAAGAATGATCTTCTTTACTCATGTATATTTATTTACAGATCTGGATTCGAGTTCATTATAATTGTAGTTTTTGTTGATGATCTGAATATTATTGGAACTACCAATGATCTTTCAGAAGTAGTAGACAACTTAAATAAAAAATTTGAGATGAAAAATTTTGAAAAATAAAACTTTGCCTTGATTTGCAGATTGAACACTTAGAAAATGAAAATTTTGTTCATCAATCAGCTTATATATCAAAGGTGTTAAAATGATTTTATATGGATAATATTCATCCATTGAGCATTCCAATAGTTATAAGGTCATTAGATGTGAATAAGATTATTTCTGATCTCAAATGGACGATGAAGAACTTTTTGTTCCCGAAGAATCAGATTTTAATGCTATTGGAGCATTAATATATCTTGCAAATCATACACGGCATGGTATATTTTTTTTTGTAAATTTGTTAGCAAGATATATTTCTTGTTTAACAAAAAGATATTGGAATGGAGTTTAACATATAGTGAGATATTTTTGAGGTATGATTGATATGAGTCTATATTATCCTAATGTACCAAAAGCAGAACTAATTGATTATGCAGATATGAGATATATGTCCGACCCTCATAATGCTTGATCACAAATGAGCTATTTGTTCATATGTGGTGATATAACCATTTTATGATATTTTACGAAATAATCAATTATTTTCACATCTTCTAATCATGTAGAAATCTTAGCAATTCATGAAGAAAGTCAGGAATATTTTTGGTTAAAATTTGTAATATATCATATTCGAGGATCATGTGGCTTATCTTTTAGCAAGGATGTCTCGATAATTCTGATGAAGATAATGCTGCATGCATTGTTCAATTAAAAAATGGGTACATTAAAGAGGATATAACAAAATATATATTATAAAAATTCTTTTTCACTATTGATTCACAAAAGAAGTGTGATATTGATGTTCAATCAATTCGTTCAACTAATAATCTATCATATTTATTTATTAAGGTTTTACCTACTACAATATTTGAAAGGCTAGTTCATAGTGTTAGAATGCGTAGACTCATAGATTTAAAATGATATTGAGAAGAGTGTGAGTAAATTTTTTATATTGTATTTTTTTATTCTTTTATCATGATTTTGTCTTATTGGGTTTTCTTGATTAGGTTTTTAATGAGGTAGTATCATGGACATCCAAGGAGGAGTATTATGAACAATATAATGGATGTTCATAAATTCTTCATTAATCTCTTGATTATTGATATTTTTGTGACTCTTATTATTCATATATTAATGTATATTAATTGACATAGTTTGCTATATATTCATTAGTACATTTAATATGTATTCATGTATTAAACCCTATAAATATGAAGTATTTGTATGAGTCACAATATACATAAAGGAATAAATTTTTTTTTTCTTGTTTTTTTTATATCTCTCGCTCCCTTGTTTTTTTATTTTATAATATATTATATCTTTTCAGCAAGTTGACTTAGAAATTTTATGATATGTAAGTTGGACAAAATTTTCCATAAAATATTAGTTTATAATTTTTATAATTTAAGTAGAAGAACCATACTATAAATAAATATAATTATTTATTTTCTTACACACTTATGATAGTAAATAATATAGACTACTAAACTTGAAGTAAATCTAATTTTAGTGACATCACTATTAATTTTGGTTTGTCTATATTTTAATATATAATATCTTTTGATATACTATTTAACATGTCTCTTCGAGTGTTTAGTCCTATCTGCAACTTGTTTTGCAATTATATATTTACTTACAATATCTATATTAGGTAGAACTTTTTTTATTTTTTTTTATTTTTTATATGTACATAAGTCTATGCTAAAGAAGTTCATCTATTAAGACTAAGTTTTTTAATCGCACGATGAGATTTATAACTAGGATAAAAAATAAATGTAGTTTGATATTCTAAATTTACATCATAAAAAATGTTAAATTCATTTTTATTAATTTCATTAAGATTTATTTTTAATTTAACAAAATATTTCAATAGTAATAAACTATAATACTAAACATTTGACTAAAACGAATAGTTTAGATTTTTTTTGTTTACTGGGATTTTTGATTTTGGAAGGAGTAAATATAGAGACAATATCCTAGTTTATTGTGAAATATAAAAAATTAATTGCACATTACAAAAAAATGCAATAACTAATACATTACTTTCTTTGTTTCTTGGAGTCAAATGCCAATTTGTTCTTAAAATTTTGTATGTTACATAATTAATAGTGAGAAAGTATATTTAATTGAAGGGAGAGAGAGAGGAGAACACTGAGAGATAAAATTTTTATGAAAATAAGTTTAAGTTTTTTTCTATTTATAAAAAAAATATATATTTTTTAATTTTAATTTTAGACTGATTGGATGAAATTTAAATATATATATTTTATGGGATTCATTTTCACTTAAATGAGTTAAGTTAATTCTAAAATTTAAATAGATAAATTAATTCTTAGTACCGTATTCTATTAATATTTTCTATTGATTGGATGTAAAGATTTCTTTGTTAATTTGAGGTGGTGTTTGAGATTGATTTTATTGTCCCAACAAATTTATTGAATCACTCATTTAATTTTAATAAATCTCAAGTATAATACTCATATGTAATATTTTAGATTTTTAGAAATAATCTTGTTAAATATTAATTTTTCATAGATTTTGCACATAATTAGAATCTTGTGGATTTGACATGATTTTTTTCTCATTTAAATTTGGGAATTGAAAATATGGGTGGGCTTAGGATCTTTAGAATGTAATATTCTTTATCAGTTAGGCAATTTCATTATGAGTGTTATAGTATGATTTTCTAAGTATAGGAGAGTGGAGTTGGGGGTTTGGGGAGGATGACAATGAGTAATTAATTTGGAATTTTGTATCAGATTAGGATTTCAAGAATTAGGATTTTTTTTGAGTTTGTTTATATCAAGTTTTCATAATAATAGCGGTGCCATGAATGGTTTTATGAGTGTAATGTCAATTACTTAATTCTGGAATTTAATAGATATTGAATACATATTTATTATGTTATAAAAAATATTAAGGAATTTCATAAAAGAAAATTTTGTTTTATAGTCTAAATTATCAATCATAAGTTTGTTACGCTTACTATTGACATAATCGGATATCATAATCTCACATTCATTTAGATTTTTTTTTGTTTTAGTTCTTTAGACAAATATAAACTGCTAAACTTTTATTATTTATTAGATTTCAAATGATATTTTAGTAAATTTTTTAAATTTTTCTAATGTGAGAAAAATATTTTTTTATTTTTTTCTATACTATTAGGTTAAAATTGTGACTTGTGCACCTAACATGAAATAATTGTCTAAATGACTTATCTTTAATAGTCTTAACAAACATACTAATAGTTACTTCATTGTTAGAAATATTATTAAAAAATGATATTAAATAATTAATTTTAAATTTCATATTGCCTAAAGATTTTTGTCATAAATTTATATATTGCAGAACTGTGGGTGTCAAACGGGTCATGCTGAGTCGGCACGACCTATTTTTTTCATGCTCTTATGGGCTGAGTCGGTACTAAAGATTTTAAATGACATACTACAGTAACCGTGCCGTGCCGTGCCTGACACTATACAATTTACTGGAGGGTAGGCCTGACAAGGCTCATTGCCCAAAATCAACCTGGTTTCAGGCAAGTTTGGGTAGTTCTACGTTAAGATAATTTTTAATCTAGAATTGAGAATTGGATAGTGCATTGTTGTCAAGCGTCATGCATCACCACGTCGCCGAATCACTGTGGTGTCTTCTGTCTGGCGTCGCCTTGTTGATTGGCATAGATCATGTCGTCGTCATGTCGGCTGTCGTGCGTCGCCCATTGCCGTGTCGGGCATCGCTCATGCTTTACTCACATGCCAGACACCAGAGTCATGCCTGGCACAATATTGGGCTGAATTCTCTCGACATGCCACGAAACGAGTTGTGCCGAGGGTCCGCCTAGGCATGGTCCTAGACCGTACTATGTTGGGTCATGCACGGCAAGCTCGACCCAAGCTGTCTGGCATGGTTGACACCTTTAGGCAGAATTATCATGAGGATGAAGAATCTTATAAAAACCTAAATTTTTTATATTAAGATTACTTTTAGAGTCTACATAGTGGGTGATGATGCATGCAAATGATATATCATCGTGACTAGTTTATAGATTAGATGTCATGACATCACTCTACTAAATTTCTTAAATTTGTTAATTATTTTTGAACTTATAATAATTTATTATGTTATTCTAATTTTTGGATCTAGGAATCCTATGATAAGTAGGTAGAAAGATAATTTGCATAATGTTGACTATTCTTTTATCCTCAAAATTTAATCAGAAGGTCAATGATTGTAATCAGTTTGTTCATTTATTTATTTTTATAATCATTATGATATATGAAGTGAGTTAACGAAGTTGAACTAGATCCAGCTTGAAAGATCTTTCCACTAAGTTGTATTTGTCTCTGATTTAATACATCATATT
This sequence comes from Sapria himalayana, assembly GCA_029783825.1. Classification (NCBI taxonomy): domain Eukaryota; kingdom Viridiplantae; phylum Streptophyta; class Magnoliopsida; order Malpighiales; family Rafflesiaceae; genus Sapria; species Sapria himalayana. The sequence continues at coordinate 13,465,120 of JAREIK010000088.1, forward strand.
TTTTGATGTATTAATCGATGTCTTTTTAGGTGTTTAGTCATACATGCACTCTTTTATATTTATATATATATATATTGATAATATATATACATATCATGTTGATTTTTCATTGACACTCCTATAATTTTTTGTTTTTATTTTATTAAAATGCTTTAATACTACTTATGTTCACATATTTTTTTTTTTGTTTTTTAGGTGGTAAATGAGATTGAGTCGAGATCATCGGAAAAAATATAGTTTCGGTCTTGGATATTTTGGTAGGCTTATCATTAATATATACATTTGCCACAATTTCATAATTATTATCGTTAAATTTATTATGTGATAGTTTTTTTAATTATTTGTATTTATTAAATAAATTATGAAACTAAAAAAGACAAAACTCGCAAAAATTTAAATAAAAAAAGTATCATTATCACAAAGTTTTTTGTTGTAAATATTTTTTCACTTTTAAAATCTAACATCAAGACAAATTGCATAGGCATACCAACACCACCTTCTATCCTGCATGCATAAGTAAAAATCATATGTCATTATTCATAAAGTAAATAATTAAATGAATATTTACTTAAAAAACAATATATCAAGTATTAAAAGTTCAAAGGAGAGAGAGAAGAGGATACAAATGAGAGAGAGAGAGAAGAGGATACAAATGAGAGAGAGAGAGAAGAAAGTTAGAATGAACATTTTAATTATTTTTTCTCTATTTATAGAGAATTCAAAATAATTAAAAATTATTTTTTTTTAATTTTTTTAATGATGCAGAGCCAGAATCACGACAGTTGTCGAAATTTGGCTAGTAGCCATAGGATGTAATCTGATGGTTACTTTTAAATATTTAGTTTTATTTTTCTTTTAAAATATTAGGCAAGGATAGTGACATGCCACTCCTGTCGATGCCACTGTTAGAGCCCATTGTGTGAAAATGCAATGGGGTAGGGGAGACCGTTCAATGGTGACTAGTCACATAAATGGATTCCAGCTTATGCGGTAGATTTTTTTTAAAAAAACCACCCTGTCGGGCTTCTATCCATGCAGCTAGACCCATGACTCGAGACCTGCCTGTACCCAGTATTGGGTCATTGGATCGGTGGACCGTGTCATCAGAGCAAGCATGTGGATCGTGCCTGGTCTGGTACTAGGCACTGCTCGCATCAGCTCAGCACAGCACGTGGTAAAGCTTTTACCAGTCCATTATGACACGAACCATGCCTTAGGTGGGCACAGTCCAGGACAAGCACGGTGTTGGACCGCGCCGTGCCAGGCCTGGCACAGTTGAATTGTGCCATGCCACGGGCTATGCCTGTGCCTTTTGATCCGGTTGATGCCTTTAGCCGGCTGGAAGAGAGTCTCAGATGAAGAAACCAAGAAACTTTTACCTCTTGCTTTCTAAGAGGTGGCTGGACCTCTCAAGATGGTTCTCAAGGATGGCTCTGTGGTAAAAGGGTCAGGAAATTTTGGTGTGGAAGTCGAACATGTGGGCTTGTGGAAAGAGATAGAGTTATATCAGTGGGAAAAAAAATGCTTGATGTGGATTTAGGGAATTTTATCAAATTAGCTTCATTTGGCAAATTTTTGGGGATGCTAGTTGATGGGTTTGAGAAAGAAATTTTGAATCTTTTGTGGAAATTGGAGTCCATGAAATAATGTAAGGCACTGGATTAAATTAAGAGCAGGAACACTGGTTCAAAGTTTAAAAAAGAACTGTGAAAATTAGAGTGCTCTATCAATTATAAGTTTGGTACAACTCTTAGTATAAGGGGAGGGTGCAATCATGGGAATTCAATAGTGAACAAATGAAGATCCTTTTCCTTTCTTGGAATGATTGTGATTTGGAGCTTTTGGAGGTGGAGAAGGGAGTCTTCTCAGTCTCCTGTTGTCTTAGGAACTACGAAGACAATTTTGTTTGGGTGTTTATTAGGGTGTATGGCCCAGTTCTTCATGAAGAAAAAGTCCTCTTTTAAAAATTGAAATGAATTGTCATATTAGAGGTATTTGGGATGATCCTTTGTGTATGCGTGTGAATTTCAACGATGTGAGGTTTTCTGAATAGAAAAGAAACTGTTTGAGATTCACTGCATCTATGAAGAAATTCTCAACTATTATCGGGAAACTGAACATGAAAGACCCGCTGCTTTCAGGTGGGTCCTTTACTTGGTGTGGAGGCTTAAATAATAGGTGTGCCTCAAGGTCAGACCATTTTCTGATTAATGATGATTGGTAAAACATATTCAGCGGGCTTCTCCAGAGCATTCCCTCGAGACCTGTCTCAGATCATGTGCCTGTCCTTGATGGGGAAGGAACTAGAAAAGGAAAGATCCCTTTAGATTTGAAAAATGTGTGGCTGAAGGTAGCAGGTTTCAAAGGTAACTTAACAGAGAGTGAAGATTGGAGGTCTAGCATCGATGGTATGAATTTTGCCTCTATATTGAGGGAAGAAGCAACAATTTTGGAGATCCCATTATCTGAGGAGGAGGTTGCAACTGCATTGGCAGATCAAAGTGGGGATCAAGCTGCCGGTCCTGATGATTTTACAGTGGTGTTTTGACAACGTTGCTAGGACTTTATTGAAGGAGACATTTTATGGTTTTTAAACGAGTTTCATGTGGCTGGGACTTTCCAAAAAAAGTCTTAATGCCACTTTCCTAGTTCCAGTGCCGAAGAAAGGGGGAGCAGTAGATATCAAAAATTTCAGATCGATTAGTTTGGTAGGAGGTTTGTGTTGTCTCCTTGCTAAGGTTGTGGCTAAGAGAACCAAAATGGTGGCGGATCATTTGGTATTGGATTTCCATCATGCCTTTGTCATGGGTAGACATATTTTGGATGCTGTTTTGGCACAAATGAGGCCATCAATTTCTGTCTCAAATGCAACTTGAAATGGGTAATTTGCAACATGGACAACGAGAAGGCTTATGACCACATTGATGGGGATTCCTGTTGGACTTGCTGGCTAAGATGGGATATGGTCTCAAGTGGATATGTTGGGTCGGGTGGTGCATCTGAATAAGCCGCACCTGGGTTAGGAAGTTAGGCTATTCAGAAGGAATGCCTGGGTTAGGAAGTTAGCTTGGAGATTCATAATCTCTTTACCCTTAACAAGACTTTGTTAGAAAAATGAGCTTGGAGATTCATGTGGGAAAGGAAGACTCTTTGGAAATGGGTAATTGAAGGAAAGTATGGGCAAGAAGGTGGTTGGAACATCGAGGTTGGAGAGGGTCATGGTGTGGGAGTGTGGAAGGCAATTAGAAGAGGGTGGGAGAACTTCAAAGAACGAGCATGATTTAAAGTTGGGTCAGGTAGAAGAGTGAGATTCTTGGTAGATAGATATTGCTGGAAGTTAGCTATGAAAGACCAACTTCTGCCAAGGGTTGCCTAGGTAAAGGATGTGTGGAGTAATGAGAGCTTCTATAAGTCCAGACTCAGAGGACACTTTGATGTGGCTAAGTCAAAAGATTAAAGATTTTCTATTAAGTTCTGTTACTCTTCTTTGATATTTAGTGAAATGAGGTCTTTCTTTCATGAAATAGTTTGGAATTCCTAGGTTCTGGCGAGGGTTAACTTTTTTGAAAGGGAGGCCACTTGGACTAAAATCTTTACCTTGGATCAACTAAAAAGAAAGGACGGAGGGTACCCAATAGATGTTATATGTGTAAAGAAGAGGAAGAAATGGTTGATCACATTTACCCACATTGTTCAACAGCTTGTAATGTGTGTTAGTTGATTTTTGTCCTCTTTGGCACATAGTGAGTAATACACCTTGTGATTAGAGGTGCCCTCCTAAGTTGGTGTGACTTTTTGTTGGAAGGAGAAAAAAACATAATGGACGTGCCCTTGTGCGTTTTTTGGACTTTATGAAGAAAAGATACGTGACCTTTTATGTTTACATGTTGTATTTTTTTGCATGTTGTATACTTCGTTTATAGTTTTTTTTTCTTTAATATATACTTTCTTATCAAAGAAAGTTATCTGTTTTTAGCATAACTTTCTCGGTAACACTTTTTATAAGAACTAAAATAATTGACAGTAACATGCTCATATCCTTCACAATTAAAACACTTAGAATGTAGACCAACCTTAGAAATGTCATGCTTCAATCTCTTTCTTTTGAGGTATACTTGAGATGATTTGAGTAGGGCCTTCTAGGGGCAAGATAGATGGGGTGCTATAAGCGATTGTTGCTTGAAATTTGGGGCTCATCTGAGGGGTAGGTGACCGATCTCATTCAACTCCTATACTAAAACATAAGCTCTGTTCAAGGTTTTGATTTTCTAGGCAAACAATTTGACTTTTAAGTCAAGATGAATGATGGATCAGAATCAAGAAAGATGCATGGGTGTCTCAATCTTGAGGGTGCTATGCTAAATCAGAGACTCATCAAACTTGAATGGTGGTATCTAATGGGTCATGTTGTGCTAACATGATTTATTTTTTAGGTTCATCTGGTCCACTATTGCATGCTCGATATGACATGAATTTTAGCATTGGTCGTGTTGTGCCGGAATGACTCTAAAAATGGGTAGCCCAACATGGCCCGTTGGCCCACCACATGCTTGGGTCGTGCCAGGCTTGGGTCAGTGTAGTCTAGGCTAGCTTGGTTTGGCAAGTCGTGTTGTATTGTGCCATCTCTTCCACCGCACTAGGGCTAGGAGCCCTAGCATAACATGTGTAAGCCATGTCGCGGGCAGACACGTGGTTGGTCTAGGCACGACACTAGACCGTCCCTTGCTATGCTAATGCATGTCATTTTAGTGCCATGCTTGGGCTGTCTGACCCAATTAATACCTATAAGCCCAATGACATATTCCTTTGCAAAGAAGTTACTTTGCCGCAATAACTTTCATTAATCTAATAATCAAGTGTAATATAATAGAGGAATATATATATATATATATATATAATTAATATTTATTTTTGTCCAAGTATAAACAAGTAATTCATCTCATTTTACATAATTATTCAATAGTATACTAATATTGATTGACTTTGTCGGTTAACACGAGCAAAGATTATCTTGTGTTTCTCTAGAAGGGTTTTCATTTGAAATAGTGGTTCATACTTTTTAGTCAATCAAGAAAACACTAGGAGTTGAGTTTCTCATTGAAGATAATGGTCTCAATCCAAATATTTTTTAAATATTCATCTTCTAAGTTAGGTTAAAGCTAGCCTATTTGGCCATCTTGCCTGAAACTGGTTCACACGAGCCATTGTGCTAGGTTGTGTCTTGCCAATTCTTTCATGACAATTCCAAGTGTGACTATGAACTGGGTCGCACCGTGCCATGCATGATTGAATCATGTTGTGCTTCGTGCAGTGTCTGGGCCCCCGACTTAGTTGACACTTCTACATGAAGGCCTTCGTGAAGATGTTCGATGATTATTTTATTGTCTAAATATAAGTTGTAGTAATAATGTTATCATAAATTTTCTCTTTTAAGAAGAAACAATTATCTTTTATATGTTTTGTTTATTTTTGAAATATTAAATTGTAAGTTATATGACTTGTCTGTCTATCATAGTAAAGGATATGTAGAAGATGAAAGTGCATACTCGATTTCTTTGAACTGATGACTCATTCAAAGTTTCTCATAAGTACAGTCATTCCCCTCTTAACGCATAGAATCGGGAGAGAGATTTTATATGCATTCTGAAGAGATATGCCTTTCGAGGGGGTATGTGTTCCGAGGGGTGATTAAATTTTGGGTTAGGGTGTTCATGCCTGTCAACTTAGCAGCAGCTTGCTCTAGTCAGGAGCAAAAACTCACCCCGTTTGGAGGTCTCCGATCAATCAACATCGCTTCTCTTCGCCACCCCTCCAAGAGGTCTCCTGTTATCTAACTTTGCTTCTCCTTCGCGTCCCTCTTTCAACCAATGCTTCTTGCTCTTCTTCGCAACCTGCAGATTTCGTTGCCAATGCACTGGCACACACACCATTTGTGTGCATAACTTGTTCCATTGCACCTGGCCTCCCGTGCATTTCGTCCGTCGCCCCCAGCCTTCACCAAGAATGTGTGGTGGGGCAAAGTTCAATTCTGAGCAAAAGTAGAAGATATGCAAGTATAGCCGTCTCCATCCCAAGGTTAGCCAGGCTGTGCTAGTGGCGTGGGCAAAGGAGTTCTCGCTGTCGTAACCAAACCCATCCAGCATCTCGAGAGTGCTGGCAAGTTTGAACAGACAGCACATGAGGATTTGCACAAGAAGCATGAATTCACTATCAAACAAGTGCAAGTTGAGGAGGCACTTACCTACTGGGTTCTTCAATGTCAAGTGAGCAGACCAATGATTTTGGATTGTTGTATGCATGCCAGACATTTTTGTATGCTCACATGAGTGACCTATTGCAGTCTAGGTCGGTTGTGACAACATGCAACCTGATCAAAGAAAAGGGACAATGCTTCTTGATGTTGTTTGGGCTGCCGCTAGCTTCCCTGCACTTCTCAAACAGCTGGCTTGTACGCTTTCATAAACAGCATGGATTGAAGTGTAATGCCAATCAATGGGCAGTCTGGCTCAGAAAATACTGTAGCCATTGAAGAAGCTCTACTAGGGCTCCAAGACAAGATTCGTTAATACAATGGCAAGAACGTTTACAACATGGATGAAATTGGACTTTTCTACCATTTGGTTCCATTGCAGACAAATTTGCAATCTCGCATTGAAGACCTCAAATAAGACAAGATGCGGATCACAATTCACAAATGCATTCACTGCAAATGCTGATAGGACCCACAAGCTGAAGCTGTTTTTCATCAGCCATGCAATGAAGCTGCATTGCTTTGGAAAGAAGTCCTCCGTGGAACTCGGATTCTTGTACCGAAACAACAAGAAAGTATGGATGACCTGTGTTTTGCTCCAGGAATGGTTGAAGAAGCTTCACCTTGTAGACATTATCCTCACCATTCATCAACCTTAAAATGTTGGTGAGGATAAGGTCTACAAGGTGAAGCAACTCATCGGAATGACCTGGGCGTGCAAAGCATGGGAGGACATCCTGCAGGCCACCATCATCAATTGCTTCAAGCACACGGGCTTGTTTGCAGAAGCTACTGCAGCGCCTCCATCTACCATACTCGTGCTGTTGAGTGAGAATGAAGCAGACGTTTAGCAGGACATCCGTTTAGCAATGGAAATGCTGAACTCGAAGCCCATGCCAATGGACGCCATTGTGAACCCACCGGCATAAAATGTTGCCTGCCATATCAATATGATAGATGAGATCATTTCAATGGTGAATGCCAACGATGATGTTGTGGAGGTGGTGACGCAGGGGGATCCAATGACAGAGAAGTTTTCTAGGATCGATCAGGTCAAAATCATCATCCAGATGTTTTTGATTTTGGACCTCGGTGATCCACAAGACAAGCAACTGCAACAATGGTTTTGCCAAAAAGGATAACCTATGTCTTAAGAGCTTACAACAGATCAGCCTTCATTCCTTCTTCAAGAAATTATAGAAATTGCTCCCCAAGATAACGCATAGTTTTGGAGATCATATGCGCTTGTGTTGGTGCTACTCAAAATTCTTGTTCCTCGAATTTATATGCCTTCCGAGGAGATATGCTTTTCGAGGGGAAGCATAAGGAGGTGTACGTCTATAATTGTCATCATCATTTTGAATTTTATTCTTATACTAGATTTTGAAATAATTGACAATTTCTTACTATTTAAGAGATGATATTATCTTCAAAAAAATATAAAATTCTATCATAAACTTCTTCTTAGTACATGTTGATGCCTAATTTAATTATGAATTTAATGGTTAACTATAAGTATCAATGATTTTTGAAAGTAATTTCATATTTTTAAGATTTTTTCATATATTTCATGCACAATTAGATAATTAATTTTTCATATGATTCTTTTATAAGTAATAAAATAAACTGGGAGGTTACATTAGAAATAAAGTTGACTCATAGATCAATAAGAGTATCTACTAGAGTATAATTTAAAAGATCAACTTTTACAAGATTGACAAATGATCTTTTTGTTAATAAGCGATTCTCTCATATAATAAGTCATTTTTATGTCAAGAAAGTATCTAAATTATTCAAAATTATGTCCGAAGGTACTTATTGAGTTTAATGATATCAAATTTATCATATCTCTTAATTAAAATATTATTCATGTATATAATTAATAAAATTATTTTATTGTCAATATTTCTCCAAAATAATAAAGAAAAATTAGTAATGCACGTGTGTATCCCAAACAAGGTGATTGTTTATAAGAATTTCAAAAAAATCAAGTGCTTGATGACTCCTGCAATGTCGTACAATTTCAAAAAATTAGGCGCTTGATAATATGTAAATTGTATGACTATATTGCTTGAAACTCAGATGATTGTTCCATAGATATTTCTTCAAATTTATTTGAAAAAATATATTTTTCATATCTAGTTGGTGTTGTAGGTCATGCCTTAATGCAATAATGAACATTTTCATCCAATGACAGCATATCTTGGATCTAGACTCATTATACATAATTTTTCTAATTTTTAGGGTTAAAATTTTTGAGATATTATTTACTTCAAGACTTCGTGCAAAAATGAACGTCTTATGCATTAGGTATGATTTGCTTCATCAATTAGCTTCTAATAAGACTTAAATTATGTTTATTTATATCTACAATAACAAGAATAAATAAACATGATTTTTTATAATCAATACATCTTGATCAATGATAGCAGTATTTAAGGTCAATTAATAGAAGTAATTCATTATGTTTCATTTCATCTTAGTTAGAAATGGTAATAATAGAGTCAAATGATGTTAATTTTTTAATGAGAAATTTGAACATTCATATGGATAAGGAACTTCATGAGAAAATGCAATCCTCAGTGGGCTTATTAGTGTGAGTCACCCAATGGGTTTCTTCTAAAATTCTGATTTAAATCTTTTGGATATAATAAAATCTTATTTTGTTGAAGTTGATATATGAACTTCAATAAGATAAGGAATAAATGAAGAATAAGGAATCAATGAAATATCCTCATTATTGTTAATTGGTGATAATTTTTTAGAAGGATGTTTTCTTTTGAAAACTAAAACATTAATGCTAATAATAATTTTTTACTTAATTTTCCATAGTACATTTGATGGCTCGAGTAGTTATTTTATTTATTCTATATTTTTTAATTCTCAAACAAATCATGGGCACCCTCATAATTTGGGTGTCATCAACACATTTTTTTTTCATTAGAAAAAATATGATGAGGTGCTTAATCTTAAAAAATGTGTGGTCATATGAGAGCTCTTATGAAGATATTAGTAATGTGCTTATTGGTAAGTATATAAGCATTGACTATTAGATTATCTTAAATCTTCTCCCACATGAAATAATAATAAATCTTAATTTACTTCTCTTGCTCACGGAACATTGAGTTGACTTTAATATACCGAGCTATTTGACCGTAATAATACAATATTATCATTCTTTGAACTTATAAGCAAAGTTCCTCTATGAAATGATTGATCCATTAGAATTCACAAGTTATTGGTACTATATCTTTATATTTTATTTTTTGTACTAGATTTAGAAATATTAGTATACTTTTTATTTTTATGAGAGTTAAAATTATTTTATAGAAAAGTACAAAATATAGTAATAAATCTATTCTTTATGATTATTAGAGATTGACTAAAATCTGAACACGTCTTTTCTTTGTTGTCTGTATGAAATACTATATCTTGAAGTTTTTTTTATTAACTTGAGAATTATAAAAATTACATGTATACAAATTTGTTTATGAGAATCTTGGAAGAGATTAGAGGTGTCAAATGAGTTATATGAAACCAACATGACTTATCTTCTAGGCACAAGCAACATGACTTATTTTCTATGTTGTTCATGTCATGACATGGTTTGTATCACGGGCCATGTTGTGCAGGCATGATTCCAAAAAATGGTAGCATGATATGGCCCGTTGTCTCATTAACTATTGGGGTCATGCGAGATTGTGCTAGGTCAGGTAGGGTTGTGCCAAATCCATTACAACCATGCACAAAGCACAGCTCAAACCCATGCTAGCTAGTGTTAGCCTAATTTGTTCTATGTTAGCTTGGGTCACATCCAAGGTTTGGATTTCAGGCAAGCTTGGTTTATTTGAGACTAGCTTTGGTGAGCTCCATGCTAGCTTGAGTGAAGTTCATGTTAGCTTGAGTGAAGTCCATGCTAGCCTTAGTGGGAGGTCTAGGCAAGCCTTAGTGGGAGGTCTAGGCTAGCTGGGTCAAATTGGCCTACATGGGCCGGCGTGCCATGCAATGCTGTATCTTTTGCAGCATATAGGTCAAAAAATCTCTCGACTCTATTATAGGCATGGTTTCAATTATGTTGTGCTGTGCTATAAGCCTATTTTCACAAGCCATGCTAGGCTGTTCTACTAATTCTGACCCATTTTGACACTTTTAGAAAAGATTAACTATACTAATAAAGTAAGTAATACTTGGTCTAATTATTATTAAAATGTTTAACTTTTTCTACTATTATTTTATGTGATAAAATCAATTGATAAATTAAAGTTTGTAGATATGTTTATAATCAGATCAAATAGTGAATTAGTATGTGTATGTTTTGTCATATCGAGAATAGATGAAATATGTAAAGCATGTTTTTTTTTGAGAAAGAAATATCACGTCTCTTGAGGATATGACCTTATAATCTAGAAAATATTTAATATCCTAACTTTTTTTTGAGACGTTATAGAAATAATTCTAGTAAGATTAGACGTAATTAATTTTCTTCTATAATTAAACAATTATTAATGTATATCTTTATCATCACTTACAAACCCTCTAGTGCATCTTGGAAAAAAAATTAATAATCTAAAAAGTATTTATTAAGGTTAAAAGTGCAAGTACTAAAGATATTTTGCTAAGTCACATCATAGGAGATTATTTTATGTTATAAAAGGTCTTTTGTAATCTATACATCTTATTTATGCTCTTATGAATATTGGGGTTTGGGGGCTACTATATAAATATCTTATTCTCAACTCTCAAGTTCATCATGAAGAATATATTTTTTATATCTAGTTGATATACAATTCATCTCAACATATGAGATATAATAATATAAAATATTAACCTAATAGTGAACAATTCCATAAGTTTGTGTAAATTTTTTGCTTATTAATATGACTTTGATGCGATCCATTTTCTCTTGAGATTCAATTTTTATTATGCATACTCATTTGTATATTATTATTAATTTAGTTAAAATTTTTAGAGTGAAATCTTAAGTATGATTTAAATTTAATTAAACTTAATTCATGCAATGTAGCTTATGGGCTATCATTATCATGGATCATAAAATTTTTTAGAAAGAATATCTAAGATCTTGTAGTTGTCAAGAGAAGACAAGAAACTAGAATGCGAAGTGTCAAAATAAGAAAGAGAATATTCTTAACAACTAAGATTCAAGTCACCACTTTGAACTAAATCAGTTGATACAATAGGAGACTCATATTTGGAAGACTATAAACATATCCGACTATCATATAATTTTAGGTTGAGATCATTAAATCTCACAATCCTCATTTTCATTCTTAAAAAGATTCACATCTCACTTTCTATGTAACTTGTATACTAGGCTTTTCTTCTTCACACAAAGTTCTAGAAGAGGTTATATTATTCTCTTTAAAACTAATTGTTCTAGTTGTATTTTGTGTATATATAGGAATAGAGTAAATGATTACTCCTCTGTGATGAGTAACGACTAGATATGAGAATGAATCTATAACAATAGAGTTTGAAGATAAATTCTCTTGGATTGAATTCTTAAAAAATGATTCGTCCTTAAAGAATATTACATTGATACTCATAATGATCAGTTTAGTTTTTGATGAGTATTACTTTAATTTCTTTTGAGTATTATAATATTCAAAAAAAAAAATGAATTTAATGTTATATACATCTTTTTTATGTTTGGAGAGAGATCTTGAACATTTGTAGACAAATATATACCTAAATGTTATTAAGAAACATTTGTAAATATTTTTAAATCATGATTCACTTTCAGTTTTGCATCACCAAGTTTAGTTTGGTTTTGTTTTTCATGCAGATGATTGTTCAGATGCATCACCATTGTCATCTCCCATGAAAAAGAAAACTTCAGGGCTAACTGTGAGATAGTTGGCTTCTTTTTTTTGTATGATTGTGATTTTTCTCGGTACTTATTTAGCTTAAATGTAATGTTGTTCCTCTTGATTCACGGAGGAACTTCAATTTAGGTAGAAAAAATTGATGATGATGTGGAAGTGATAAACATTATGAACTGCAAAGATAAAGATGAGGATTGGCTTCCTGCTCCTCCTAAAGTTGGTGATTTTAAAGTAGTGCTGGATGAGGATCCCACTATCAAAGAATTGAGGCATGGTTGCTTTTGGGTGTTTATGTTCATACTTCTAAATTAATTTAAAGCATACAAGCATCTATTCTTTATTGAATATTTTATTATTTACATTTTGGACATCATGTCATGTGATGAGAATGAGTTTTCAATCCAAATTGATGAAACAATGCCCATACGAATGTCCAAATGACCATTGCATCAGGATCACATGTTTATAGATGTATATCACACCTGAGATATTTTGGTGTTTGAGCAGTGTGCCAATGCATTCTTATATACTAGTCTGAACTAAACTTCCATGTCGTTTTATTTGTATATCCATGAATATCCATTTTTTTGACACTTCCATGTCACACCTTGTCGTGATTCTTGTTTATTGTTTATTGTTTTATGTTTTATTGTCTATGTTGAGAGTTTTGATATAATTTGTTGATTTATTTTCTTATTTTTTGTTTAAGCTTGTACAAGAGAACCTGATATGCGAGTTGTCCTAATTTGAGTGTGGATCTATTATTATTATTTTTGGTTTTTTTGGAATGAATGAAAATATATCTTTTCTTCTCTCTCTCTCTCTCTCTTATTTTCCTAAAATATTTATTTGAATTCAAAACAAAAATTGAACATGATATCAGAGGTATTTTGGTGATCAAAGGCTGGCACACAGTGATGTGCGTGATGGCACATAGTGTGCCAGTGCATGTGATAATGCCTACCACTTCGTGGCATTGATTACTGTGATATTGTCATTCTGTGGGGTATAAAGTTGAGTTTTCCACATTCTTTCTTCCTTGGTGGCATGGCCTGGATAATTGCACGTGGAAGTGTGATGATGGTTTCGTGGTAGTTTGGAGGATGTGCAGTGTTTTTTATGGCGTTCTCATGGTGGTTTGTGCAGTGGCATTCGTATAATGTCGTGGTGCATGTGTGTGATGCAATAGTGATGATTTTGTTTGCATGTTGCCTAGTATAAGGATCGCAACTATGTTAGTGATGATTTTGTTTGGTAAATATATTCTTTCATTTAATGAGTTTTGTTGTGTGGATACAATGTTGGTGTCATGGTGTAGTGGTGTTGCATATTTTTTGTTTGCCTCTTGTTTAAAGATGTGATTGTAATTAGTATGGGAACATTGAGATAATTCAATAGAAATTGAATGCGAACACATAATTACTACAGGTTATTTTATTGAGGATTTGATTTATTGGGCCAAGGGTATATCCGATTCATGTTGAATGAGCTACATGAGGTTAAATTAGATGATTAGTTGGTGATCAATGCATAATTTCTAGTTCATCAATAATATTTCATTGATCATAGTATCACTAACATATTCAATTCTTGCGATACTTGTAAGAAGGTTTGAGGCATGGATATGTTAATATATTTGTTTATGATATTTCACTTATATGATAATATTATTCAGTTCTTAGCATATAAATTGGCTGATCAGAATAAGATGACTCATTATGTGGGTTGTACATATTTATGTGAGATAATTGATGAGATGATACCTATGTTGACAGGCCTGATTGCATTGATGAGGTTGAGTGATTAAATTCGTAGTATTTTATATGTGCATTTACTGGAAGAATGATACACTATTTTACATACCTAAATTCTTAGTAAGATGATATTTTCAATTTTCTTTGAGATTTATTGGAGGATAAATATAATACTTCTAGTTAATCCCAAATCAAGTAGAATTGAGATAATTAGAGTAGCTATTATGACTTCTTGACACAATGATAATATGAAATCCAAGAGGGGTGCTTCTAGAGGAAGCTATACAATAGCTTCCACACAGAGAATGTGATCCACACACATAAGAGGTATTAGATATTTCATCATTACTTATGAATAATGTTTTGGGGTTCATAAGCCATACAATAGGCTATGAGAATGTGATCCACACAGGTTGGATTTTTTGCATATATATCTACTGGTATCATTATGTTAATTCAAATGAGTATTTTAGACTTTTTCTTGGGCATTGCTATCCTTAGACGAAATATTTATAATTATACTATTTTTTTCTCATCATCTTACTCAAGACTATTGAGTCATAAATTTGGAGCTAATATTTATGTCACACGTGATTATATTCTTTTTACTTCTTTTGTGGAGTTAATGTATTTGAGACTGTTATGCCTATTGATATTGTCGTACGGGCAAATGCGTGTTAATTGTTGACCATTAATCACATAATGAGAAATAAATATGTTGCTCGTGCTACCCACACACAATGTCTGTCGTGCTGGTCATGTTAAATGACTTATTCTATGTTGTGCCATGGGTCAGCCTCACACAAGGCAGGTATGATGTGTGTACTGCACTTCCCCATCCATGTCGAAGTTAATAAAAGTAGGCATGCATAGCTCATATGCCTATTTTTATTATAAAATATTAAATGGGACACGTGAAGTGCAGGTGCCCCATTAAAAAAATGGTTGTTGCCTTTGCAATGACTGATCTTCAATAGGAGATAACGACCATGATATTTGAGGATCATTTATTTGTATATTCTTAATTTGTTTATCTCTCACTGGCCAAGAAACAAATATTTTATTCTAGTTATATGAGTATTTTAATTCTAAAGTTTGAGATATATTAGTTAGGAAAGTTTATACAAAAATTCCATATTTTACATTCCACTCTGATTGGAATAGGGACTAATTCAATTTGATACATGCAAATGTTTGAGAATTTAGTTTAGATCCGATAATAGCAGAATTTATGTATTTGATTATCTTTATTTATTACTGCTCGAAATATTAATATATATATTGTTTTGAGATACATCATAAATTTTTTTATTTTAACATTTTTTAATAAAATGATAAAGAATTTTAATAAAAATATCAAAAAAAAAAAGAGAAGTGAGTGTTCTGAATGGAATTGTATGAATTATAATATATATCATATTGATTTAATGTTTATTGTATGCATCATGTGATTATATATTACATTTTTTTTGTTGGTAGATCTCAATAGAATAAGATTGTTAAAGGAAATAATTGATATCTGATTGAGACTGTTTGAATACTTCTTGGAAAGAGTGTTCAAAAATATGTTTGGGATGCGTTTTTAATCGTAATATGTCTAATGAATTGGATGTTATTTTTTTTTCCTTTCTCAGTATCGATTTTTTTAGAATCTTAATCTTGAAAAGAAAATATTTAGTTTGTTTTTTAAAGTTTTTAGATATGCTTATTTTTTTTTGTTATCACTCTCTAGAATATATCTTTCTTGAATATGCTAGTATCCAAAAATAGTATATGTATTTTTAATTATAGATTGTAAGATTTTTGCAAGTGTAAATATTTCTTTTTACTAGCACTCATTTTTCAATGAGTCTAAAAAGATTATAAATTTAGATATTATATTTTGATTTACTACTCTTCCTTCATTATCTGTAGTTATGCATGAACAATCAGTTAAGTAGAGAGTGTTTGAATCTAGATGTTGCATATTTTCATATCAATTGCTTGTTTTTGTTCTATATATTATAGTTACACATCTTGGCATTACACTCGTCTCAAATGGTTATATGATTTTAGATATTTTTTTTGAAATACTTTATGATTTATTATTCTTCCTCTCTTACCTATAGTATGTTGATAACAAAGACATTTCCTATCTTGAATATTCTATTTGATCTCATTATACAGGATATGCACTACCGACTCACCACATATTTAGTTATATATTTGTCCACAAATATAAGTTTGGTAGCTTATTTCATTAAATACAATAATATCATGAGAAAACTAGATTATTTAATAATGTTTTGGTCAAATATCAATTATTCTGTCAGTATAAATAATTATTTTTTAGAATCTTTTGTAAAAATTAATATGGATATAATTTTAGAATTCTTAGATATATAAAGAGAATTCTAGGATATGAGATTATGTTTAGAGATTTTTGGTATGATTGAATAAATGCTTAATAATATTATTTAGATTTTAGTTGGGTTTCAGTGATCACAATGAAAAAATTTGTCATATATTTATTTTTCTTGGAGATATTCTTATTTGTTGGAAATATAAGAGATATAATTATTATAGATCCATTACAAAGATATCAAGTTATGAGATTGATTACTTACGAGTTCTAGTGTATTAGTAACTCCTTAGATGAACTTTTAATACTGGTTGAAAGAATGATGATAATATATTATGACAACTAGATTATTCTGACACATTATTGCCAACTCAGTGTTTCATTACCAGAAAAAATTTATTGAGATTAATTACTATTTTATTTAGATGCTTAATGATATATTTAGATTCAAATAGGGTTCCAGTAATCACAAAAAAGAAAATTTATCATAAGTTTATTTTTTTTGGAGACAATTTTATTTGTTGGAAAAATAATAAACATATAATTATTTAAAAGATCTAAAATGGTTTTATAATCACTACCTAATTATCTACCAGTGAACACACAATATATATTTTCACAAAGGCTCTTAGAGGATTTTATGTTGTTTTTTTCTCACTTAAGTTGTGTATTTGTTATATATATGTCTTAGTTTATGGGATATGTTGAAGTTTGTTTTATCTTCTTTTTTATGAGATTTATTTTTCTCTCACTTAAGATTCTTTTTTTTTAATTTATTGTTTACTTTTTTTTAATTTACTTTTTTATAGTTTATGGGATATGTTGAAGTTTATTATATTTTTCAAAGTTAGTTTTTTCAATTAATAAATTTTTTAATTTTCTTCTTCTTTTCTTCTATCTCCTATCTATCTTTCCTTCATTTAAATTACTATAGCCAAAACCCTAGGCCACAATAATTTACATGAATTAGGATTGAAGTGTATTATATGATCAACATTGAGAAGAACGCATAATTTTAAACATATATAATTTTAAACACATCTTTAATTTAAAAATAAAATATTAACCAAAGATAACCTATTATACCAAAGCAATACATTATTGTTTTAGTTAGTTAGGAGTAAAGGATGAAATGAATCATCAGATAGGTATGATCTATTAAGATACTTAGACATTGATTATTTTTTATAATGATATAACAAATTTTAATTTATTTAGTTGATATAAATTATACAAATTTATAATTCGTATATTATCTAAATTGACATATGATTTATTTATACTTCCAATATTTGGTATAATTTATCAGTTTATTTTCATTGTTGTTGTGAATATTATTCCAGATAAAAATATAAAATCTAAATTATATGTTATAGAAGTTTTTGCATGCTTAAAAGATAATGAAAATTTATGAATAAATTTTTAAGTTCTAAAATTAGAAAATAAATTATACAATTAAACTAGAACATGGATATGTGAAGATTAGAACTACATAAAGTGACAATTGATGAAAGTTATCTAATATTCAAAATAGAAGAGCAATACCATAATCTCATTTTATTTCATTTTTAATGATTTTGCTAGTTTAGTATTTGAATGTATTTAATTTTTATTTTATGTATTTTTTATTTATATTATAATTTTAAATTAAGATATTTTTAATGTTATTTAAGTTATTTTTTTTAATTTTATAAAATAAATTACACACATATGCAGCTTGGATAGGTCTTGTCTAGACTAGTTTGCATTGTACCTTGGCTAGCTTGTACTGTACCTAGGCTAGTCTGGTTTAGGTGCATGTTGGGCTAGGAGGAAATTACTTATTATGTGATATGGATAGGTTGAAACAACTTATTATACAACTTAGACATAATTATATGAGAGGATTGATAAATTGATATTTTGTTCTGATAAAGCAGATTGTATTGATGAGTTTGGTGATTAGATAGGTAACATTCTTTATATACATATGTTGAGAGAGTAATATACTAATTTGTGGATCTATATTTTTGGTAAAAAGATACTTCTGTTTTTATTAGTGATTTATTAGATGATGACTCAAAAAATAATAATTATACCTAGATAAAGCATTGTTAGTATGCTCAATCATAATGTTATAATATCTTCATGATGTAATGACAATGAGATGTTGAGAGTTGGCATAGGTACTATGAGAGGGAGAAACTGATAGTGATTTGTTTTGTGTATATTAGGAAATACATAAACAAGAGAGATATTGAATATTGTATCCCGAGCTAAGATGGATATCGGTTCATAGGCTATACAACAAACAAATTGCTAGATCTACTTAGATCAGATTCTCTCGATCATGTCTATTGATCTTATTATACTTGTTTTATTATGTGCTATATACTTCTTCAAGATGACTGTATACTTGTTTTATGCTTATCATTTTTTTTTAATTATGTGCTATTAGCTTAGTTGAAGACTCTTTTATGCATATCATTTTTTTTGCTTATCACTCTAGATTATTGGTTTATAAATTTGAGAATTGATTTTCATGTTATAAATAATTGAATTCTCATTATCTCATTTGTAAAGTTTAGATTTAATGATATTATCATAATCAATGATAATCATTGTATTGGCAGAAGACACGACAATATTAGTATTTTTTTTTTTTTTGACATTTTATATGTAATAGATTTTTATCAATATTTATTTTTTTTAAAGTTTTAATAAAATATAATGTTGTGATATTATTTTTCTTCTATTATCTATGTGGAATCAATAGATCATACATATGATTTTCTTGAGGATTAAGGGAGGTATATTATGTACATGTTTTTTTGTTCACTTATAGGAGCCTCTCTAATGCATCTCTATTATTGATCTATTGTTAACGTATTCTTGGTTGTGATATTTATCATTAGACATAATGAATATTTTGGAGATGAACTTCAAATAAATGATATCCATTGATTATGATATATGTTAGTTAGACAGATTTAAAGTTTTCTATATAACTTTTTATGAGGATATTAGAAGAGACTCATTATATTTAATTTATTTAGATGTTTGAAGACTATATAGTAAAATCTAATATGATAATTTAAAATATTTTATTATTTTTATTTATTATTATACTCAATATATATGATTGTTAGTTTTAATAAAAAATATTTTTATTTTTATGAAATTTTGTAATAAAATAAAAATTTAATTTGGTTGTGATATTAGAATGTTGTAAAATGATAATATTTCTAAATTTATTTCTCATTAATTTTTTTTTTGTTTTTTTGTGGAACACGAGATAATTTATTAGATATCTTGTTTGACACTCATATACATAATGAGATAGTTAAAAGAAAGAATTAATATTTGATTGAGATGATTATGATAATATTATTAGATATCATATTTTGCCATTTTAAGTCATATCTTATATCAACTTTTCTATATAAGAGAGATATATTTAGTTTCTACCTAGGATTTTAAATATATTTATTTTTTTTAATATCTCTCTTTATGGGCCGAGAGGACTTAGTTGTGCATGCCATTAAGTATATATATGTTGAGTGTTTTGGTACTTAAATGAGATATATGTCTTACTCACATGAGACTAGGAAGATTATTACAAATGTCGATGTAGTGTTCTTCAAGAACAAATCGTTCTATAAGGATTGATCCACTTGAATGCATATATGGATACCATAGTGATAGGTATGTATTTGTGCCCAATTACTACTCCTCATATGGGGGTAATCAGAAATCCCTTCCTATACTTTTACTTGATATTGATACTACTAGCATTATTGATTTTGAAAAGTAGTGATATCTTTCCTAGGTTGTTGTGACATGGAGAGGAACCTAGTGTGCATGTCTCATTAGATATGATATATAAGTCCTTCCAGGAGAGTGAGATGAAGGTTCAAAGACTTGATCCCAACATAAAGGAATATACTAAGTGAATACATCCATAGTCTTCCTAATGATTCCTTTCTCATATCAATTGATTTGGTTAAAAGTAGTGATTTGAACGTTTCGATTGTATTATAAAAGGAATCAAAAATGTGTGTTATTTAATACTCAGTGTTATAAGTATTTTTTTAAATTCTTATTTGAGTTTTATATATTTTAGTTTTTTGTTCTCCTATGACAGTTGTAGGGTCCCCAATAATTTTTGTGAGATATTTAGTCAACAATGATAACAATATACTATATTAAATGAATGAAGTGTAAATATATTAAATCATACTTGGGATTTCATTCAAAAATCTATAGGTAAGTCAAAAGTTAGATGCAAATGGATGTGTTTGGTGTAGACAAGACGTGATGAAAAAGTTGATGGGCTTAAGGTTAGGTTGATAGTGACATGATTTACACATGTTTATAATATTGATTACCATGATATTTTTTTGCTTCTGGTCAAAATGAATACTATTAGGTTAATTATTATTATTATATTATATAGATAAACTATGTATAAATTAATAAGGAAGATATTTTTTCTTGATGATTTCAATGAAAAAGTATTTATATAGTAATTGCTAGAATTTATTATTTTTCAGAGCTTTGTATGATATGTAAATTATTGAAGATTCTTTATAAATGGAAACTATCCAAAATGATATGATTAAACAATTTTTTATGCACTTATTATCCTTGATCTTAGGAGATGCATATCAGAATATTCTTATTATTCATGTTATGAATTAAGAGGTTAATATTTAATGCTATTAGTATGCATTGATAATATTCTTATTATAGGAGATGATTAATTATTTATATCTAAATTGAAATTGTTTTACATATTGAGTTACAGATAATAAATTTGAGATGTTTATGTATTTCCTGAATATTGATCTTGAATACTCATGAGGTATGAATTATGATATTTTTTTAGAAGATGTACTTTGAATATTTTGACTTTTGATATGTTAGAGTGTGTACCTATTAACTTATTATATGAACTAGGTATAGACTTGTTTATATATATTGATTAGCTAGTTGATTCAAACAAACACAGGAGGATCATCAAAAAGCTAACTATTTGACATTGCCAAAATCAAATATAACACATACTATTAGTATAATTATTTATTTCCTATATTCTACAAGTCATATTAATATGAACATAGCTGTTATCATCTTTAGGTATGTAAAGATGATTGAAGGATGTAAGATTTTATTCAGAGATTAGTGGCATACATGTGAAAAGATATTCTAATTCTAATTGAGCTTTAGCGATTACAGAGATGAGATATATAATAAATTTTTGTATTTTTTGTGGTAATTTTGATTTATAAAAAAATAAAATACAAATACTTATTTTTATCTTTAATGTAATGATGTATTTTGATTATTTTTGAGCTTTAGTAAACTAGTCATTTTTTAAAGGAGTTTTGACTACTAGTTCAAATACTAATGATACTTTACTGTGACTCTTAGCCAGCTCAATATATTATTGTCAACCTAATATTTTATGAGTAACGAAGTATATTGGAGTTAATTATCATTTTATATAGTATAAGATTCAGAACGATTAGATAATCACTATCTATCAACAAACATAACAACCAGATTACAAGTTTCTTTATTTTCTTTAAAGTTGGATTATAGGTATTAAACGGGTTGTGCCGTGCCTGTACGATCTATTTTTTTTTGGCCCATCTAGGCCACTGTCCTATGACTAGCATCACTAGCCATGCTGTATTGGCATAGTTCAAAAAGGTGCAGCCTAGAAATGCCCATTGGCACGACTTTTGGGTGGGTTGTGCCAAGTCAAGTTAGGCCAAGCTGGGCCAACCCGAGTTAGTCTAGGCTAGGCTAGGTTAGGCCTGGCTAGCTTGGGTCAGGACTAGTCAAGCTTGGGTCAGGACCAGACCAGCTGGTTTGGCCAGCCGGGCCAAAACTGGTCTTCAAGGGCCATCGTGCTGTTTTGAGCCTCCCGCGCCAAAAAGATTGGCCCGATCCATGTAACGTACTGGCCAATGGCACTTATAGGCACTATTCTGAACTGTGCCAGGCACGACTGAACTGTGCTGCAGGCTGTGCCTTGGTTCCCTGCATGGTTGGCACCTCCAAATTGGATGTTTATGATTGTTGAAGTCAGTTTGTACAAGAGTATTAAAGTTTAATTTTTTTTCTTATTATTGTTTGTGAGCCGTGACATATGAAATATCTTAAATTGTATATAGATATAGTACTATTATGATGTTCACATTCCATCTATGCATGTATACATACACATACATACATACATACATACATACATACATACATACATATATATATATGTATGTATGTAGTCATTTTTAAGATAAACATGGATCTAGGTTAAAGAAGCAAGAATTGGAGTTACTTGCCAAGTCAGCTGAAGATATGTTTCGAGCTGCAGAAGAGTCTGTGAGAAAGGAATGTTACCATTCTGGACAGGTTATGGAAAAAGCTGATACAGAATCATTTCCACATCACTGTGAAAGAGCTAAAATTGTTATTTCTATTCAAAGTAGTGTTGGACTGCAAAAATTTCGTGTTTACAAGGTATTTGAAGTTCTTTGCAGCAATGTAGTGTCTTTTCTGTGTTTTTTGGGTATAGTTGATTTTATTTGAATTTGAATTATCAATTGTTATCATGTTTGAAGAACCAGGATAATGCATATTACCTTGGCTGTTATTACCAAACAGTTTGAAAGTAAATAAAAAATTTTAATCTAAATAGAACAAACCTTCAAATTCTATTCATATTATTTGCTAAAACAAATAGTTTAGTTCTGAACTATCTTAGATTTTCTCATAAATAAAGTGACAATTAACCCTGAGATGCTTCATTCATTCATGGAATATCGAATTAGCATTAATGTACTGAGCTACTTGACCATCACAATAAAATGTAATTAGTCTCTAAATTAGCAGGCAAAATTCTTCCAAAAGTAATTAGTATGCTAGAACTTACAAGTATTTGACACAATAGCTTCATATTTTATTTTTGTATTAGATTTTGATTTTTTTTCATTTTATAGGAGTAATGTTACTTGCAAAAAAAAAAAAAAAAAATCTATAACAAATCTCATCTTTAGAATCGCATAAGTTAAATTAGAATTTGAATATGTTTCTATTTTGTTTTTATCAGTATCTCTAAAAATAATTATATATTTTAGAGTTTTTTTACATATATGAAAATCCTAAGCATTGTGTTAATATGAATTTGCGTAAGATAATATATAAAAAAATTAACTATATTGGCCGCATAGAAAATATCAGGCATAATCATATATGATAATTTAGTTTTCATACGGTTCTCTTATATTTAGTAAAATTAATTGATAAGCTGATATCTATAGATAGGTATGTATTTGATCAAATAGTGAATTAACAAGTACACATCCTGACATATATAAGCCAGATAAAATGTGCTAATAATATCTCATATGAGAAAAAAAGGTTGTACGCTCTGAGTATTTGATCTTAATTGCAAAAAAGTATTTTAGACATTACAAATCTTCTGTCTGAAACTTGGTGTATATATATATAGAAATAATTTCAATTGAGATATTTATAATTAATTATTTCTTATAATTAAAATATCATCGATGTATATACAGATTAACTCATTTGTCTCATAATCAATATCTAAGATATTATTTCATTTGAGATGGATTTGTTGATGCAACAAAAGACTTGTTTGTAAAAGATTATATACATATCAATTGAGTATATGCATTTATATTGCGATCATCAAATCTTTTAATCATTATTTTTCCTTTTTGGGGAGACTCGTATCTTGTGTTCAGTGAGATATTCATATTAGACTCATCTATTGGTTTACCATCCTAGGAGAGACATTATTCTTCTCAAAATTAATCATGCTAGTCATTATTCTTCTTAGAACTAGTCATACTAGTCATAATTTATCTCGAAACTAGTCATTCTAGTCATTATTCATCTCAAAACTAGTCATGCTAGTCATTATTCATCTCAAAACTAGTCATTCTAGTTATTAGTCTTCTCAAAGCTAGTCATGTTAGTCATATCATGAGTAGACATATGAACAAGGTTAGCAATTAGTCCTTCGTTGAGAATAATAGTTGGATATGGAAATAAACTTATTGTTATAGTATATGATAACATGTTTTCTTGGATTGAGTCCTTAAAGGACATATCCTTGAAGAAAATCACATCAACACTTCAATATCTTTCCTAGTTTTTGGTAAATAATATTTGTATTCATTCTGAGTGCTAAAGAACTCAATAAAGGTGCATTTGATGATATTTGCAGAGAAATAATAACAAAATAAATATTTCCAAAAATATTGGGTGGAAGTTGAAATGTTTTTTTTGTGTATCTCAATTGATATATAATACAACATGAGAGAATTAAAGTTGATATATGATCAATTATGAAATTAATAGTTAAAATTATTTATCTCTAAAATTTTTAGGCATAATTCTATGAAGTAGGAGTGAGTTAATTATTTTAATCAAATATTTATGGTTTCTCTTAGCTATCTCATTTTGTGTAGGAATACTAGTATAAAATGTTTGATGAACTATCTTGCTTTTCTCCAAGAAATAATCAAATATTTAAATATATCTAAAATATTATTATTTTTTAATATTTTAATTTCATATCTAAATTAATTTTTTATTTTTTCAATAAATTTGATAAAATTATAAAAATAATAAAGTATAATCATCAATAAAAATATTTTCTTAATTACAAAATATTTCTGACAACTATATAAATTGAGTATAATTATCAATAAAAATAATAAAGTATGTCAAATAATTATATTTAATCATCCTACAAAGTTTTCAAAAATCTATGTAAATTGGATGAAATGAGTCTCTTCTAGTACTCTTCCGATGTGGTGGTTAATAAGCTTTAATATTATTTCTTGATTGAAATATCTCATAATTAATAGATATTATCTATCTAATTCTTAACTTTAGGATCTTTAATTTATCAATTGAAATTTGTCATAGTTGATAGTAAATTATTAGTGGATCGATAATAAATAGATATCTAGGGCGAACTTTGTGAGCCGAGAAGAACATGTACAATTTATCTCATTCAATCTCTAGGAAATTTTTCTGTTTGATTTAATGAGTCTGCATAAAAATATTAAAAGGAAAGAAAATATTACAACCATGTTGTTCCATAAAATAGTTGACAGAAAATAAATTATAATAAAACTTTGATACATATAAACAACACATTAAAAAGAAATGATCAATATTGATATTGTAATGCCTTATTGTTCGTATGACAATATCATTTATCATAATAATAATATCATAATTTTTAGACTCGACAAAAGAAATAAATGGAGTATAATTATTTTTGACATGAATATTCTCTCTCAAATTTAGTAACAAGAATTTTGAATGAGGTGGGGACCAGAATGCATGGTTGATGATGTAGTTGTGTTTGAACTAGTAGTATTTAAAGATAATATGTTCACAAAATTATATATTGCTCTCCTAATGTATACATGTAAAAAATACTATAATTTTATACGCTAAATATTTTCAATATAATTTGATCTATCAATATTAGTATCATATCAATAATTATCTCTCTCAATTATGTTAACTTTTATAATGAGTAATGTCGTGTTGATCAGTTAATGTGTACATCAATAACTAAGTAATATCATTATATAAGTTAAATTTTTATGTAGAATACATCGACATGTCCAAGTTCTAAATCCTCTTGTGTCACAATAGCAAAATATAATGAAATGTTGAGATCAATTGATTGACACATGTGCATTTATAGAATTGCATCAAATAAAATTAATCTACGAGTCTCATTATAATGTATTATTATGTCATAAACTAGATCCTAATCGACATAATCCAGAGAGAATAAATATTTTTCAATAAGTGACTCATGTATTATTATGTGATAAACTAGATCCTAACTGACATAATCCAAAGAGAATATATATGTTTTTTTAATTTTTATTGGATTATTCTTATTTGGTCTTTCACCAATTTCAATTATTTTTTATCTAATAATATGATACACTTGCACACAAATATCATTGACAATAATAACTTGAACAAATCATCATAATTTTATGTGAAATTTCAAAAATAATGATTTCAACTACTTTAAAACACTCAAATATTGTCTGACCGAAGATAACCTTGGCAAAGATTTTGTATTTGCAATTTGTCTTGGCCACCGTGAGATCATCATCGTGCACCTCAAAAACCTTCTGAAACACAAAAAGGTAGGTGTATGTAGTTGAAAGTTTAATGGCCATGAAATACCAAGGGAGAATAGAAATACCCATGGTACATGGTATTTTAGGATTGCTACATGGCATGGCTATCATTGTCACAACAAACCACTTGCAATTACAATTGCCGCCCCGCTATATGGTGCACCATCATCTGTGCACCCTAACTTCGTTGCCACCTCAATAGGAAACCTTTGGTACCATGTTAAATTTCTAATTAAGGTTAGGGTTGGTTCAGGCTAGGGGAAAAGGAGAGATGGAGGTGATGTGGAAAAAAAAGAATGAAAGTTTTTTATTAATTATGAAATGTTAAACACACAATACAATATAATATATGGTTTGGGAAGAGAACTCATTCTGCAAATTCTCTTACCAATCATCTCACCAAAGGATTCGGGGTTATAGATCAATGACATGATATGTAATTTTTTAGTGACGAATCAGTTCTGACAGGAAATCTAGATCCTTGCAAGGAGAAATATCAACACATACACCAGAGGCCTGATAAGAAATCTAGAACTCGGGGGTACCACCTAAGGTACAAAACTTCATGTGACGAATAAGTTCAGAATGTCTCTTTATGGCAACATGGCTTCTCACAAAAAAAGGTATGTATATATTAAACTTCTTTGTCCATTTTGCCAGAATGCGGAGGAAATGCCTCTACATAACCTATATGAACTCTAATTTGCAAAAGCCACTTGATTGATGTAACAACTCCACATCATAATCCCAGGTCTGATCAATGTTATGGATTAGATCACTACTTGCCTATATCCTAATTCATTAGAAGATGGTGCTCTTTTCTCAATTCTATGCTAGCAACAATGACACTAAATAAATAAAATGATATGGGTTCAACACTCCACATATGTTTGTCATCTATGCAATATAGCAGGTCAGCTATTGTATCAATGGTTCTTGGCCCAGCAAAACAATTTTGTTTATACCACAGGATTTAACCTGTCTCGCATTGGCGATGTATCATGGATTGAGCCATTGGGTGAAAGCAAATTTGAATGCAGCTACTTTCTAGAGCCTAGAAAATATATGGGCATGTTGCATTGTTAGGGACTCAGCAGGTGCAATGATCATGGCTATAACAACTAATATTTTGAAAGCATATCTCACCAGGGAAGCCGAAGCCATAAGCTTGAAGCAAACCTTGTCAATTTCAAAGAGAAATAGGTAGACTCGACAAGTGCATCATTGAAGCTTATTTTTTACAAGTAGTAGAAGCTTTGAAAGTATATCTAAGCAATCCTTCTCTTATTAATTGATGATTATAGGCACATTCTCAATTGTTTAATATAGGTGAAGGCTTATTTTATTATGCAATTTGTGGATGAGGTATCTCAATTACTTGCATAGGCTGCTTGTTCTTTGTCATATCTATAGGATTGGCTTTTGTCTCTTAGTTTTTTTAACGCATATAGTGATTGTTGATTGATCGTATTAATATAAATATTAATTTATCTAAAAAAATATATATGGCTGGATGATCCAAAAGTTGAGTGCTCCCAAATAATAAAAAAATAACAAACATAATAAATAATAAATAAAAAGATAAATCAAATCTCAAAAAATCTAGTCTACTTATATTTATGGGATCATAATGGAGATGAGACTTGAGAATGATTTAAATATTTTATAATATTTCTTGATAATTATATATGGTTTACATGACTATTTATTTTTAGTGTGATCATAAATTTTTTTTATTTTTTGTTTACTAGAGATTGTGTTTTAGTATGATAGAAAATACTTAGTCCATTAATGATATGTTTTGGGTTTTATACTAATTAAATATAATTTTTTTAATTTTTTTGATTAAGATTATTGAGATATTAATTTATTTCAGATCCTATGTACACTGAGTATAATTTTTTTAGTTATTTCATAAAATAATTAAAAATTAATTTATTAAAAAAATAAAAAAAATATGACAATATATTAAAATATATATTACTTAATTTAAGTACATATTGATTAAATCTTGAGATTTTATATTATATTTTTTATGTTGGCACACTCTTAGTTATTGAAATTATAAAAAATAATTCATATTTAGTTGAGACAGTTGTGACAATCTACTTTTATAAAAGTATTTGAAGTATTTTTGGGATGATACAATATTAGTCATAAAATGACTCGTTAATTAAATAAATTTTATGTTTTTTTTTTATCATGTACTTTTATGTCTTGTATTTTTTGATATATTGTTTAGGTTGCTTCCAAGTTTTTTAGTGTATTTATTTTATTCATGATTTCTTTCTAGGATTAGAGGTGGTCAACGAGTTGGGTGACTTATTTCAGAATTGCATCATGATTTGCTTAATGTGCCCCATGCAAGAAACGACATGCCCAAATTCATGTCTGACATAGGCACAAGCCAACATGTGCTATGACTCATGCCATGTTGGGCTTAATGGTTAGGCACACATGTTGAAATGTATTCGACTTGATATGACCTGACATGTTGGCTCATACGGGCTTAAACTAGCCTTGATGACAAAATGATTTGGGGCATGCCTAGTTCATAATGGTTCACATAGATAGTTGTACTTGTAAATAGATTTTTTAAATTTTTTTATAGGGGTGGATGCGGTTCACATGCTCCTTTTTAAAAATGCAAATGGGCTGGTTTGGATCAATGTGTTACTTGGCAAGATGATTTTGATTAAATTTTCATATTAAATTAACTCAATTTAATATGCTTAAAAAAATGTGTTACATGACAAGATGTTAAATGGTTACTAGATTTTCTCTCCAATAGTCTTGAACAGTATTTAATGGATATAAGAATTCTATCCAATTTAAAAAAATCATACACACAATTTTTATTTTAATTTTTAAAATTTTTATAAATTGGTAAATTATATTATACTTTTTTATACTATTCAACTCAAATTATAATCTCATTCGTTCTCTCTTTAATTATAATTTTTTCTAATGATCTCTAATTCTTGAAATTTAATATATTTAAATTAATATTATAGAGTTTCTTTTGTATTAATAATTTTATTTTATAATTGGAGTTGAAATGCATTCCATCTGGCAAACTATGGTTTGCTGAATTGTAGTTATGACTCTATAATATTGTAAGATACACATCAACTTTCTTTTTTATGTAGTTTTATATACTAGAAAAATTAAATAAATATTATTGCAATTGAAAATATGAGAGTAATTTATTTCTGTTATAGATTAGCTCATATGCTTACAAAACTTAGATTTTATAAATGAATATATCTTGTTTGAATTCATTTTAATATAATCAAAAAGAAAAATATTAGAGAAATTAAAGAAGATTCAACTTAATATAGATATTATAAAAAATTTATAGTTGCAAAATTTCTAGTGAGATTATATATTTTAGGAGATATGTCGAATAATATATTAAGAAATATGTTGTATTAGATTCTAAACAAACTCAATTTGATAATAAAGTTGTTAAATTTTGATTAACTTTATGTTTATTGTCTTTCTTAATTTATTATCATGAGTTTGTGAGAAATGATATTATTAGTTTAGTTATTTGTATGAGTTTTTCACCTAAATTTGTGAAAGATTCAATACTAATTCATTATATATATAAATATATTCAACTTACTTAATATATGATTCCTAGGCTGATATGTGAGACTAATCATGATGATTTTCCTTTCACGTAATCTTAGAAAGTATAGTGAGTTGATATTTGTGATATTTAATATATGAATTGGTTATGATAATTTTCCTTTCACATGCATCATTGTCTAATTTATTAATTATAACTAAAAATTAAATAAAAGAATATTATAAAGTTATGAGATCATATATTTTCATTATGACTATATTATATATGAAAGATTTTTGTGAGATAATAGGAAATATGGAATACATAGTAAAATGTATAATATAATATTTAGTAATGCTTCATATAATTTTATTGCAATAAGTATATTTATAAAAATTATTAGAGAAGATATCCCAATTATGATTTTTTATAATAAATGTATATTTCACATAATTCATATAATAATATAAATCAATCTAAAAATAATTTTTTTCTCATTATAATAAATTTAAAAGTATTAAAATATATTAGCATATTTGGTAAATTACAAGAATTTTATAGTCTATGTAACTCAGTAGACTTAAAAAAATTATACTAGATATTAGATATCATTAGAATTTAATATTTTGATATTAGATTTATTATTTGTGTTAGGTATCAATAAATTATATGCAAATTTATTAATAGCAAAATTAGTAAAGTAATAGCCAATGAATCAAATTGATGTATATGGTTTTTATTTTTAAAATTTATAATTTTTTTTTGATACAACATGCTTGTATTCATCTGTATTCACTTGAATATCCTACATTCTATTTATGTGCATCTGCAACATAAGTAATATATTTAATCAACATAAAATATATTATATTTTGGTGACATAATTATAAAGATGAAAAAAAATATTTAAAATATTCAATTATAATTTTATCTTTTAATTGCTTATTTGTCTATTTGGATTATATGATTAAGGCCGAAGATGTGAAAATTACTGTGAAACATGTGTAATTACATTAATCGATTACAAAAAGCAGATAGTTAAATTTATGACTAATTAAAAAATTTATTTAAATATTATGAAAAAAAGTGTGATAGTTATAATGAATTATTGAGTACAGAGATTGTTATTATATTTAGAGATAATTACTTTTTATTTAGCTAGTTATGGATAAATTATTCGATTGTCATTTGAATAAGTGTGAGTTGTTGACATGGTTAGATATTGATTATTATTTTATTTTGTTACATCGTGATATAATAAATTTAGATATTAAATTGTTGAACATTATTAGAATCTATCATTCTATATATTCTAAAATGACATATAATTTATTGATTTTTTCAATATTTAGTGTGGTATCGAACTCTATTTTCTTTATGGTTGCAAATTTTATTTTAGAAAGGATGATATGACTACAATTAAATGATTAATATTATGATTACTGTATTATTATTTTATATTTTTTTTTTATTTTAAACTGTGTATGTATGTTTTATTTTTGTAATATTATTTAGTTTATATTGAAGTTTTAAATTGAAGATTTTTTTAATATTATTTAAACTTTTTTTAATTTCATTATTATATATATATATCATGGGGAGGTAGGCTGCAAGCGATAAGTAGCTTAGGGTCCTAGTAGATAGACCTAATGGCTTGGGGATTGGACTTGGAGCTATGGTCTTGGAGTCATAGACTAGTCATGCTAGGTCGGTTTGTTTAGGACCCATGCCAGGACTGCGAGTGCCTGAAGCCTAAACTACACTCAGGTTAGCTTGCAACATAACCTGGGTTGACATTGGACCTGAAGCCTAGACTATAGTGCACCTCACCCATGTGAGTCTAGGTTAGGCATGTGTTGGGTGTCATTGTGGATATATTTGACCCAACATAACCTGGGGTGATATCGGGCATTCTATCCTTGCTGGGCCACCATAATTTTTATCTAGCTGGCATGACACAACATGATATGGTGGCATGATTAGGCCATTAAAAACTATTCCGTATCAGCCTAATACAACCTTTTTTCTATTTCTACCAAAAATGATATTAGATGATATGTAGAACTTTGAGAAATGTCTTTATTAGTTACTATTGTATCAAAAAAGGATACAAGTTTTTTTATATAAAGTCTAATAGAGTTTTTTGGAGTATTGATGATAGTTTTGAACAATAATTATTGTTTAACAAGTCAATAAAGAATAAGAGTTTAGAAGATATATCTAGACTCATGATTTTTTATTACTCATTTCTCATCTTACTTGAACATTCAGTTAAAAAAGAGTTATTTGTTGGATACATCTGAAATTTGTGGTTCACAATATGATAATTATTCTTATTCAGCCATCATATATACTAATATGTATAAATCAGATTGATATTCGAGATAATTACTTTTCATTGGAAGAGAAATCTACTTTGATTTTCAGATGAAATATTAATTTGTGAGTTTATTTTAGCGGTAGTTTCATCTTGTTTTAAATTTATAATTTGTTTTTGCTTCTTTTTGTTCTATTTTTTTTTGAATAAAAAGTGGGACAAATTAAACAATCAAATATTCATTCAACTAAAATAATTTCAATGTACTTGAGATAAAAAATATAAAGAGATATACAAGTTAGTATAATAAACTTTAAAATGCCTGTAATGCTACCATCACTCAAAGGAACTTTTTGTTTTTGAAAAGAATCATTGTATTCATTGCCCGAATATTAGGTTTGATTAGAATATGGTAGTAAATTCAAGGGTTTTCTTCATTCTTTTGAGAGAGAGAGAGAAAGAGAGAGAAGCAACTAATACATGCTTCTTTGAATTGCCACGAATCATCTCTTTAAATTTATATTTCTTTATCGTATTTATATATTTTTCTTACAAAAATAAGTTGTACAAGCCACGAAAGAAAGTTTCTATATCGTGAAACTAAAATCTGTCGCGACATTTTGTTTTCATGTCATAACATTTATATGTCACAACATGAATATGTGCCTGTTTTTACAAGTGGGCTAGTTGATTACTAACACAATGAAGAGTGAGACCTTGCTTGACCATCTTGTTACTGTGATGATCATTTTAGACAATTTAAAATATGAGTCAATCCTAATATTCTCTTATTTGATGAATGTTTTTTTATTCATCTCTTGGCTATGTACCTCTGAAACTTTCCAATAATTATTGCTTCCGTCAAGTAATCACTGTAGTTTTTCATAATGTTAATTTTCACTAGTTGAATTAGTTTCTTAATGACTTGTCTAATGAAATGATACTAAATGTCGATGTGCTCTGTTTATGCTTGAATATCAAACTTCTTATTAAGTGAATAATACCTTCATTTTTGTACATGAGCTTCAGTGCCTTATGTTCGAGGTCAAGTTCTGCACATAATTTTTTGATTAATATTACTTCCTTGCTAGTATGAATAAGTATCATGTATTTTATCTCAGTGGATGAGAGAATAATGATATGTCTCTTGTTCATCCAGTTCATAGACCTACTGTACAATGTGAATAAGCATCATGTACTTTGTCTCCGTGGATGAGAGAGCAACAATATTATGTCTCTTGCTCATTCAATTCACAGACCCACTGTATAGGTTGAACAAGTACCTGCTCATTGTTTTTTTGTTGTCCACATCTTCATCCCAGTCATCATCAATAACTTCATTGATATTAAACTTTTTGGTGTTGTTTTTACAAAACTATAACACAAAGGCAACATCATGTCGAAGATACGTGAACACCCTTTTAAGAGTATTTCATTGCTTATTCTTTAAGTTGGACATATATCTGCTTAGTATTCTTATAACATATAAAACATTGGTCCTCATACATATTATAACATACATCAGAATACTAACCGTGCTCGCATACAGAATGAAAGCTATCTCCTCTTTCTCATATTATGTAATAGGACACAGTTTTGTAGATAGATTCATCCAGTCATTATAAGAGTACTTACCAGCTTGCAATTAAACATGTTAAATATTATAAGTTCTCTCGTTGTACTTTTGCTGCCTAAGAAACAACAGCCTCTTTTGCTGTTTTTTTTGTGAATTTGCATGCTTAATATAATACTTGCTGCCTCAAGATATGTTATGTCATCTAAAATGTTTATTAGAATATTATCTGCAAGATAGTCAAATTAAGCCTTGAGCTTTCCGACCAAGTTTTTATCATTTGACAATTTTAGTAGATTATGTGCTTGTTTTTTAATAATTGACTTTTGGTTTTTGATGTTTGATTATGTCCAAAAATCTTTATCTGCCTGCAATTATTTTATCTTTAATTTCTATAATTTAAAATTTTTACCAAAAAATTTCTCAATCTTTATTCTTTAATGACTTGAATCTGCTATTCTCAAATTCATAAATATTGGATCTATACAATTTCTCTTTGATACTAAATATTGGGATTGATTATAATTTATTTATTTTTTTGAGAGAGTGAGAGAGTAGGAATCAACCAAAATATTTTTGTTTATGTTGCCACATATCATATATTTAAAATACTTTATTGTCTTATATATTATTTTTTTTATAAAAATAAATTATACAAGTTGCGATAGAAAGTTTTCATGTTGTGGTATTAAATTTAGTCACGACATCATAGTTTCATATTGCAATATTTATAGGTTGTGATGATATGAATATGTGCTTGTTTCCACAAGTTGATTGGTCGACTACTTGCTCCACAAAGTGTGAGACCCTATTCGACCAATCCTGTCACTGTGGTGGCCACTCGAGATAGCTAATGAAGTATGAGCTAACTCAAACACCAAATTATGTTATTATTTGGATATAATACGCAACCTCCTTTTTTTCTTACACTATTGCATGCATTGTTGCCATAGTTGGATGCTATGTGCATATTATTGAGCATGAACTATTACACAATTATAGAGATGGTGTGCCTAGGCTTTTAATCACATATGTGTTGTCCCATTCCTTTTTTTAATAATACCTATTTGAACACAATAAGTGTACAATTTATAATTGTCGTCACAATGGATGACGGAAACACATATGATATCAACGTAGTGGGTTTCGATGCCTAACCTTTTTTTTTATGTGTTGCACATAGTCGGTGTGCAAGACAGGTGGAGAGGCTGCCTATGAACATTGATTGCACTCTCTTCCTTAGATTTTGTAGCCCACTCCCATCCACTCACATACCTATGAAAAATATGCCCTAGGATACTTATAGCTTTGATATCATATCGAATAAAATTCAAAAAAGAAGTAGCAATCAAATATTCATTTAAATTAATTAAAATTAACACACATTAAAGCTTATTATATAAATGTTAAAGTAATTGGGGGTAACCAACAAGTTAATTGTTTCTATCAATAACATAAATAAAAATTTTTATGCTTTAACACGTAAAATTTGAATCCTCAATAATTTTATTATGAATGACAGTACTAGATATATGTAGGATGTCCTAATTTATTCTACCCATTGCCATTATATAATGACACAACTTTGTATGTTTAGCGAGTTTTAGTAATATTACTGATAGTTTATTTATGATTTTTAATTATTTTCATTAACTATTAAGATAACATATTCTTAGAATCATGAAAGAGCATTATTATGTATTGATGTGTTTTAGTAGTATTAATTAAATATTTATTTTTTCATTATTATTTTATTATAAGATATTATGCTTACACATAATCAATTGTGTATGACTAGAAGTATGCTCGAGATAGTTGTCATTTTTAATAATATTAGGTTAATGCTTAAATTATAATTGTATTATTTTATACAATTGTGTAAATATAAAAATCAAGGAAGCACAGACACGGCTCCCTACAGTCGTGTCCACGTGTCGGACATGTGGACACGGTACGGACACTGCACAGATACGTATCCGATATGCCACGTGGCGTATCATTGATCAATCCGTATCTGATACGCCACATGGATTGAGTAATCAACTAGCATGGTGTATCGGACGGTGGCGTATCGAACGTCCAGTGGCCAACGTTGCTGCATGGGTGACGTTGGCCACTCGACGCAAGCGGTGGGAGCGATTTGAGGGAGGAGTCAGAGGGCGGGTGCGAATTGAGGGGGGAGGCAGGGGGCGGGCATGAATTGAGTGGGGGAGGCAGGGGGCGGACACGGATTGAGGGGAGAGGTAGGGGGCAGGCGGGAATTGAGGGGGGAGGCAGGTGGGCGGGAATTGAGGGGGGAGGCAGGCGTGCACTAAAATAAAATATAATATTTTAATAAAATAAAATAAAATATTTTTATTTTATAAAATAAAAAAATATAATTTTATATAATATAAGATAATTTTAAAATATTATCTTATAAAATAAAATAAAATGCAATATTTTAATTTTATAAAATAAAAAATATATATTTATTTAATAAAATAAAATAAAATAAAATATATTATTTTATTTTATAAAATACCTAATATTTATAATTAATAATTTTTATTTTTATTTTTTTTATCATGTCGTATCCTAGCCGTATCTGTATCCTAGTTTTTTAGAATTTATCGTGTCCCCATATCCTGCCGTGTCGTATCCCTGTGTCCGTGTTCGTGTCCGTGTCCGTGCTTCTTAGATAAAAATAATAAAAATTTTGAATTTATTATATGTCTTAATTTTTTTGGGTACTTATATTTTTATTTGAAATAGTTGAAATGAGTTTATTAGTTTTAGATTTACATGTTAGACAAAAAATTATATTTTATTTTTTAGCTGGCATCTCTCATAATAAAAAGATGAGAATTTCTTGGTACTTAGATCTATAAGTCTTATTGTAACTAATTAGGGATAACTAATTTATAAATATACAAGCAAAAAATCATAATTGGTCTTATTTTAGCTAATAAGAGATAACTAAATTATAAAATATGTAAAATCTACCTCATATAATCTCAAATATTAATGTTCTAGAAGTCATCAGATTTTGTAATATATTATTATAAGGAAGGAATATTATTAGAATTAAATTATTTTTAAATATAATTATCTAAAAAATTGAAAATTATATATATTGTATATAAAAAAAGTGTCAGGGTGGGTTATGCCTTGCTTTGGAGCATGATGTGGTCGACTAGACAAAGTTGGTTGAGTAAGCTTGCATGATGACTTTATGTGTGACTTAGTCAAGCAATAAAACTACTTGGATTGGGCA
The DNA here is from genome assembly GCA_029783825.1 of Sapria himalayana. Classification (NCBI taxonomy): domain Eukaryota; kingdom Viridiplantae; phylum Streptophyta; class Magnoliopsida; order Malpighiales; family Rafflesiaceae; genus Sapria; species Sapria himalayana. Next base: position 13,502,227 of record JAREIK010000088.1, read on the forward strand.
TGGGGCTTATTGTAGCTTATTAGTGATGCTATGGATGCTGATTGAGGTAGAAATGTGAATACCATATTATCCACGAGCAAATTTATATTCAATTTGTATGATAAATCGGTAAGCTGGTTGAATAAACGATAGTTAGTTGTAATTCTATTATTTATTGAGATAGGATATATGACCATTACTCAGGCAAGCAATAAAATTACTTGGATGGGTGACTTGTGATTGTGTGCATAGTTTGGTTTTGAGCAGAGAACTTGAGGTTAAGGCTCGGTTGAGATAGTTAAAATTTAAAATTGGAGGGCATACATTTGCTTGGGTTTGGGCGGTTTGGGTTGGGTCAGTCATTTTTTTAGAAAATTAGGGTTTTGGCGCCGCGCCACTGTTGCATGTTGGGCATGCTGAGTCGTCCCCTTGTGGGGCTTCACTTGATACGTGGTCACCCATGCCTTGCTTATGTGCCAGGCACCCGTGACGTGACTGGCATGACATGTTGGCCGAAAACCCTTGGCATGACACGACACAATTCGTGCTGAGGGTGCGCCCGACATAGGCCTTGGCACGCTACTATAACTTGCCGTGTTGAGCCAGGCATGCCTGAAACGGGCCGGGCCCGAGCTGCCCGGCCTATTTGACACATGTAGTTTAAATACTATTCACTTGGCAAGAATTCAATGTTTCATGCACGAACAAGCCACATTGATATTCAACATTATGTTATTAGAGAATAAGCTGAGAATAATTTTGTTTGACTAGAAAAATTTGATATTAAAATGAATTATGTAGACTACTTGACAAAGCCATTGGGCATTGAGAAGTTCAGGTGATACACATGTGAGATAAAATTGATGAAATATTAGCCAAGTAAGAGAATATTATGATTAGCTCAAATCATTTGGAATCCATGAAGAAATTTGTTGAGGAAAAGGAAGTCATGACGTGAAGAATATGCATGACAACATGTTGATGTCTTGACATGGTTCTTTAGCATCATTGTTGGATCATTGTTCTACTTAACTTGTGAAAGTTGCAACATCCTTTAATTTGTGATCGAAGTTATTGTCACGACATGAAAAAATATGAGTGAATAATATATCATTCACAATAAGAATAAAACATAAATTATTATAAGTATGATTTATTGTGTTCTCTCTATTATTTTGCTCTCATCCTCTTTCCTGTGAAATAATATGTAATGGTTGTGCTTGTTGTCTTTCCTGCAACTCATAATAATTATGATGTTAATTACATCAAAGATTTACCATAAGCATTTACATTTCCTGACACTAGGCTGAAACAAAAGAAGATCTAATGAATTGACAACAAGTTCTTAGGGCAATATGATTGCTCTTTACATTGGTATCAACTCTTTCCTTGGTTTTGACCCTGTTTGTATTCAAAGTGCTTGTTAGCACTATTGATTCTTGATACTGATATCAGAGCTTACATTTGATATTAGTGCTCACATTTGACAGAGTTTAACTTGACATTTAGTTTTTGACTTTAATTCTTGACATTTAGAACTTGACTCCTAGAAGATGAGTGACTATCTTCATGTAAATACAATAAAACATTTCTAGAAACTTCATAGTTATGAGTAAATGTGATATAATGAGGAAAAAAAAGTTTGAGGCTTATTAAGCATTTCACAATATTATTGGTAAGATTCGGTTTTATTTTTTCCTTGTTTTATGTTTTATTTTTCATTGTTTTGGAGCTATCAACATGTGAGCAATCCCAAATTATATATATATATATATATATATATATATGTATGTATGTATGTATATATGTATGTATGTATGTATATATGTATGTATGTATCTATATGTAGTGATGTATTTTAAAAAAAAGTTTTTATAATTATTGTAGTTGAAATCCTAATTTAACTAAATGGTATCAGGTGGTTGTTTGGCAGCATAAACATTGGTGTTGGGTTGTGAAAATGATGATATATGTCTATGTAGTATTGATGATAGTATTCTTTGGCATTTGGATTAGAAATGCCAGTACCACCATACTATTGAGATGAAAATCTACATAATAATGAATCTTTTTGATAATATTTTCGTGTATCATGGCGTCAAACTTGCGAAAACATGATTCTTGTGGTTTAGGATCCTTTTTTGGTTAACGTTGATCGCCTACTTGGTGGTCGACCCACCAAGTAGATTATCAGATGTGTCAATTATAAATGTATATTAGAGTTTGTTATCTAGCAATTCATGAGTATAGTAGGAGGGACATTATTTATCAAATTCACTCAACTATTTGGGGATCATCTAGAATTGGCACATATGATGACTTAAAATATTTTTTTTTGTTAATATTTATACTTGATATAAATAATTATTAATATTTAATAAAAAAATTTTAGATATTAGGAGGTTAATAAGTTGTAATACATAAATTATATTTTTCATTAATTTTTTTATTTTTTTAGGCTATGAGATGATTCATCAGATATCTTGTAATGATACTCATAAATAAAATAAGATAACTAAGAGAAAGACTAGATATTTGATTGAGATAATTAGGATACTTCATTTGTCACTAGATGTTTTTTTGGAGAAATAGTATTAACTACTAAATATTTAATAAACCATGTTGAATCTCAAACCACATAACATAATATAACATATAATTATACTAAATAATTAAATTATATATTAAATATTCTTATATAATGAGTAAAAGTATTAACCACTCCCATCAAAAACATAAAAAAATAAAAATAACATGTAAAATAAAAATTATAATACTCTTCATCAAGATGGTGATTAAAAGTCATGAATACCAAACTTAGAGGAGAAAAATATTTGATTATATAATATAATATTGGTTTCATCATGAATCTTCTTCATGATAAAGAAATTATTCATTTCTACGTGCTTTATTTATTGGCAACATACCAGGTTGGAGGCTATCTCATGATAAAGAAAAGCGAGGGGCAATTGAATAATTGATCTCATTAAGCATATATCTTATCTAAAGTATCTCACAAGTAATTATTAATATTCCACTTAATTTTGCCTCTATATTAGATATCTAAATAACTAGATATCTTATTAGTTGGAAATATGCTTGCCTCAAAAAAAATATATATAAAATAATATCATAGACATCCTTTTGGGGAACCTTGTTATTCAATTTGAATCTGAATATTTGATTAATTGTAGTTACTCATAATTTATGAAATAGATCTTAAGTTTTGAAAAAAAAATATCTCAGTATGCAAATAGCCGTGTCAAAGTAAATATGCTAATGAAAATATTTGAAATGACTAACTATATTAATTACATATATTATATTTAATTTAATTATAATTAAATAATTAATATTCACAATGACTCTCATATATATAGTAGAGTCATGAATGAGTTACATTAGAAGTAAAATTGATTTCTGAATCAATAAAAGTATTTGTTAAACTACAACCCAAAAGATAATTTTCATACTAATATTAATTGTATAACTCATCTGTGATAATATATCTTTCATAGAATATGTCACATTTATGTCTATAAAGTATTTGAGTTTTTCATTGTCATTCAAATGAAACTAACCCAAAAGGTACTCGAGACAAGTGATCTCTAACTTATTATATCTTATAATTGAAATAAGTACCAGAAATACCATTATAACTATGTTTATTCAAAAAAAAAATAAAAAAAATCAGTAATATATATGTGTAATTTTTTATTTCATACAATATGTTTCATGTGAACATATAAATAAAGTTCTTAGTGATTATTTCATTTCATAATATTTTTTGTAACTTATAAATTGAATTTGATCGCACTACTTGAAACTCATCATATTGCTCAATATACGTCAATTCTTAATGTCATTATCAAGAAAAATATTTTTCTTGTTTAATTGAAGTTTTCTTCATCTTGCTTTTGGTATTTAAGTAATCAATAACTTAATTTTGACTATGCTACTTGAAACTTATGCTACTGCTTTATATACATCTTATTTTCAATGACACTATTAAGAGAGATATATTTCATATTTAATTGATGTATTCTTTATCTATAAGATATTTTTAGTGATATAAGAATCCATACAAAGGTCATCTTAGCTTTTGGAGAGAGTATTTTGGCAATACACACCAAATATATGAATGAATTCTCTTGTAATAAATTTTGTCCAAAGCTGATCTATCTTCTTATGTGCATTCATATTCATGGTAAATACTTATATGTAACAAATAGCACTTTCCAAAAGTTGAGATATTAATTGTTAAGTCTCATTGAAATGAATAACATCTATCTCTTTCAATATGAGTTGATGCCATCCTGGGTCACTTAATATCTTAGAAGAATGTGAGTTTTTCACACCATCAAGTAAAGTAGTAAAAGAAATAAAAATAAGAGATTGTGTGAGAATGATAATACTTTTACAATAAAGTACAATTCATATGTTTCAGTGCAACAATTTATACACATTAGATTCATTTAGAACCATTAGGCTTCTTAATATTTTTTTTCTGTTTTGAATATTTTGTGTATGTCTCATTTTCTTAATATAAATTATAATTCTCGGGTAATCAACTCCCTTAGTCTCTCTTATTTTGGGCTAGAATTGTAGTAGATTCCTGAACTAACAAATTATCTAGACTCTGTACTTATTTTCTCTCTTGGAAAATCTCATTGTCTTTAGAGTCCATCTTACATTTATTTGTTAGATCTATGATGACTCCATGAGAGTTATCATATTATGAATAAATAAGTTCAAATATAATTGATGAGTTATTTTTTCTTTTTATTAGAGGTTCAAATGAGACTACAGATGAGTAAACAAAATAATGGGTTCAATATATATATATATATATATCTTGGACTCTTACTTTTTTTAAAATTATTAAAAAATGAGTCATTCATACAAAATATAATATTAGCACTTGTAAAAATTCTTTTAGACTCGAGTAAAAAATATTTATATCTTTTTTGGATATTGAAGTAACTAAAAAAAAGGTAAATATGAAGTCTCTTAGTGTTATCTTGACCTATCATAGGTAGAGATTGTAATAAAAAAATACTCAAAAAATTATATAAGACATACTAATTAATATCTAGGTTGTTGATTATGAAAATGTATATGATGAGAAAAAATTAAGAAAAATACTTGATTAATGAATAAGATAATTTTTGATTAAAATTATATTTCTCTAAAAATATTTTGGAAGATAATTGTTAAAAAAATAATGCTCGAGTTATCTCAATTAACTTTTATTTTATTTATAATCTCATTATATATGAGTTTTTTAACATATAAACTATGATGTATAATCTCATGATTTATATAAAAAATATAAAAATTATTTGACATATTCTCTTGTGTATTATTGCTTATTTTTTTATATTTTTATTAAATCAATTTTTTATGTTTGATATGATATTTTAGTGCAACCTATAGAAAGTACCTTGTTCAAGTAAGGTATTGTTACTTATTTTTTTTATGTTTTTATTAAATTAAATTTTTTGTATGATTACACAAATACTAATACATGGATCTTATGAAAATTTTAAAGTTAAATTTATTTTGATTATAATAATATTTGAATGATTAATTACTTGAGAAATTATTATATTGTATGCATATGTTAGAGGTCATACACTGGTGTAATGATAAGTATCTTTGACAAAGTGTAATATGTTTCGGATTCAAGATTTATCAAATGTAACTTTTTAGATTTTTGAAGGTAAAATTGTTTAAATAATATCTTTTTTAAACTTCATGCTAAAGTAATAATTTTATGTGTTGGCTATGATTTCTATCTCGATTAAATTGTTTTTTTTAATTATTTTAGGAAATTATAAAAAAATAAAAAAGAATTCATGATATAGAAAAAAAAATAACTGTGTAAATTATGAATAATTATTGATTAAAGTATAAAATATTTAAATCTTTCTTGGGTCTCATCTATTTTATGTTTTCATATGTCTAAGTGTATCAGATTTAGTTGATACCGAATGATACCGATATGCTGGACATGATATAATTTGATATGTTTTCCTAAATAATAGATTATGTATATAGTGAATATGTGACATTTGAGATAATGTTGTATAATACACATGCTTCTTCCTCTTTTAGTGGTGGTGTATGTGCGTGCACCATTTGCATACATTGTCATGTGCATTATTTTATTATAATGCACATGTTCTCTCTCTGCGGTTTACGTTCTGATATCATATTGAACATTCCAACTATAAACATTCCATGTGCATTTCAATTAAAAATGTAGCACAATAAAATATGTGTATTGGAGATATCGTTTTATAATGGGACCAATTAATTCAGGCAGTCCATAAGTTGGATATTTATATCTATAATATCATTAAGTAAAAAAAATATAAAAAATAACTGCTATATGCCACAAGTATAAATACAAATAGTAATGATATGATAATATTATAATCAATTATGTATCACATTAATTTTTTATCTTAACTTAAATAATTTTTGTGTTTTATTAACATTTGATATTGGAGTTGTTAGCTCCAATCAAGATTATGTTGATGCAATTTTATATTATATTTATTCATTGAGGATAATAAAAATTATTTATTCTAGATTTGTTAATAAAATTTAGAATATTTTCAATATTACTAATAATATTCTTAATATTTTAAGAAAATTAATATATGTCAATAACATATATGTCATATAATATCAATTTAGACTCATTTAGAAGAAAACAAAAATATCAATAACATATATGTCACCCAAAAAAAGAGACCATTTATATAAACCTTGCAAACTAATTCATAGTAATTATTTTGAAACATATAATATCTTCAGCAAATTGAAAACTATATCTGATTCTACTCCTTGAAACTCTAGTAGCTACTCTATATACACATTTTTTAAGGTTGTCATGAAAAAATATATATTTTTTATGTCTAGTTGATGTATCATCTAACTCTTAAATATTGCAAGAGAAATAATAATATATATTGAGATTATTTTGATCATTGAAGAGTAAATGACCTAATGATTCATACTAGAAGTATTAAGTGGGTCGGGTGGCTTAAGCATGACATGAGGCACAACCGAATTAAGTTATGGTGGGTTCAACTCATCTTAGTCCAAAAAATATATTCTTTACAATATGAGGCTCAACCCACAAGCCTTGTGTTATGCCAGGTATGATGGTATCAGGCACAACTCAATTGGGCCATGTTTTATGCCGGGCCTGGGCTACTCGGCTTACTTGACACCTCTAGACATTTGTCATGGTCGGCTTACATGGCTTTGGCTTTCTTTAAAAGATAATTTCTTTTTTTAAAGTTTGTAGTCTCCACATATGTTTTCACAGCTATAGGTAGAAATTTGTTAGCTATTAAATTTATGTCTATATATATTTATAAATAAATTAAAAAAATAGAAAAAATATAAAAAATATAAAATATAAAAAAAGTATGGTTTAATATAAAAAATGTTTATAAATAGAGAATACGAATTTTATGAATTTTATTATTTATTTCACTGATTCTCTCTTCATTTTTTTTTCTCTCCTCTTGTCCTTTTTGCTCTTTTTTTAATTTTTATTGTTGTTTCATTTACGAATATGTGTAACTACAAATTTAGTAGAGGTGTTGTAAAGGAAATTTTTTTTTAGTTTTTATTGTTTTTTATTAGTTTTTTTAAATTTGGAAAAAAATTTTAAAAAAATGACATTGCAAATTTAATTATAATGAATTTAATATAGATATAAATAATAACGATAAACCTATTAAAATATTCGAGGTAGAAACAATATTTTTTTTTAAAATCAGTAATATGGACTTATTTTAAGATAATAAAAAATAAAAATTATAAAATATTGAAAAAGAATCGACATAATATTTATATTATCAAAAAATATATACATATTATTGTGTATGTGACACTGATTCTTAAAATAATTAAACTGATATTTATATTGTCAATGCATCAAAAAACTATTAGTATATATCAATTATCATAACTAATTTTAGGAGGAAATACATGATTAATTCATTCTTATCATGAAGATTTTGATTAAATTTTAATATAAATTATAAGTTAGTTACTATTATGCAAATCCACTTGTAGCTTGTTTATTATAAGTTAAAAATAATAATTAATAAATTATATATTTGGGAAATATAGTGGAGTAGTATTTGTGATGTCTGATATCTGGACTAGTCGCAATGATACATCTTTCGTATGTCTCATTGTCTAATATGTAAATTCAAAATAAAATTTGATAAAAAAATTTTATGATTTTTTGAGATCATTCATCGTCATGATGTCTCTATCTAAGAAGCACAGACATGGATATTGACACGTGGATACGATACGACGGGATACATGGATATGGTAAATTTTGAAAAACTAAGATACGAATACTGTTAGGATACGACATGATAAAATAAAATAAAATAAAAATAATTATCTTTATAAATATTTTTATAAAAAATTATTTAGATAAATAAAAAATAAGCTGTTAAACATTATTTTTATAAATAATTTTCCAGGTTTAAAATCATATTTAATAAATAATCATACTTACATATTGCATATTTAAAAATTAAAATCAAGCATTTAAATCCCCCCACACTGTTTCAGCTTTGAAATCCCCCTACACTGTTCCTGCTTTGAAATCCCTTCCCCCTTGTTCCAGCTTCGAAACGATGAAATCTTTTTCTTGTCGCATGTTCAGTCGTCTCTAAAACGTTTTAGACACGTATCCAAAACTTTGACATACAATTTTGGTTAACAATATGTCATGTAGCGTATCAGACATGTATCTGATACGTGTCTAGCCGTATTCATGTGTCCGACACATGAACACTCCTATTCGTTGTCGTATCCATGTTTTATTGGTCTCTGTAATATATGAGTATATGATAAGGATCTTTAATGAATATGCTATTTAAAATAAAATATTTGATATTATTTTTGGTAATATTTCTAATAATAGAATATTTATTAGTATATTTGTTAGAATTATCAGAGAATGATTATTAGGTAAGTTTTTTCTTATTAGATCTATTTATCACATAATTAACTTGATAGTACATACAAGAATATAAGTTATTTTTTTATATTAGAAAAAATAAAAAAATTTGCTAGAATACCTTAGAATACTTAGCAAACAATATTATTTTATCATTTTGTATTTATCAGTGGGTCTAAAAATGAAAAAACAATCAAACTTTTGTGAGATGGTATTGGAATTACATCTATCTGATATCAGAATCATGTGTTGATTATTAATACGTGATCTTTGACTAAATTAATAGTAAGAATGATAAATTTATTATTGATGATATTTTTAATAATAGAATATATATTAGTATATTTGTTAGAATTATTAGAGAATGTTTATTAGGTGAGATTTTTTATGTTTGATATATCTATCATATAATTAACTTGATAATACATGTGAAAATATAAATAATTTTTAAAATATTAGAAAAAATAAAAAATTTACTAAAATACCTTAGAATACCTGTAGGTGTTAAACGGGCCGTGCCGGGTTGGCTCGACCCATATTTTTCAAGTCCATAAGGGCTTGATTGTTATTTCAGACACAACATGCTATAGTAACTATGCTGTGCCTAGCATGATTCACTAGAGGGCAGACCTGACATGGCCTGCCGCCCGAAATCAACTTTATTTTGGGTTGATTCATGATGGGCACCTGTACATATGAGTTAATATAATTCATACTTGGTTAAGATAATTTTTAACCTATAATTGGGATAGCGCGCTGTCGCCCATCAGGCATCGTCGTGTCGTTGCCCGTCGGGCTTCGCAGTGTCGTTGCCCATTGGGCGTCGCCGTGTTGTTTCTTGTCGGGTGTTGTTGCTTTGTTGCTCATTGGGCGTCATCTCGTTGTTGTTCATCGGGCATCGCTGCATCGTTGCATGTCGGGCATCGTTGTGTTGTTGTCCGTCGTGCGTCACCGCGTTGTTGCCCATCGGGCGTCACCGCGTTGTTGTCCATCGGGCGTCACCGCGTTGTTGTCCATCGGGCGTCACCGCGTTGTTGCCCATCGGGCATCACCGCGTTGTTGCCCATCGGGCGTCACCGCGTTGTTGCCCATTGGGCGTTGTAGCATTGTTGCTCATCGGGCGTTGCAGCATTGTTGCTCATCAGGCATTGCAACATTGTTGCTCGTCGGGCGTTGTAGCATTGTTGCTCGTCAGATATTGCCGCGTCATCCCCCATCACAGTATTGTTGCCTCTTCGGGCATTGCTGCTTTGCCGCATTGCTCTTTGCCCAACATATATCGTGCCATAGTGTGTCGCCTGTCGAGCAGTACCCATCGTCGCATCGCACTATTGCCCATGTCGTGCCCACTGGCCAGTGGAAGGGTCAAATGGGCCGGCCTAGCCCGGCCCGATGCATTTTTTAAGAGCACGGCCGTGCTTTTGTGCCGGGCCAGGCATGACACGGTTACTATACCGTGCCATGCATGGCCCGACATGGTTTATAAAAGTCGGACCCACTGGCACGGTGGGCCGTGCCGTGACGTGCTGGGCCAGGCCTGGCCGTACGGGCCAGGAAATTAGGATTTTTTTTTAAAAAAAATTTTATTATTTTAATTTTTATTTTAATTATATAAATTATAAAATTATATATAAAATTATTGTTATTGTATAATATTATAAATTTATAATATGAATTATGAATATTATTTAAAATTTATTAAATTTACAAAGTGTAATTTTTTTATAATGTAAAATAAAATTAGTTTAAAATTTATTAGAATTATATAATAGAGTTATAAATTTATAAATGAAAAATTAAAACAAATAAATAAATAAATCAATAAATAATATTAAAAAAATTAAAAAGTGAAAAAACATAAGCAAACCAAATGAAAAATGACCAATTAGCTATTAGATACCGAATGTTCGAATCAAACAAATTAAAGTTTCAACGTAACGTATAAATAAAGCGTACAATCAATAAAAAATAAAATATTGAAATCAAAAAATAGTAGATCATCATTAATCGTCAATCAGCATATCATGAGCATCATCAGCCGCAACATCAAGATCAGTATCATATGGATTATCATCATCAGTAATCAACTCCTCCACTATTGCAGTGGATGCGGCTGCAGTCCTTGTCCCAGTCTCAGCTCTAGCACGATCATGGATGCTAAACCTCGAATCTTCTCAATCCTTCAAACAAGCCAATGCCTCAACATTATCTGGACGTAATCTCGATCTCCTATCCAAAATCACGTTCACTGCAACAGAAAAAGTAGACTCCGATGCTACGTTCCACACTGGAGGAGTCAGTAGATCCCGTGTCATCCTAGATAGCACGGGAAAGACAGACTCATATGATTTCTACCACTATAATATTTCAAGATTCTTAGTATCAGAATGTGATAGGATTGAGCAGTAATCAGTATCTAAATACCGAGAAAGCTCGCTCCTATGTGATGGTTCACCCCTACGTTTCTCCCTCGTTAACTGAATGAAAAAATTGTCATCTCCGAACAAGGTAGTATGTGAACAGGTCATGTCCGTAATCACAGTCTCACCACCACCACCATACTTAGTATCGTAATATGTGAACAGGTCAGTCAACTTCTCGTAAATAAACCCTTCAGATAACTCTTTCAGGTTCATTCACGAGGAAATATAAGTCAAAGTATTTTCTACTCCTTCCACCTTAACCCTAGGGTCTATGCATGCAGCGGGGCAATAAAGAGATGGAATGGTGGACCAGTACTTCAAGTACTTGGTTTTTATCTTTACAATCATATGGCTAAGTGTCGAGTCAGCTCGATACTTTCTAAACATGTTACTAATGTTGCATATGCACCGGAGTGCAATGCAAGTAATGAGCGTATAAACCAACGAACACATGTTCGTCGTGTCATAAAAAATCTTCAGGAATTTCATTTATGAAATTCATGAAGTCCAGTCAGTGTCGTCAATAATAAGTTCATCACTCTTACTATTGACGTAGTTGGATATCACGTGTTCGTATCCAACACATGATTCTAACATCAGGTACGTGTAATTCCAACGATGTCTCACATCTGATTGAAATTTCTTTTTCTTAAGATTCGCAGACAAATAGAGACTATCAAACTCTTGTTGTCTGTAAGGAGTGCGAATATATTTTAGTGTATTACGTATATTATCTAATGCAGGAGAACTGACATTCATACTCGCTTTAACAATCAGGTTAATCACGTGACACATATATCTGACATGAAATATCTCTTCTAATGGTTCATCTCTAATATTTCTAACAAACATGTTATTCGCTACTCCATTATTAGATACGTTATTAAATGTGACACAAAATTTTATTTTGAATTTTATATTCCCTAAAGATTTTCATCATACCCTCAAAAATGACCGGGCCATCATGAGGAAGAAGAATCTCAGAGAATTCTAAAATTTTTTTATTCATTGTCCAGTTAGAATCAACGTAGTGGCCGGTGAGACATGCATAAGATGATTCATTGTGATTTGTTTAGATATCAGACGTCATAGACACCACTCTACTATATGCTATAAATTTATTAATTATTTTTTATTTTTCTAACTTATATAATTTTAGTATATCATTCCTAGATGTGGACCTAGGAATCATACGATAAGCAGGCTGAAAATATGTCTGCATGATGCGCACAACCCTTGGATTTTCCGAAAATCTGATCGGAAGACCCATCAATGTGATAAGTATGGCTATGCCGTCCCTACCCAACTCGCTGGAGTATATAAAAGGAATAAACTTTGAGACTGAACTCGATTCAGTCTCAAAAAATATAGTGCCAAGTTTGGTTTGTTTAGGATCTAATGGACCATGTTTTTTGGTGCATAATTCGGCATGCCTTTTAAGGTGTCCAGTTCCAAACGAACTCTTACATGTTAAAAGTCTTATACAATATTTGCACTGTGTCATTTCTTCTTCCTCACTTCTAATATTTTTTTTATTATATTAAAATGAGTCCAAACTACAGAAGTCCTAGTTTTTTGTTTTTTAGAAGTTTGGGTTGAGACGACTGGAGAAACCAAAGTTTCAGCAGTCTCAGATCTCTGTGTATTATTTTTATTTTCTAAATTTAAATATGTTTCATTAGTATTTGTCATTTTTTAGGATTTATCTTAATCAGGATACTATTTTAAAATTTATCTATTTTCGGTCTAGAGAGAGCGACTAGAGAGAGAGAGAGAAAGTAAACAAAAAAACTTAAATTAAATTACTCGGTCAAGCAGTGAGGTCGATCACATGCACGATACACCAAAGTCTAGCTCAAAATTCAAAATCCAAGTTAATATTCACGAAAAGCTAGGCCAAATGTCAAATGACGAGATCTCGACTTCCTGAGTCCCGAGAGAGGGGCGCATGATTTTTGAGAGAGAAAATGTGAGATTTGAGAGAAAAAATATTTATGAAAAACATAAATATTATAGAGAGAGGGGGTGTAATTTATATATTATAGAAAATAATTTTTCTTTAAAAAATGTGTTTTTTTTGATTTTTTAGGGGGCAAAATCATGAGGGTCGTTGGATTTTGCCTTATAGCCATTTGAGGCGAGATCCAACGGCTACGATATAATATTTTTTATATATATATTTTTTTGCTCGTTGGGGGGGGGGAATCGGGTCTGCTCGGGGGACCGTGGGTCGGGTCTGATTGGACCCGACCCGTGGTCTTTTTTGCGTGAAGGGCGAAGGGGATAATGGTGTGAGTGCACCCGTGCTGGTGTGCCATGCCACGAGCCACCGAATCGTGCCGGGTCAGGCACGGCACGAGGCCCGGTTGGCCTCGGCACGACAAGACACAGGCCGTGCCTTACCCGAGTATGGCACGGGCGCGGGCACGGGATTTTGCCGGGCCGGCCTTGGCACGGACGAACTGGGCCAGCCCATGCAGGACGAAATGGACCGGCCCAGGCACGAACAATGCGTGCCGGGTCGGCCCGGCTCGGTTAATACCTCAACTTGCCAGGCACTCGTGTCATGTCTGGCATGACACGTGGACTGATTTCTCTCGGCAAGACAAGGCATGATATGTGCTGAGAGTCTGCCCGACATGGGCTTGAGCATGGTCATGGACCATGTCGTGTCGAGCATAGTTGACACTTCTAAGAATATTTAGCCATAGTTATGAAAGGTGCGCCTAAAGCTCAGGCGCCACCACTCCTGGGAAAAATGCCTCGCTTCAGGCGAGGCGCAGGCGGGTGAGGCGCAGCAGGCATCGATTTTCAGTTTCGGAGGCGGCATGCGTCGAGCCAGGTACGTCATTCTTCTTCTTCTTCATCTTCTTCTCCTTTCCTTTTTTTTGCCGGATTCGCCGTCGGAAATGGGAAAATTTCGTCGGAGAAGAAGGGCAAAGCAACGGCGTGGGAAGCGGCGAGAGGCGGAACCAGGCAAAATGCAGGTGGAGCACGTCGAGGAAGATGACGTATTTGGCTGATCAAACCCAAAACGACGCCGTTTTGGGTTGGGTTATATTTTTTTTAATAATCAAAACAACCCAAAACGATGTCATTTTGGGTTGGTTTTGATTTAAAAAAAAACAAAACCCTCAAAATGACGTCATTTTGAGGTTCTGATTTAAAATAAAAAAAACGTTACCTCCAAAACGACTTCATTTTGGTCTTCCAGGAATCAAAACGATGCCGTTTTAGAATTTTGTGATTTTAAGCCCTATAAAACCTCCTCTTTCTTGGGTTACACCCTAAAACCCTCAAAACAACTCTCTCAAAACAATCTTAAGGCTGGATTGAAGATGAGTGAAGAAGAAGAAGAAAAGGCTCAAAAGGTATTTTTTTCATTTTACCTATTTTTGTTGTGAAAATTTTTTTCAAAAGGTAAAATATTTTCAAAAAATATTTAAAAACTAGGAGAAATTTTTTTGAATAATACTTTGAAAAAAATATGTAATTTTCAAAAAACTAATGCAGAAAAAAAGAAAATAAATTCTGAAAATTAACGAAAAATAGAAAAAAATCATGAAAAAAATTATGAAAATTATGAAACAATTAGAATAAAAATTATAAATAGTTTTAGTTGTTTGGAAAAGATTGAGTATGTTTATAATTTATAGATTTATAATATATAATATATTATGTATATGTTTTCATTTTTTTCTTAATATATTTATCATTTTATTGTAGATTTGTTGTAAAGATACATAAAAATGGACAAAGAGATTGAAGTTGAAGTAGATGCCTCAAGTGAAAGAAAAGATCCGAGATTGAAATATGCTCGTTTATTAAATGAGAAAGATACATGTACACTCATTTGTATTTTTTTTTGATAAAGTAACTAAATGAGTCATTTATAGACAAAAGCAACACCTTGTTGGAGGGTTTAGAAATTCGAAAAAATATACAAGATGTCCCAAACATGTTAGAAATGAAATAGAAGATTATATGCTAGCCAAAAAAACTCAAAAAAATCAAATAAGTTTTGGAAGTCATAATGTGAATGATGATATGTTTGGGTTCCAAGATGAAGATGATAAAGACCCGGAGGTTACTAGCAAAAGGGGAAGAAAGGATGTTTCTAGTGGTGGTAGCAATGGAGGGAGAAGTGGTGGTAGTGTTAGTGGTAGTTACATAAAGAGAATGAGGCAGAAAGGTCCTATGGATCATTTCTTTACTCCTAATCCAGAAATAATTATTCAAAATAGAAAAAATACTCAAACTACTATAAAAAATGCATAAAAGAAAGAGATCAAGGAAAGAGCTGATATATTATTTTATAGATGGATGTATGATACTGCGATTCCATTTAATACTGTGAACTATGCTAGTTTCCAACCAATGCTTGAGGCAATTGGGCAATATGGTGTAGGTTACAAGGGACCAAGTTTTCATGTTGTAAGGGTTATTAACATCAAAAAAGAATTGGCTCTCACAAAGGCTTCAATGGAGGTTTATTTCACAGAATGAAAGCAAAATGGATGTTCAATTATGTCAGATGGATGGACTGATAGGAAGGAAAAGTCTTTGGTAAATTTCTTGGTGAATTCTTCAAGAGGGACCGTGTTTATGAAATCTATTGATGCTTCTTCTATGATCAAGACGGAGAGAGAAATTATTTGAATTACTTGACAGTTGGGTCGAAAAAGTTGGTGAAGCCAATGTTCAAGTAATAACAGATAATGCTTCAAATTATGTGGCGGCAGGTACTTATAATTTAATTTTAAATTTTCATTTACTTATTTATGTAAGTGATTACATCTATTATCTATTTATTATGTGTTTAAATTATGTAGGGAGGTTGTTGGAAATGAAAAGACCACATTTGTATTGGACACCATGTGCCACACATTGTCTTGACTTGATACTAGAAGATATTGGAAAACTACCACACATCAAGACGAAAATAGAGAGGGCCATATCCATAAGCAGCTACATCTATAATAGAACGGGTTTGCTCAACATGATGAGGCGATTTACGGAGCAAATGGAGTTGTTAAGGCCTGCGTAGCCAATATAATTTTTATGTCTTCTTTTTGGAATACTGTAGTGTTTTGTTTGAATGTGTCAGACCCTCTTGTACGTGTGCTTCGTTTGGTGGATGGTGAAAAGAGATCTCCTATGGATTACATTTATGCAGCAATGAAAAAGGAGAAGGAAATCATCATCAAAAGCTTTAATGGGAATGAAGAGAAGTATAGGGAAATCATGGAAATTATTGATAGAAGGTGAGAGGTTCAACTTCATCGGCATTTGCATTCAGCTGGGTATTTTTTGAAACTCACAATTTTATTATGATACAGAAGGATTAGGAATTGACCTAGATTCAAAAATCTTTGAAGATGTATGTAGTTGCATTTCAAGATTGGTGAAAAATAGAGATGAACAAGATGTAATTATATCACAACTCAACTTGTATATGCATGCTAGAGACCTTTTTGGTAATGAGTTTGCCATTAGAACAAGGAAGACTAAATCTTTAGGTTAGTCCTTTAATTTTGTTAATTAGTGCATTGAAATTATTATATATGTTTGGTTAAATTATGTGAAATATTCAACTAATAATTTATTTATATTAATTGTAGCTGAATGGTGGGGTATGCTTGGATCAAGTGCTAGAAGTTAGCAAAAGTTTATAATGAGGGTTCTCAACCTAACATATAGTGCATCAGGTTGTGAAAGGAATTGGAGTATCATTGAGAATGTAAGTTACTTAAGTAATTACATGCAATTGCATTTATGTCTTTAAGTTACAACATTATTTAATGTTACTTAGATTCTTCAAAACTCAAACATTGAGATATAATCATGAAAACTATTTGTTTTTTCATATTCATAGCAAGAGGAGAAATAGGTTGGACCATCAACGCTTGAATGATTTGGTGTACATTAAGTACAACCGAATCTTGATGAAAAGATACACTGAGCGTCATACCATTGATCTCATTATCTTGAAAGAAATAGATGATAGCAACGAATGGTTGATGGGAAGAATGAAAGATGAATGTGTTACAGAAGATGATTTGGTGTTTGAAGGTGATGATTTAACATGGGGTGATATTGCAAGAGCTAGTGGAGCTGAGGAGCTTAGGGTTTATACAAGAGCTAAACCAAACAAAACATAAACACCAATACCAAAACCAAAGTCAATACTATCTAGCTCTAAACATACTTCTACTCTTACTTTGATTGATGAAGATGAAGACATGATCTATTCATTGGGAGAGGAAGATGAAGAAGATGGAGAGTGGAAGATTGATGATGGGGATGATATTGATGAAGACTTTCTTGATTTAGATTTAGATGTAGATACATGAGTGTTTATTTTGTTTTAGAACTTTAAATGTTTGTTATTTTATTTTGAAACTTTGAATGTTTGGATGATGGGAGCACTATTAATATTTGATTTTTATCTTTGATGTTTTTTATTTTATTATTAGATGAAAATTAAAGACTATATTTAATAAAATATATAATTTTTATGTGTATTAGGCTGGGTGCGCCTCAAATAAAAAAGCCCACGCCTCAAGTGCCCTTTGCGCCTTAAGGCTCTAAAAGGCTTTTGCGCCTCAGTGCGCCTTGCGCCTTAAATAACTATGTACTTAGCAAACAATAATAATTTAGTATTTTGTATTTACTAATTGGTCTAAAAGAGAAAAAAAATTTAAAATTATGTGAGATAGTATTGAAATTATATTTATCTGATATCATAGTCATGTGTTATATCAATACGTGATCATCGACTATGGTAATAGTAGAATAATGAACTTATTATTGATGATTGTTATTGTAATGCATGAATTTTTTTACTGAAAATCTAAAATATTTTTTATGACATGATAAACATGTGTTCGTTTATGTACACTCTTACTATTTGTATTGTATTTAGGTGCATATACAATAATAGTAATATATTTAGCAATTATAAAGATTACGTTATATTTAGTGACTAGTGTCAATACTATGAGATAAAAATAAAATATTTAAAATTTTAATAATTTATTTTATTTATTTATTACTTATTTGCATGTAAGGATTCTAATTTCTAGGATTAAAATAGAGGTGTCAAACGGATCGGGTTGGCCTGGGCCCGACATGGTTCTGTCTTGCCTGGGTCGGCACGACACGCTAAAGTGCCGTGCTCAGGCCTATGCCCTGACCACCCTCGGCACCTGTCATGCCATGCTTGGCTGATGGATTTTGGCTCTTGTGCCGTGCCAGGCACGACATGAGTGCCTGACACGTGAGCACGACACTGGAGACCGCGCACCGAGCATGGTCACGAATGGGTGACACCAGACGGGTGAGTCTCTACAAGCCCCGACAGGGTAGTTTTGGCACGGCGGCTAGGCGGCGCGGCACTTAAAGTTTGAAATTTTGTTTTTTTTTTAAAACTAAGGTTTTAGTCTGTCTCGAACTTGTCTATACCTAGGTGGATTTTAGGTTGTGGGCCCACGTCGGGCATGACCTTAAATGAATCATGCCATGCCATGCATGACACACTAGCCCAGTTGGACCCGAAAAAATTGGCCGGCTGAGCCAGCCTGGCCCATTTGACGCCTCTATATTCAAATATAAGGTGTAAAAAATATTTTGGTATACATATTCATATGCATGATTCATCAATATTAATATAAATGTTTCATTTTTGAAAAATTAATTAATTTATTTATATATTATGATACTAGTTATTGTAGTTATAGTTAGACCTCGAGTATGGAGATGAATATTATATTTGAAGAAGATAATTTTTTTATTTTGTTAGCTTAAAATAAATAATTGAGTGGTCTGTCGAATATGAGCGAACTTAGTATCTAGGTACTGATTATTATTTCATTTTATTACATGATAATAATAAGTTAGATATTTTATTTAAGTAGAAATTATATGAATTCACTTATGTTGTGCTATTTAAGATGATACGTGATTTATTGATAATTATGGTGTTTAGCGTAATGGCATAGTCTATTTTTTCTATGACAACCAATATTATTTCAATTAAGAGATCGAGATTATGATTAGATATCATAAAGGACTTGCATGAATGAATGATTGAGAAAATCTGAGGTAGATCATTCGGGATAAGACACAAGAGTTATTGATGTATGATGATTCATTAAACATGGAGGATATTGAAGCAACTACTAGTGATATCTCAGATGATTACATGATGTTGATGATTTGCATTTGTATTTGTACTATCATACT
The DNA here is from genome assembly GCA_029783825.1 of Sapria himalayana. NCBI lineage: Eukaryota > Viridiplantae > Streptophyta > Magnoliopsida > Malpighiales > Rafflesiaceae > Sapria > Sapria himalayana. The sequence continues at coordinate 13,521,880 of JAREIK010000088.1, forward strand.
CGTGCTATAGACACTTATTTTAGTATATGTATGTACAATATTAATAATATGTTTAACAAGTATAAAGGATATCATAAATTAGTATCATGATTTTCGAGATAGAAACTAAGTATTTAATATATTAATTTTTTATTTTCTCTCTATTATTTAGTTATTTATATAAATCTTAAAGTTACGGTAGAAAATATATTAAAATACATATTCATCTACACGAGCCAAGTAGAAGAATTAGGTGGTTAGATTAAAGAATAATTAAATAATATTATATATATTTTATAATATTAGGTATAATACTTGTAGTGAGACTTCGAGTATTGATATGAATACTATATTTGAAGAAGATTTTTTTATTTAGTTAACCAGATGCAAATGAATGATGGTCAATCAAATAGGAGAAAGTTATCTCGATATTTAGATATTAATTACTGTTCAATTATATCATATGTTGATAATAAGAATTTAGATTTATTGAGTTAATAAAAATTATACGAATTTATCTTCTTATTATTATCTACTAACTCTTCTAGTGTCTAGCTAGAGATGTCAACCAGGTTGGGCGACCCGACCATAGTCTGAGGCATGACCCGGTTCAACCGTGTCTAACTAGGCTCGACATGGTTTAGAATTGTGCTTGGTCCCGGGCTGTGTCTTCCAATGGCATGGTTCGTGCTGTGTTGGGCGGGTACGGGCCATGTTTCATGCCGGGCTAGGCATGACTTGCGTGCTTACCCGAAGGCATGGTCCATCGGCTCGGTCTTCCTCAAACCCGTGATCGGCTAAGGGTCACGGGTCAAATGCTGTCAAGTTATTGCTCGATGGGGTAGGTTATAAATCTAAAAAAAAATCAGCCACGTAAGCCAGATCTTGCTTACATTGCCAATTGTAATTGGCTAGTCACATAAATTGGTCACACGTGTTTTTATGTTATAGGTTTTGTAGGAAATAATCCGACACACTGAAAATTACATACGCACACGCATATTTTATTTTAATATTTAATGAATTTGTTTGATTGTATTTTATTAATATATAAAAATTATAAATAATATTTTGTGAAATATATAATTTTTATATATTAATTAGGTTGAGCACCCCAAAAAAAATCTCGTGTCTTAATTGTCTCATGTTTCTTAAGGCTCCAAAAGGTTTGTGTGCTTCAATATGTCTTGCACCTCAAATAAGTATGGTCTCACCTTAAAATGATCAACCTTCATACTTAGATATGTCTTCTTAGTAAAAATCCACATGTATTCAACAATATATCTTCTTGAAGGTTATGATACTTATTTTCAAGTTTCATTAGAATGGATAAGTTGTATCTTTTTTATCATGATATAATTATTATCCTAGTTGATATAATATTTTGGAAGAAACTTAAGTATGCAGTACTATTAAGAGAAGTAATAAACAAAATAAATGCAACGAGTGTATGATAAAATTTGTGAAATTGAGTGTTGAATATAATTTGTCTTTTTCATAGAGCTATTAGAATGTCAAGATCATTGAGATTGATAGACTCCTCGATAGCTATGATGACTTCTATACTATTATATCATCTATGTTTAAATAAGATTTTTTTATTAGGGAAATCATATTTTCTCTATAATTAATGTGATTTTAATTTGTTAATTGGCATGATGACTGTATGTGAGTAATATCATATTGAGTTTCAACTCGATCATATATAATCATTGGCTAACCATCTCCATTAACTGGTGCTCTATGTATGCTTATAGATAAGGGAGAAGGGGTAATGGATCAAAATCTAGTATTTAAATTCAAACTCTTCTCAAGCTCATTAAAAAATGAATAATTATCTAAAAATATGGTATTCGTATTCACTAAAATCTTATCAATTTCTAATAAAAAATATTTATACTCTCTTTGTGTAATAGAATATCCAAGAAAAGTATATCTTAATATGCTAGATATTTGTTTATTTCATTTTGGAGAGTGAAAGATAAAATAAATTTAACTAAAAATTTTGTGAGGTAAGCTTAATATATTCTCTTTATAATGTAGGATCTGTAAGTGTATGCACTGAGAAATAACATAAGAACATATCCGATTGTTTAGGTAAATTATAGTTAAAATTACCTCCCTAAATTAATTTTGAATACTTTTTTTAAGTGAGAGTATATAAGCTTTCAAAATTAGATGTGTATTTTTATTTATTGACCTCCTATTCTTTGGGATATGTTAGGGCATAAAGTATGATGTATAATTAATGATTAATATAATAATTATTAAATTGATTTGACATATATTCTAATATATTATATTAATAATCATTAAATGATCAATATAAGTATGATGTATCTAATTTTTATAGTATTGAGTTTTAATTATTTTACAAAAATTATAAAAAATATAAATAATGCTATTATGACAAAAGATAGATATCTATGATATCTCAAGCAATTTTTAACAAAAGTGATAAAGTATCTAAACTTCTCTTTGGTCACATCTTTATCAAGTCTTCATATATCTAAATATATTAGATCAAATAAGTCCTACTAAAATTAGACTGGCATGGAGGATATGAAATTCTGATAAGTTTTCCAAGTTAATATGCTTTCAAAGAACCTACCTTTGAAGAGAACATATGCTTTAAATTACTCAATCATATATAGAGTTTTTCTTATAATTTTTCGATAATGCAATCACATATTAGTATAAAAAAAATAAAGTCAAAATTAAATTGTTTGGAAAGATAATTCATAGATAATAAATTAACAGGACAATCAAAAATATTTGTTATTAGTGATAATATTTTTAGAACAAATATAATTAATATTATAAAATAACTCATAAGACACATGAAAATAATACAAAATCAAGTTAAATATTATTATATTCTATAACTTTTAAATATTTGTCATTAATGATAATATTATTTTTAGAACTAATAAAAAATATATAGAATTAAATATAATTTGTTGTGATATGATACTTTACTCCCATGTCAATGATTTAGTAGTTTGGAGAGTGATCATGTGTAAATTAGTTAGTAAATGTTAAAAGAAGGTAATAATGTTTTGATTTCTAAGAGATTAGTTTTGCATACTCCTCCCTCGAAAGTGTCAATTAGATGGACTTTGTGCAAATTTTTGGATGACTCCAATAGTTAACTCACATCTCTCACAAATGCAAAATGCTTTTGGTTTCTTATCTTGAAATAATAGGTAATAGTTATTTCTGTGTCATTTAGAGAAAGTAATATTTATGAAGCATCTTTCATAATTTACTATTCCTTTGAGCATTAGTATGGTTTGCATTACATGTGTTAAACAGGTCATGTCGGGTTGACACGACTTATTTTTTTTCAGGTTCGTATGGTCATGTGTGCCGTGTCTTGCACGACACGCTATAGTAACCGTGCAGTGCCTAGCACCACACGGTTCATTGGAGGAAAGGCCCGATATAGCCCACCACCCAAATTCAGCCTAGTTTTGGTCTGGTTCATGCTGTGATTTGGGGATATGGGCGCTTCCCATAACTGAACTGGCACTCCCACTGACCCGCTTGTTGCGTTTCCCGTCGGGCGTCGCTGTGTCACCCATTGGGCATCACTTGTTGCCACGTCGCTCCATTGCTACTTTGCTCGTCTCCTCGTGCCGTGCTCACGTGCTAGGCACCTGGGTTGTGCCTGGAATGGCACGTGAGCCAATTTCTCTTGACACAGCATGACATGAGTCGTATCATGAGTGTGCCTGGCACGGGCTTGGGAATGGTTCTGGATAGTACCGTGCCGAGCTAGGCATGACTGAACAGGGCTAGGCTCTGGGCCTGGGATGTCTAGTTCGATTGACACCTCTAGTTTCCACGTTGCAGAAGTCCCTATATGGCTTAAGACAGACTCCTATGACATATTTTTATAGATTAAACTTATTATATTTTATTTTATGAGATGCGTATCACATTATTTCTATTTTTTTGATGTGACTCATAACATAAGTATGTGGTATTAATTGTATATGTCGATGATATTCTGAGTATCATGGATAATTAGTTGAGTATATTCAAACTAAAATTATTTATACAAACTGAGATATAAATGATGTATTTGGGATGCATCGGGTGTTTTTCTTGTTATTGAGGTCGGATACTTATAGATACAATATTTTTTTTCTCAGATAAGATATATTTTAAATATTTTAACTAATCATGGTATATCGAGATATGTATTTATAGTTATTAGTTTGCTAGTTGACTCAATCTGATATAAGATAATCATATGAAACTAAATAATCTAATAGTAACTATGCCAAATTTTAGCTACGTTGTCAATGTAATTAGGTGTCTAATTTTTTATAGATCGATTCGTATGTATATAATGTTTATGATTCTAAGGTATATGAAGAAATTTTCAGCATGTGAGATTGTTTAGAGATCATGAACATAGTTGGATAAATGCACATTTAGATTCTTATTAGTTTTTTATGATTATGGAGCGGAGATACACCATAGATTTTTATGTTTTTTTACATGTAATTTTATTTCTTGGAAGAGTAAGAGATAAACAATTCTATAATGATTTAGTGTAAAGGCAGAGTTACAACATCATTTATTTTCGAGTTCATATGAATTAGTTATTTTTTGAAAGAAATTTGTTTACTACTTCAGAAGTTGATTATACTTTACAATGATAGCCAAGTAATCCAATATATTTTGTCAACCTGGTGTCCTACAATTTGATGAAGCATATTTAGTTGATTGCTACATCATTTAAGATAAGTTTCTTGAATGGTTCGATCGTTATAGCTTACATATTTATTAGTGATCAAATTACAAATATCTTGACAAATAATTTAAGAGGATTATGAGTATTTTTTGTGACAAACTTCCCCCAATTGAATGAGGTGTTGAATTTTAATCAATTTTCAGTTGTTTTATTTATTTTTTTATTATTTAGGAGTACCTAAAATGTGAGCTGCTCCAAATCATATACACGTGGTTATCTTGTATTCTAAAACTTTAATTTTTTTAATAGTTTTTTTTTTTTTTTGGTTTTTTATGTTTAATCTTTTTTCCTTCCCCTCATCTCTTTCTTTTAGCTTAAAATGTTAGTTTCGATTTTAGGAGATTCAGCAAGTATTGTAGTACTCATAATTCTATATATTTTTATTTATTTTTATTATTTCTCTATATAATATTATAATGCTCATATATTTTGAGATATTATGTTACTTATTATAATATCATATTATTTTGGAAAAGATAAAATATCTTTCTTTTTTAAGAGACTTGAGAATTAATTTCACGACAAACATGAATGCATATTATTAGTTGCAAGTGGATATTCAACAAAATAATTTTAAATAAATATGAAGATTTTACAGAAACTTGAATAATAAAATAACACTTGAAACTACAAATTCAACAAAGAACCACATAAATAAAAAGGATTACATTTTAATTTTTGCATTTCACTAGCTTAACTACTAAAAAGTTTAATCCATTAGAAAATTAAATAATTATTGTATAAATTCTATTGCAAACTCACCTACTCAAGTTGACTTATTCTAGTTTTTGATTTTGTAAAATAATATTAGTAGAAAAATTAAATAATATTAGAATTAAGCTCTCTTGAAATTTAAATCACAAAAATAAGATTGCCTAGGGCAACATAACCAAATTAAATTTTGGTTGAGTTGATTTGTTCTGATTATATTTTTTGCTTAATGTATGAAAATTAATTCAATTGGAAAGGTATATTGCTTAAATGTGAGATTTGTTGTAAAATGGGTTTTTCAAATATTTGATACAAATTATGAAGATATTTACTCTTTAGTGACCAATATGATTTTGATATGGATTATTAAAATATTAACAGTATCTTATAGATGAAATATATATTAGTTAGATATGAATAATATTTTTTTTTACAGTAATATTTAGGATAAAAATGCATATGAAGTCGTCATATGAGTTTTGAGTCAGATAGTTAAACTTAGTTTGAATACCACATAAGATATTGTATGACCTAAAATATTTACAACGATCTTGATTTATAAGATTTTTATTGGCAGATATTTCTTTTAGTTAATATATGTATATTATAATTTTTTATTTATTTTTTCTTGAGGAGCTCAGATGACAGGTTGATCCTATTTATTATTTACTTGTATAAAATTCTTAATCAGAGATGATGAGTTAAGAATCACTCAACTCAATGAGTAATTTTAATCGTAGTTGTAGATTATTGATTATGAGGGGCTCAATTACATTATTGGGGTAGAGGTTATTTATTTTAAGAGTGATTATGTTATTATAAATGAGATATGCAATGAGTATTTTGATTGAGCCATATATTGTTTTTTTTTAATTCGACTCATCTAGTTGATCTTATTTTGTATCAAATAATCATGAAAATATTAATTATTTAATTATAATTAGACCATATGTGATTTATCTAGTTAGTATAATTAGTGATTTCTTAGATTTTTCATTACATATTTATCAAAATGATACTTTTTGAATGATGAGGCATGCGAAAAAAAATGTTCAGATTTGGGATTTTTTTTTCAGTGATCATGGATACTAGCATGCAGTCGAATATTTATATTTGAGTTTGACAGAAACTTGCACCAAAAGGATTTTCACATATGAATAAATATTCATTAAAAATATTTATTTTTTAGAACTAAAATAAAACTCAAGTAACTATATTTTATTGAGTTGATTCTCAATAAAATATTTATTTTGTGTTTTATTTTTTTTTATAAATATATAATGCTATTTTTTAATAATATTTATAAATTTTAAAAAAGTTCAATTTTTTGGCAAAGTTAAAGTACTATAGTTTTTGGTAAAAAAAACAAACAAACAAAAAAATTGACGAAAAACCTAAAAAATTGGGTTTTTCTTCATTTTGTCCCCTCTCTACTTTGTACTTGTTGGTCCAAACTCATCTGTCTGTTTTGACACTTGTAGTTTGTTATAAAAGTGAGATATAAATAAAAAATATTTGGAAAATAACTTGATATAACTTAAAATAATATGGGGACAAAATGTTTGGGACATCCCATATGAAATGTGTGCTCCCATCAAATAGAAGAAAAAAATATATATGGTAAAACTAAAAATATCTAATATTTCAATACTCGCCTTCAAATTGGTACGTGAATATTCAGAACATCAAGATCAAAAGAGAAACAAACCACAAGCCAATTTGAACCAGAATATATAATGAACTTCTGCTGCATAATGAAGCTATCATCACTGGGGGGGGTAACAACTAACAATAGGGGCAACCCAGGTAATCTATCGAAACAATATTTGAGTGATCATGGACTATTATTGACTGCCCAAAAGAGAATTATCATATGTTCTTGGCTTTTTCTTCAAGTTTTTTTTTTTTTTTTTTAAGGGGTGGGTGGGATTTAGATGACATATAAACAAGTCAAGCACATTGAGTAATTGATAAAGTAGTGTCACCCCACCACGTACAAACTTTGTAGTGAGACAATACATATTTTCCACACGAATGCAGGCCAAGAAAAGAATATCCAGTGATGCCTTTTTTGTAAATTTAGGGCAGTACTAGACAGCGAGGGAGGCAAATTCAGTAGGACTCACGAGTGTTCAAAGTGGTGATCAGAATCATGGATGTTTGGGTTATCCGTAATTAAAATATTATTTGCAACAATTGCATTATGCGGTGACAAAAGAGTATTCACAATAAATTGACCCACATCAATGACACGATTACTTGACTCCTTAACAGACTGAGAACCCTGCTCAATATTGAGCAGAAAATTCGATTGTGAAAAATTTTAAATTGGATTTTTTTTGCATCATTAACAAGATCTGATTTATTCATTATATTTGCATTTGAATCATGTTGCTTTTTCTGGTTTATAATGTCTAACCTGAGATCACCTTAGCATATGGAAGGAACATCTGAAGAGAAACTTGAAGATTTAATTATTCACTTAGCTAGCTTATGAGCAGTAGGTGATTCATCTCTGCTATGTATTTTTTTTTTTTATATTTAACAAATAATCAAATTGAATATCATCATTTTTTTTCTATTTAATAAATGATATGATAGGTTATCTAGAGACAAAAATCTGTTCTGTATGATACTTTTTTTTATACCATTTAGAAGGTAATAAAAATATTTTAATAATTAACAAGTTACATTCTAGATCAAACATCAGTATACAAGATTTTATTTCTATTAAAACATCAATATTATAATATTTTTGATATTCATACTATTAGCACGATTATTTTTTTTATCATATCATTATTATATGATGGATTAGGGTCTTGTAATTTTTATAATTACATACATCAACATATATTTTGATACCGGTGTTGATATTATTCAAGAATTTATCTGCTATCAATAATATTTTAATTAAGATAAGTATGTTCTGCATAGGTATTATATGATACTTCCCTACCTTCCTCAAACTTTATTCAGTGAAGTTTAGAATATGGAGTAATTTTCTATAATATATTGTATAATAGCAAGATAACTAGTAGCCTAAATAAGTTGCTATTTAATTTGTGTATCTTTTGACCTTATAAAGAAGTAGCTAGAGATATTAATATTGAGATGTACAAATCAGAAATTAAGGTTTTCTATTTTATAATATTAATTTAGAAAATCCCAAATTAAAAGTCCAATTTTAGCTTTTTTTTTTTTAAATATATTGTTATCATTGAATTTAATTTTTCCGAATTATGATATTGAGTGCTCAATTTTTTTTTGTTGATTTTTTTTATTTTTTATTTTTTTATTTTTTATTTATTTTATTTTTTTATTTATTTTTATTTTTTTGTTTATTTTTGTTTATTTATTTTTGTTTATTTATTTTTGTTTATTATTATTTATTTTTTTTTTTATTTTTCTGTTTTATTTTTTTTATTTTTTTTTTATTTTTTTTATCACTGAACTCCAATTTTGAATTGATCACTCAATTTAAATTGGTGCTCAATTCAAAATTGAGCACTCAATTTTGTTTGTTTTTTTTTTATTTTTTTTATTTTTATTATTTTTTTCTTTTAAATTGAGAACTCAATTTATTTTGAGTGCTCAATTTACTGTTGATGAATTTTGAATCATAGTTAGGGTTTCTGCCTAAATTATCAATGCACACCACCATGGCCGTCCCCTGCTACTGTGCGCACCACCACCCTCACCACTGCATGAAAATTGTCCCCTTGTTGTGCGCCAACATTGTGCCTGCCAATTGTGCACTTGCTGTTTACTGTTGCACACAACTTTTTTTTTTATATTTTTGTTTCTCTTCTTTTTGTTATGTTTTTGTTTTTGCACAAGGTAGTGTGCAACACTAAGGTATTACTCATATATGCACACTTATATGCAACACTAAGGTATAATCCCAACTTATATGCACACTTGTCTATAGTTTTGTTTTATAGCATGTGACTCTAATATAATTTTACAAAATATTACAAATAAAGGTTGAAAATTAGTAAAAAATAACTGAAAAATAATTTACATTTAGAAAAATAAAAAGATAGCAAACTATAAATCATAATTTTAACATAATTATTCCTCAATTTACATTTAGATAAGGTATATATCATTTCTCAATAGATTTTTATAAGTGATTAATCTTCTTTGTTAAAAAAATATTACCAACACTTGATAATATTCACAATATTTGTATGGAAAATAATTAATTTATATGTTTTTTATGGTGTCTATGTATCATGAAAAGAGAATTATTGACACTCAAACTAACCCAACTTGATCTTATTCAGGTCGATTATCAATAAATCAAATACAACAAAAGATGTGCTCCAACAAATCAAAATGTTTGTAAAAATTTATTTCGCTCCAAAATAATTCAGGTTTTCAATTTGCGAAATTATGAAATATGGTGGGCTAAATTATTTGGAAGGGTGGGAAGAAATTAGAGATGCAGCTAAAAAAGTATTCATTTTGGTGATTTTTTTATAATCTCTTTTTTCATAATTTCTCTTTTATTTTATAAATTTAATTGAAATACAATAAAGATAAAAACATATTTTTTTTAAATTCCAAAAAATATAAAAATATTTCTGTGCATTTTTTTTTATTAATTGATATGATTTTGAATCTTTGATCAATATGTTAGTGTTTCTTTTTTTATTAATTCTCAAAATTTGAAGTTCATGGATAAATAGGCATATATACATTTATTTTGTATTAAAAAAAATATACAAGTATAATAAAAATATACTATACTCTACAATATATATTAAATAATATTATAATACATCATGGGATAGTTTTATTAATACGTTTATCTTTTATTAAAAAATATAAAGTACGGTAAAAATATACGATACTTGCAATATATGTTTAATAATATCATAATGCATCATGATAAAAATATATAATATATTCTTAAAATTTTTGAACTTATCTGGACAATTATAGGATAGTTTTAATATATCACTAGCATGTTAGGTGTTATTATTTTTATTATAAAATCTAGATATAATTTAAAGTGTGTGTGTGTGTGTGTATTTCAATTATAATATATTATAATAAACATAATTAGGAAAGAATTAAATTTTTTTTATAAAATTTAATCATTTTCTCTCATCATTTTATATCCTCTAATATTTATATTATAAATCATCTTTGAAATTAAAAGCAGTCATTAATTTGAATCTATGAAATTTATAAGTTTCTATATATATGCTAAATATGTTTTAATACTTTTATTGTATTGAGTGAATTATATTAATATAATGATATGATATATAGATATCAATGCCAATAAAATATAAATAGTTTTATTTAAAAATATTAATTAATGTAAAATATTGCTACGAGATAAATACATAATGCTTACAATGTAAATATACTAACATTACAGTACATTACAACATAATTTTATTTGAAAAAAATATCTTTTCGCATAATATGCTACCAAGTAGATTAATGATTTAAAAATTATTTTTTATATGCTATACCAACTTAATTTAAAATAAGTTAAAATTATTTTTATTTTAAGTTAATTTTTATATAATCTATTTTTATTGATTAAATTTATGTGCGTATAAATATTTTTTACAAATTTATTAAATAAATTTTTTTCTCTTAATACCAAAGTAATGTATTAGTAGAATAATATATTATATTATTAATACACAATTTATTAAATAATTTTCATGATGAAAGAAAAATAATTTTTTTATCTTTAGATTTTTAAAAACTGTTCTCAATTACTACTATTATTACAAAGTAGGAATGTACCTGGGAAGTGAGAATGCACTTGGAAAGTGTGAATGTATAGTAATGTCAAAGAGTAAACTATTATATTATTTTTCCTACCTTTCAAGTGAAGTTTCATAATTTTATATCCATCCAGCTTATTATATTACCTAGCTGATTTTTGTTTCATAATTTTTAGTATTTAATTCACATAGATCTAAAAAAAGTGATTGATTAATTGAAATAAGTAAAATTCCAAAAGACATCTTGAAAAGTTATAAAATGTTGCAATGATGCAACACTAAAATGCAATGATAACCATTGGTGACGATGGTCAATGGTAGCCATGCTGGCAGAGATGTCTCTGTTGTTTGCCATTGCAGCCTCCACTGTAGTGGTTATTTTGACTATTGTAGCCCTCCAACTCTCCTAGCCTGCACCCCTTCTTGCAGGATCTTTTATAAATTAAAAGTAAGTGAAATAACGCATCACATTGTCACGTCCAAATCCAATTTACTTAATAGTTGTTATCTAAATAGTTCTCATGTGGGTGAACAACCCTGAAAGAAATGAATTTAAAAGAATGAGGATATTAATATTATTGAAAAAACAAATTACAAGTGAAATAACACATCACAATGTTACATCCGAATCCAATTTACTTATTAGTTGTTATCTGAATAGTTCTCGTGTGTTTGAACAAAACTGAAAGTAAAGAATATAAGAATGAGGATATTTATTTTATGGACAAAAAAAATTATAAGTGATTATAATGTTCAATAATTTTTAGATATGGTAAAAATTGTCTCATCACTTAGTAATAATTGTCAAAAAAAAAAATGCCCAACCTTGTTATTCATGTGCATAGAATTATTTTGGTCATTATAGTGATGCATTACAATTTTATATACACATGGTGAAAAATATGAAAAAAAATATTAACAGAGAATTAAAAAAGTTATTAAAATTTCATAAAGATTGTTCTATAATGATTCTTTGCAATAATTCTCTAGTAACTAAAGAATCATTATACTAGTTAATTATGACACAGTTTATTATTGCCTTTTATAATGTATCTTTATTATGAGAATCATATTGGATTATTTTTTAATATAAATAAGTATGTAGAAATATTATTAAAAACGACTTGATTAAAATACATCATAAATTAAAATTTGCTATAATAAATTATTTTAATTTTTGATTTTTAAAGCAATAATGCACACAAAAGACTAATTTTAACATGTCTTGGATACTTTTTCACATACCTCGTCAGTATGCAAAGAATTCCGTTAAGATAAATTTGTCGAGAAGAATCTAAGAAATAACAAACTATAGTAATTGCGTATGTTATATCTGATTTGGTCATTCTTATATAATTAATATTTACTATGATTTTCTTATAAGTGATAAAATTAATTGGAATCGTCGCATCAGAAGTCAAGTTAATATTTGAATTAATATGAGTATATAGTAGAGTACAACTCAAAAGACTGTTATTTATAAGAGTATCAAATACATATCATTTCTATGATAAGATGATACTTTTTGTAGAATATTTCATCTCTATGTCAAGAAAATTTTTGAATCTCCCGAGATTCTTCATTTGAAACTATCTGACAGTGTTTATTTAGATGAATGATTTTCAATTTATCATCTTAATTAGAATCTCAACCATGTAAATAATCAATAAAATTAATATGCCGCTGAGGACTTCTTTAGAAGAACAAACAAGAATCATCAACATCGCCAAGTTTAGAGATGGATGCATCTGCAGAGCTATTCGGGAGAATCTTCTGATGACATGGTTTTTTGGGGCTGCATCTCCACATCCATTTTGGTAGATAAAAAATTAGGAGAATCAAGTGAAATTTAGCCACAGATTGTTCTTTGTGCACCGTCTTCACCGATTATGAATTCGGTGGCATCCGAATCATATTCTGAACAGATGATTAGCTTCCTTATCCAGCTAAGTGATGGGAAATCACCATTCTCTCTCTGATAAAAGCTTTCCAGGCACTTGAGTGTCAGAGCTATTCACGTCTGCTTATGGTTAAGATGGAAGTTAGTCTATTCCCAAAGTAATAAAACAGCGGGTAAATAAGTGTATGAATTAAAATTTATCATGTGTTACAAGCGTGCGTGTGCGTGTGTGTGTGCGTGCGTGCGTGCGTGCGTGTGTGTTTGTGCTGCATTGTGACATGTCAGCACATAATATATCGTTGGTAGAGTTAGATGAGCTGAAGGAGTTCATGGTGTGCTAGTATCTCTTAGTGGATTGCTGGTATTATGCTTCAATGATAATGTTCTTGTGTGTATATTTGCTTGTAATTTTGACGTGGTATTTGAGCCGTGGGTCATGATAATAAAAACATGGTAATCAAAAATCCCATCTCCTAGAGAAACTTTTATATGTTTCACTGATTCGCAGGATGAGAATTTTGAGCGGCTGTTCAGAATGTATGCCAACAAACATGGTAATCAGAACCTGGTCTTCACCTTTGATGGAGATAAAGTAAGCCCCACAGCGACCCCAGATTGCCTAGGTATGGAAGACAATGAAATTATTGAAGTTTCATGATGGAAAGCTGACCACCAGGAGGTACAATTTTTGCATGGCGATAATTATCATTTTTAGTTTTGGTAGACCTGCAATTATCGCTTTCATGTCATACGCGAGAAGATTGAAATTCCAATGTTAGAAGATTACCAGCGCTACAATAGTTTTCCAATGTCATGTAGTGGTGGTATTATTCATGGAGGGGCGTTCTATGCAATTCTAGGATAGAATCACCTTCATCCGATAGATTGAAATCACCTCCATCTTTATGGCTATTAGCATGGCCCTGCAGAAATCAGTGCTTCCTAGTGCGATCTTTATGGCTATTGCATCCAGGTCTGTTTTTCAAAATGACATGGTGCGTCTCTTTCCTCTGTGCCCACTGCCCACTGCCCACGCCAGTGTTCTCAAAATGGCGTGAGCAAATAAACGTCAATTTCGTATCGATGAATTACATTGCCCTGAAACTTCAATATTTTAGGGATAATTATGTTTGGGTGAATGGGCTATTAAAAAAAAAAAAAAAAAAAAAAATCTCTAGTCTTTAAAAATTTTGAAAAATTACCCTAAGATGTAAAATATATATGTTTTGGTCATCGAAAATTGAAAACTCGACTTTATCATCACCATGATCTCAACATTCTCGATTACGCCTTCAGCAAGCTATAGCCATTAAATTATTTTTTTTTTAAAAAAAAAATACACCACAAAACACGAGATGCACACATAAAACACACAAGATACACACATAAAACACACAAGATACACGCATAAAACACACAAGATACACAAAACACACAACTGACAGCACACACAAAACACTCAACATACACAACTGAGCACACATGCTGATATAAATATATACCTATTTATAAATGTTTATATATGTGAATGCACAACTGAGTACTTATATTTTTATTACAATTAATCATAAACCACTTTGATGCATCGCCCACCCTTTACGCTTCTAGTTTTCTATCTAATTAATCTTTTATCTTATCAATTAACATTCTGTTATCTATGAATAATATAAATCAATATACACTTTCTTTAATATTTCTTTTCGATTCGTGCCTAGGCAGAGCAAAAAGGTAATGAATAAGTATCTGTTCATAATCTTATTATACATACTTAATACTATTTTTTGCATTATATTCATTAATTTAACTATTTTTGGACTCTATCATATTTTTTTTAAGTTGATAAATAAAGTATAAATGTCTTATTTATTCTACTTATATTTCTTGATTAATAATCTTATTAAATAAATAATCTCTATGTAGATCTATAATTATAGCGAAAAGATAATAACTCTATAATTATAGCGAAAAGATATTAACAGAGTGTTGATCATTGTTGAAGTCTCATAACTATTGGAATTTTGTGAATAACAAATTAAACTTTTACTTGAAATTACTTTATGATTTTTGCATATTGATTTTTTTTCATTCCTGATGAAAAATAAGGCTGTCTGACTTGTATTAGAACTATTTTTAAGGTCATCAAATTTTCATATCTTCCTTGTGTAGGTATTAGTTATACAGTGATTATATGCTAGCATAAAATTTAAGATTGCTACCCTCTTGTTATTTCTTTCGCCAAACTTATTTCCTTCGTTATTTATTATCTAAATATGTCAATTTAAGACTGTCAATTATAGTCTTGTTGGATCTGACCGAGTTGGGTTGATCGATGTTTTTGTTGTTTTGTTTCTTTTTCTAAGTGTGTAGTATGGTAGACTAAGAACATGAGATAAAATGTCACGTTTTGTTTTCCAAAAAAAAAAATTATAAAAACACACAAAAGTTGCAAAAATGAAACATTCATGTTTTCGCATATGGGCACTTATGGTGCCATCATGGATGAGGGAGGTGCCCCCATCCATTTTTACTAAAACCAATGAAGAAAAAAAATGACCGTGGGTTGTATTTTTTTTTTTTTTTTTTTTTTTTTTGCTGTTTTTTGTGCGTTACATAATGATTTCCGGGATACAAAGACAAAAAAAAAAGCAAGTTTTAGGTCCAGAAGCACCATGTGGTGAGTTCTTAATCTTGGCTGATTTTATTTAAAAATATTGTATTTTTTTTCTCCTCCTTTAGTAGATATTTTGCCTTTTTGGTTTGCCTTTGGTTCTCTCTTATTTTCTTTTCTCTTGGTTAGATGTTAGTTTGGGAGAATTTGTGTTTGGTTGTTTTCACTTATATTGCTTATTATATAATTATTAATTTATAAAAATATATGCTGCACAATTGTGATTTGCTTACGTAAATAATGCAGTATGTATTTAATTTAGTTTATAATTTATGTATTTTGTGTGTGTAAATTGTAAAATCATTATTTTAATTATGCAACTTATGTAATTATTTTTTTTGTAGTGTGAATGGTAATGTTATTTTTGTTTCTGCACGTGATTGTGAGCCATAAGGAATTAGAGCTTTACAATGTTTGAAGATCTGGAAAGTTGCAGACAAAATCTCATCAGTCTACCAATCGAGATGCAATCACATTTTTTATTTCATATTGTGAATCAGATGAATCGATGCTATCACTTAAAAAAAAATAACATGGAACAAGATTTGGAACATTCACCCTAATATCTTTGGTTTATGTATTTGTAATGAATTTGAGATTTCTAGTATTTTATATCCTTGAAAATATATTTAAGTTCCAAATATAATTTTGGGTAATATTTACTTTATAATTTTTATGTATGCGTTTAAAAATTTTTAGCACGTATTGTTCGATTTGATATTCTTAAACTTGGACTTTGCTTTCATTGTATTGAATTTTCAAAATTCTTGTATTGTGATTTTTTTAAAAAAAATTTTGTGGATCATTTTAATTTATTACTTTTGTTGTTTATATGACCAAGTATTATTTTGATATTTTGTGATTTCAAATAAATTGTAGTCTAAATGTCCAGCCCCCTTAAGTTCTTTTCATCCCTTGAGTATTTCTTGCATTAATTTATCTATATTTTTTAAAAAATGTTTATTCATTCTTTCACCTACTTTATGGAAAGTATGTATTAATCTCATTTTAAGATTTTTTTTTTCATCTAATACTAGTTTGATTGTTTGACTAAAAAATATATACTAGTTTGATTTTTTAGGTCTATCACTAATTTTCTTGATCTCTATAATTTATCATTTTCTTGCATTATGATCATCAATCTTTTTAGATTTTTTTTTGTCATTCGACTTTATGTTTATACCATTCAATAGCTCAATATTTTAGAAACATAATAACTTGGGCTAGCATATTTGTCTCAATCCAAGAAGGCATGAAAATTCAAATATCTCTAAAAACTCTTTTTAGAACCACTTTATTGTGTGATTTTATGATCTCTTAATATTTATAGTTATACTATAACATACGTGATATCATAATATACTATTTTTTAATCATAATCATAATAATACCATAACATTTTAATTATACATTTTTGTTTTCGAAATTGTTCCATTTTTTTATATCTACAAGTCTTTTAAATTTTACCTCAATAATCATCATGGAGGTTATTTTTCATCTCAATTTAACCTTCATTTGCCTTATTTTGTATATGTATTCGTTGTGCACTAGGAATTTATTTTGTGTTCAACGTGGCTTTTGAAATTTATTTACATCATATCTATTTTCAAGAAAATGATTGGATGAATTTATACATTTCTCGTAGTAATTATTTTTCAAGGGGTAAACTTGTTCCTAGTTGTGGCTCATTAACTAAATGTCATTAAAAACATGTTATTAATTATTGATTTTTTTTTTCTCTTGAAAAGTAATTATCAAGGGTAATTGATGATTTATCAAAAATGAGTAAATATGCAAATGATTCATAGATAAAATAATGTGTTACTTTGTTGGTTAAATATTAAGAAGATTACTATGAGAGAATTATCTTTGATAGTAATAGTCTAAGAATAACAACTACCTTGTATGCTAATAGGACACTTGGATATTTTCACATTAATCTATATTTTATTCAACAATATATATATATATATATATATACCAAACACTAGAAAAATATTTTCACATAAGGAAGTGAGTCAATCCTAAGATTTAAGTATTTTATTGAAAGCTTAATTTTATCGACCTAAATAATAGTTGATTTACTATTAATTGCTCGAATTATTAACTTAATCCATATGAAATCGATATCTAGACTTATGTTTAATTTACTACTTGTATGATCCATATACTTATGAGGGATTCAACAAGAAGTGATTTCTCATTATAATTAAAAGAAATATTTTGTTTAAATTATATAATTTATCTTGATCAAATTTAAATTAATTTAACTATATAAGTAAAAGAAATATTTTTTTTCTTTATTAAATATTCATCATGAATAAATGTAATTCAATTCAATTTAACTATATAATTAAAAGAAATATTTTTTATTATTAAATGATTCATTAAGATTAAATTTAATTCAAATCAATTTAATTTCATAATTAAAAATTTTTTTTTCATTTATAAAATGATTCATTAGTATTAAATTTATTTTAAACCAACGATACTCCATCATTAAAAGTAATATATTTTTTTGTTAAAATAATTTATTAGATTAAAATTAGATGCAAATCAATTTAGCTCCATAATTAAAAGAAATTTTTTCTCTTGTCAAATGATCTATTAGGATTAAATTTAATTCAAAGTCTAATAACTATTATTGGGCTTGGGCTTCAGAAATTAATGGTCTACAAAGAGAGCTTTATAAATTTTATTGTAGCTCATTCTAGTGTATGATCATATAAGTTCACTCAATATTGTTAATAATATAAAATCATATTCTAAACTCATAAGTTATAATTGAATACTAGTAAAGCATTATAACTACTCAAATAAAATGAATTGAATGATTTGAAAAATCTTATCGTAGTATGATATTGAACCTTTATTATTTAATTATTTCTTGATTCTTAAAAAGATTGACTAAATAGATGATATTGATAACTCTTATTATTCTTGTTTCAGCATGATCATGTATTTCTTTGTCTTACTTATTAAGAGACCAATAGAATAGACATCTCACTCAATTAAGAGCGAGACAGTTTTTTCATGTTCACTCATATTCTTCCAAATAATTTACTGCATACCAAACCATAATCATTTTTACCACCATATTAAGAATGATATTGAACTATATCAAGGCATGAAGTTCCTCATGTAGGAATCAATGTGAAACTTGTTATGAATGCTCAATCATAACCAAACACCTTGAAATGATTTATACCCTCCAGGTTCATTCATAACATATATATTAGGACTGACTCACACTTCTTCTAAAGTTATTGCCTATGCTGAGAAGTCATGACCCCATGCTCAAGTGGCGCAATTGGACTAAATCCATAATATCTTGTGAGGTATCATGCCCTAATATGATGTGTCATGCCCTATTAAGTGGAGTTATGATTGAATAGAAGCTAGAATTCATGAGGAAGAATTAAAAATCTTGTTCTGTGATATAATGACCGAACTAAAATTGGAATATCTACCGAAGAGTCGCACTCTATTCTAGAGTCATGACTAGATTAAAGATGAAATAATTACTGGAGTTCAGATTTGTGAACATAGTCACTACCTATTCTGTGTGATTGCGAATGGGGACTATGTTTTGGAGTCACGACTTGTATTGTGAAATATTTGTATACTCAACATCTGATCTATGCCTATTAGAGATTTGTTTATGAAATATCTGAGTGGTATTATTTTACACAATTATCTTGATTGTTCTATATTTCACTTGAATGCTTTGGAACTTAAGTAGTACTTGGTTTTGTGCTTTGGTTTCTTTACTCTATGTATTTTATTTTCTTTTTCCAAATCTATGTTTGGCTGTGCTATTTTTTTCTCACATGATTCAGAATTTATAATTTTTTATTTTTTTAAATGCAAATGCTTTTGATGCATGTTCATTTATCTTATTTTAAGAACATCAAAGATAGGTGTTGTTGGATGCTTTATTTTTGCAAGATTCCAATCTAGAGCATGTTATTGTTTTGTGTACAATCTCTGTATGTTAATTGAGATATGTCTCACAAGGATAATACTGAAGCTGAACTAAGAATGATTGGACTTTTTTTGGCTTGGATGCACCAAATCTTAACATGTATATAATTTCTCAAATGGCTCCTATCAGAATAATTGAGTTCAATCGGTCATTTGGTGTTAAGAAAGTGATAGTCAACCATAAAAAAAAAAAAAAAAAAAAAACTCATCACCATCATGCATTTATTGAATTTTAGTTCAAAGAGATTTATCCAAAAAACTAGAACATTCTCTACAAATAATGTTTTTATTTTTATTCTAATATATTTTTTTTTTTTTTATTCTCTACAAATAATGTTGTAGTTGTAGATAAATGAGAAGGAAAATGAAGAGAGAGTTAAACACACTGACATTATGGGATGTAGAGAAGATGAGCTTGACTTGACATGCATATTTTTTCAGGGCGTGGTGTCCAATGGGGACCTTCTGGGCTAGTACAACCCATTTCTTTGGGCCAACATGGCCTGGATACTAGCGAGACCTGGTCATGACTCATGCATTGGCATGTGACCCATGGCCTGGTCACATGGCATGCGGCATACTAGTGACTGGTAGGCAATGGCTCTTGGCTCATGCTTTGTGAGTAGACAATGAAGTGGGTGTGCACTATGAATAAGAATGACAGTGACTGGGCGTGGGCACTACTATGGGTGGTAGACTTGAAACTCATTTAATATCATCAAAGATCAGCATCATCATCTGTGGTATATATATTATATCATCATTAAAAATCAATTAAAATTAATAAATAATAAAAAACTATTAAAAAAATCCTTTTTTTTTTTTTTGAAGGAACGAGTTTCTTTTGCTGAAGAACATTATTGAACGCATGTTGGTGTCAAGCATAAATAAATTTTATTCAAATACATCATATCATAATAAAATATCCAATAAAACTCGCATAAAAAATTTATCAAAATGTGTTGAAATGCAATGATTTCCATTGAATGGTATCTAAAAGCAGAATGCAGCATCTATTTGATTACATGAACAAATTTGAGTGATATTGAACTTTAGTAAATAATATTAAAACTCACTGAGTTCCATTAAAAATCTAAGTGATGTTCATTAAAAAAAAAATGTTCAATTCAATGTTATCAAAATGCATCAAGTTTGTGTGAAAAACTAGAATGAGTTCAAACAGATCATAATTTCTCAATTAACTACAGCAAGCACACATCAAATAATCATCAAATATCATCGAAGTAGATGAAATTACTTGAGGTCCATTCCCTAGCTAACCCACAGGTCGTCGCCTAGTGGCCATCGCCCGCTGATCATACCTACAAGTTTTGCACATTTCAAGATCATGTCTCAAACTTTTGTTAATGGTATTTCAATTATATTTAATAACAAAATATCAATTTTATTTTATCTAAACAATATTTTTTTCATGCGTGCTAAAATTTCTAAGATCGTATTTCTCTTTTACGGCCATTCTTCATAGAATGTACACACGCACACACACACATTCGCATGCGTATGTATTTTTGAAGTTATGAAGAAAATTAAAAAAAAAAAGAATTTTTGAAGTCTCCACTATTATAAAAGGTAATTTGTGTCCTTGAAAATTGTCTTTATTTGTGTTCTAAAATTGTCTTAGAAATTTCACAATTTCCATCTAATATATAGGCTTGTTGTGTTTGATCAATAATTATTCAATAATCAAAACTAAAAGGTGAAGAGTATTTTATGGTCACCAGCAAGGATTTACGAATAAAATTAAGGTAGTTTACAAGGATCATGTACTTGAATTTTGAAAAATATTCGAATTATAATGAATACATAGGTATAATTCATAGTAAATGACTTATTGTTTATGTGTCAATTGGAATAAGAAAAATGAGGATAAGAGAAATAAAAACAAGTATTTTATGACATGTAGTCATAAAGAGTATATTTTGTTGTTCATTTTTTCCCTATTTGTTAGATAATGTATTGATGATCAAAGCGGCAGACAAATACTTTTTCATGAATATTCTTACCAATATAGAGGATGAGAAAGAAGTGTCAAAGTCCCCATGAGATTCTGAATCTAATAGTATGATGATAATGAGTAATGTCACAAAACACACCACACCCAAGAGATAATTAATGAAAAGATGCCAATTAAAAAAAAAAAAATTGTATAGCATAGAATATTTTTCCTTAATATGACAATGTCTTACAATATAAACCAATTCCAAATTTTGAATACTTGCATGTCAATTTCAATTGAGGAGAATTTTCATAAGATTTTGTCGGGACCATTCTGCTTGGCCACAACATAATTAAAATTATTGGAACCCAGATTTAATTCTTCTTCTGTTTTGAATTTATCCTTTTTTTTTTAATAAAAGATTTTAATTCTGTTTTGAAAATTTCATATATTTTAATCATATATTTTAACATCTCAATAAAATAAAATTATTCTAGTAATTTTAATCATGAATTTTATTGTGTACAATTACAACAGTACTTTAATGTGTGAGAAATGTGAAATGCTTCAAGTCAAACTCCAAGAAAATTACCTCAAATTAAAATCTAAAAACTCAAATTAAAATGGAAAAAATATTTCACAATGATATAGCCATGAAATTAAACAAAAACATATTCTCAAGACATGTTCGAGCTTATAATACATGGTACACATTTCCACACATATAATATAACAGGTGGAACCAAGATTAAAACTTCTAGACCATAAAATCCATGGAGAAATAAATCAAGAACATAAATGTTTAACCTGCATATATTTTTATTGAAAACATAATAAATTATCGATGATATTCTTTAGATTAGAGTGTTCTTAGAGCAACTCCAACCGGACTTGCAAAACGGGGTGCCATCCCCATAACTGCCAAAATGGCACCTAAATACTATTTTTCTTCGCTCCAACGGGGATGACATATGGATTGCCAAAATAGCATTCGTGAATTCGGGGTGCCATAAATGGCAACATTGGAGAGAAAAAGATAAAGATGCAAAACATCAGTTATTTTACTGTGCAAATCAACGTATATATCCAACGGATATATTTTAATTTAATTTATAAATTTGAATGGGCTGCTGCACAAATCAATTCCATCCAGTTTTGTTTTTTTTTTGAATGCTCTTCTACACATCTTACTTCCAACAATCAAAAAAATTCTAAAAAATTTATTGTCTTCTATATTTGCATTCCTTCCAACCTTGCATTCCTTCCATTAAAATTTGCAGAATAGAAATATTTCCAAAAAAGGTATTTCATTCTCTTTTATTTTATATTTTGATTTTTATAATTAATGTATATTATTTTCTAATTTTTTAAATGGTTTATAATTTTAATTTTTAATAGATTCAATTTAATATTTTATAAATTACTCATTATATAAATTGATTAGAAATTTTTTTGTAGATGAATTTGCAATATCATGGTTCATTAACTGATTTGCTAATGAACAAGACCGGCTTATATGATGATATTATTCAGAGTAATCCAGTAGATTTGACACCAATACAAAATGAAGTCGTCCCAAATGTGAGAAAGACGCAAAGGACAAAGAATTTCTCTGTTGAAGAAGATAAATTAATTGTATCAGCGTGGCTTAATACGAGCAAAGATTCAATTACCGGGAATCAACAACAAAGTGGTGCATTCTGGTAAAGAATATCACAATACTTAGAACTTAATAGAAGTAATAACGAAAAGCATTCCCGGTCTTCTATTAAAAGTCGTTGGAGTGATATAAATGCAAAATACAGTAAATTTGTCGGTTTTTATTGTCAAATAGAAAAACTACGACAAAGTGGACATACCGAGCAAAATAATGTAAGATTTATATTTTAAATTCAAACACTAGCAAGATTTGATTTCTGAATAATTTATTGAATTATTTCAAATGGTTTTAGGTTGATGAAGCGAAAGAAATATTTGCTAAGATAATTGGAAAACCATTTCAATATGAGCATTGTTAGAATATATTGAAAATGGAGCGGAAATGGAATGATAATTTGACCAGCAATAAGAGAGCAAAAACTGATTCAACTAGTAGTCCTGCTGAATCAATTCATGTTGAATCCAATTATTCAACTCCATATTTAAGGGACAATACTGAACCTTCATTCTCTCCCAACCTCAAAGGGCCATTGGGCCAAAAAGCTCCGAAGAAAAAACTTAAAAGCAAAGATAAACAAATTGATGATGAAAGGTCACTAGATTATCATCACTGAAATGAAAGAATAGAAATAGAACGATAAAAAATTGAGCGACATGAAAAGATTTATGCGCAATAGGATATAGCACTGGAGCAACATCGCAAACAGTTAGAAATTGAAGAAAAACACGTGCAAGAAATTCAAATGCAAAATGAGATGAAAATTATGGAAACCGATACTACCAGCATGGACCAAATTTCTGTAACATATTGGAATAACTTGAAGATGGAAGTTATGAAAAAAATAGGGTTTTATTTTTTAGTCGTTATTTATTATGTTTTGAATTGAAATTTAAAAGATTAATTTAAAAAAATATATTAAAGTATTAAAATGGCATCTCATTATGACACCTACCATTGGAGCAAAAAAATTTTTTTGAGGTACCAAAACACTATTTAAGGTGCCAAAATGATATTTGGCACCCCATATTTGGCAACTCCCATTAGAGTTGCTCTTAGAGAATCAAAATTAGGCATCAGCTTGTAGCAATTGTTTCAGCATCAAAGCATGATGCACGACTCGAAAATAGTGGCATGCCTCATGTCGATAGCGTGATTATTATCATTTCATACTTTAATAAATATTAGAAATTTTGTTAAAATTTGTTCAACGTCTCTAGTGATACTTTGAGCATGACGTATCATTTATGGAATTATTTTAATAAAAAATCATGATATGCCTTATGTCACTAACTCACTATTGCTTTACGTCAGTAGTGAGATATTTTATTATTATTATTTTATCGATATATTTTATTTTATGGAATTATTTTAATAAAAAATCATGATATGCCGTATGTCCATCAATAATCGTGATATGCACGACTCAAATTATATATAATATTAAAATGTGATCATAATACTAATTTAAATGTGAAATGGTTTTAGTAAAATCATAAGTTGAGAGTTATTTTGATAAAATATGATTTTATAAAATGATGTTTGTTTTATAAAAATCACAAGATGAACTTTTTAAATAAAAGATGATTTTAATAAAATAGGTTTATTTTTAAAATCATAAGATGGTTAATAAATCGTGTGTCTTATGATAACACACAATTGTGTTTATGATAGACACATAATATGTGTTAAGAGAATATATAATATGAAATACATGTTTTTGAAAATCACAATGAAAGCTAATTTTAAAAATATGTTTTTAATAGAAATATGACATGGCATGTGTTTTATTATAACATGTCATGATGAGTTTATTAAAACATGCTTCACGTGCTAACATATATAATGTGTTATATTAAAAAACAAATAAAAAAAACATAAGAACTAATATAAATACATGCAAGATGTGTAGAGAAGAATAGTTTTCATTATCATCTTAAGATATGAAAGGTATAGCGATATCAAAATATATATATGAGATATATATGTGAGATAGAAAAAAATATAAAATACATTTCAGAAGTTATATTAGTGAACATAATAAGTTATTTTGGTGAATATATCAAAATATTTTTATGTGTGTGTGAAAACATAGAAATATTCTTTTCTTAAATAGAGTTATGTGAGACAAAATGATGGTATTGGCACAATCTTTTAGTTTCCTAAGTATTGGTAAACATGTCCACTTTTTGTAACTTTTTTATAGTACCTAATTTTTTGGATTAGACAAAGTTCCAAAACTTTATTGGGATAGGATCTATTGTCTAACCAATCCTACAAATATATGAGTAGATGTGTCAATCGGGCCGGGCCTGTCCGGCCCGGCACGAGGCACGACATGGTTTGGCCGTGCCGTGCCCAGTTAATCCCAATATTAAAGGTTCATAATTGTTCACCTCTATATATAATACAATGAAATCTGCAAAAAAAAATAAAAATAAATGTCTTTGATAATCTCATCCGGGCACTTAATAGTCTGATTTTTTATTTAGAGTGTAAATGATATTGGAGTAATTTTGATGAAATTCAATCTTCATGCAATTAATAGGGGCATCAAATTGATACTTAATCCTAAGTCATATAATACTTTCCAAAAGATATGATCTCAAATAGTGTAAGGTATAATAAATTGTATGTTCACTTCTAACTTTTAAAATATGTTGAAAAACTTCTTGAAGTATTCATCTAATTTTTTCTTTAAAAATTTTTGTAGGAATAGAAGATTCATAAGAAACTTATCCTTAGTTTCATTATTATTCCTTTTTTATTATTTCCATAGCTTTGTGTAACCTCTATTAACTTCTTTGTTTATTTCTCTTTTTTATATCTTCGTGTGAAATTTGAGCATGTATTTCTTCTAGAGTCATGGATTTACTGGGTGTCATGGTCTTATATCCTTCATTCTTTCAATTATCTTCAATAGGAGCCTAGGGGAACCCAATATCTTAATAACTTTCAATCAGAACCATGACTTTTGGAAAAGCCATAGTATTACCATCTCCAAAAGTTCTAGAATCCTTTTGTTTAAAATGAATTTGTAGCTCTAAAGTCATGAATTCTGAGAAAGTCATGATGGTATCACCCTTAAAGTTATAGAATCCTCTTATTCAAATTTTCTTTGTAGTTTTTTTTTCACATTTAACTTTTAAACAATATAAAAGAGTAATTCCTTGGATTTGCTTCCATATTACTTGACAGTTTATTTACTTCTCTACCTTTCATTAATAATGCTAATTATTTGAGTTGAGTCTCTATATTACTCATCACCAAAATTGTTTATTCCATTCTTACTTCAAGTACTCCCATTTGATTATCTTGGGAATTATTTCTCTTCGTCAATTCTAATAAGTTAGTATGCGTATCTTCTTCCAAATTTGACTTCACTTCGTGATAATGCATTAGTCCATTATCATGATAACCTAATATTCTCAACATTTGAAGAAGATTACCTAGTTGTAGCTCATTGTATTATTCTCAATGTTTCAAGAAGATTACCGAATATTTTACAGTTCACACCCATAGTCTCCATATGAAAAATTTTCATGATTTATCATATTCAGATGATAATGCATTAGTACATTATTATTGATTTGAAACATATATCTTTTGATTTGTATTTTGTTGGCTTCTTTCATTTGATAAATGAGATTTAAGTCTACCAATTCATATGCATGTAAAAAAGTGATCTCTTCGATACTCCTCTCATATCCTTTTAGGTGCCAAGCTTCGTTAAAAGAGCTTCTAACTTCACATCAATTGTTGTGAACTGATCCAACTCTAATATTCTAGTTTATCTTCTCCCAAATGAATAATCTATTAGAGTTTGGTATTTATTTGTTTTCAGCTCCTCAAACAAATAATATGCTTTCTCTAGTAATTTTTTCACAACAGACCTCCAACGGCTACATCACACTCACCTCATCATATTGTTTAGCCTATTATACAAGATTTAGGCTAAAAATCACCACTCAAATCCATGTTAATGACATCTCATCAAAAACTTTATAAAATAGCCCTAAGCATTACATAAAGTCTCATACTTATCTTGCCAAAATGACTCATCTCAATTCGAAATTGAGATGTAATTCTAGATGAGAAGAATTTAGGGACAAAAGTCCTCACTAATTCATCCTAACTCTTAATTATGCCCCAAGGTAAACATTGGAACCCACTCTCAACTTTATCACACGATAAAAATGGAAATAAAATTAAATTTATTGGATTTGGGCTAACACTATTCATTGTTACAATGATGCATAGGTTCAAAAACATTGTGACATGTCTATTAGGACCTTATCATACTTTTTTACTATATTAATACTATTGAACCATAATTAAAAGATTTGACTTCAATTCAAAGTAGTTAACTTTCATTAGTTGCAATTGAATACCCAATTAAATGACCATCATCATGGGACTCTAATAGTCTCCCAAGGTATGTTGGTGGATGAGTTGTTAGATAACTTGCCCATTGTCATCTTGGGGCTCTCTATTTTACTACCAATGCCCTCCATAGGCTCTTTGTCAATTTTTTATTTGGAATTTCATCTCTAGTTTTAAAAGTTTTTGGGTCTAGAGGGTTTATCTCGATCCTAGAGCTTCGGTTTTTAAATTAAATATTAAAAAATGATACAAATAAATACTAAAATATAACTATCCACTTTCTAAACAAGTTAATGAGACTTAGTATTTAGATTTAGAAAATTTTATTTAACTCAATGCAATCTAAATTACAAAAAAAGAATTATTATTTTATAAAGATAATTGTATCAACTCATATTGACTAAACAATATAAATAATACCAAGAAATAATACTACAAACTTATTATTAATTTGATATGCTGCTTAATTTATTAGTTAGGCAATATCCCAAAAGTCCATTAATGAGAATATCTTATTAATAGAGTTCTGCAAGTGCATGAATCATAAAAGTGATAAAGAAGACTTTCATCTAGATGTCAATCCCATAAGAATTGTTTTGATAATTTAATTATTCAATAGTAAGATAACTTTTTTTTAGTAAAATAGATATCAAACTGTGAGATAATATTAGATTCATGAGTTTATTCATTTAATTTATATGATGCATTTTTAAATTAGTTTGACTTATATTATGTCTAGATATATAATGAAAATTGAGGCATTATATAATAATCTTTACCTTAATGGTATACAATATGATTGTCACTATTAAGACTGTTTGAATGGTGGTCCTCTCATAACTATCCCTTCACTACATTATCACTGAAAAAATAAATCAACTATGTTTGATAGTTATTCACAATCACATATCATTAAGGTAATTTTATTAACTACTCTTGATAGTTTCTTCATATAAACACTATAATTTTTTGGTCTCAAGTATCATAAAGAGTAAGGATTGATATGATTTTATAAACATTTATACTTTTAGCTTTATAAATACTATACTCATAATTAATGTATGTTTCTCTCAAATTTACTAGTGAGAATCATATGATGAAAAGTAACTCATAAGAGCTATAACCATCTTGTGAGTCATAATATACTCATTCATATTCCAAAGATTTCCTATCAACAATCTTCTTAATGATAATATGACTCACACACTAAAGATAAACCCCTTCAAAGAATATTTTATATAATATTCATTTCAATTAAAGATCATATCTTTTAAGAAATGTATAATAATTCATATGTAAAAATATTCGCACTTTCAGCTTCATAAATACTATACTCATATTGATTAATATGAAAAAATATTAGGTTTTAATGTATTGGGTTATCTCATAAATTATATTTGGAAGGACTATCACTTTTTTCCTAAATATGCTAAAGTGAGCCACATAGTTCACCCTATCACCATTCACTATGACAATTATTCCCAAATCCACTAATTGTCGAAACCTTAGTTTAAGTTCTATTTTATTACTCGTCAATCAATATTCATAACATAATATAAAATTAATATATACATTAATAAAAAAATTATTGTCACATCACATAAATCAATATACACAAACCATAGATCAGATATTATTTTGGTAAAAATTCTTGAATCCATCCTAGAGATGGGGGGTTTGAGAGCCACATCCTTAAATTTTATAGATTAACATTAAGTCTTGTATTCCTTGCTTATTTGTTGAGCCCCTAAAATGTGTCAAATTCACCCCTAGGATTTGGTAGATGCATTGTGACCTTGTTTGTTGCATGGAGGGATAAAAAGAAAATGAGAGATTTTTATGAATTTCTTTATCTTTTGCTTTATACTCAGCAAAAAGTCATAACTTTGGCCTTTATCTCTTGAGCTTGAGGTTATAACTCTATAACGTGGTCATGACTTTATAATGCATCCCAAATTTTCTATAACACAAAGTTGTGGTGGTGGGCAATGTCCATTGCTTGGGCTAAATGTCTCTATAATACAAAGTCATAGCATTGTGAAGTGATAGTAGCATCATACATGTGCCTTTGTGTTCTTCATAAGAAGATAACACACTAGGAAAGGTCATGGTGTGGTGAAGTGTCTCTTATATTATTATATGACCATATTGTTTTGAAATGGGTGCGACATTAGTATTAGTCTTTTCTTAATAATTATATAGTCATGCCATTGAGAAATAGTTATGGTACTAAGAAGGCATGTCATGTGTATCATGTGACCATAACATTGAGAAATAAGCATGAAATATAATTTTTTCTTCATACATCTTAAGTGTCTGTGGTGTTATGAGTGGTGATGAAATTGGACTTCAATTCTCTTATATATCATACTGTCAAGAGCTACAAGGATGATGTAACATCTGCAATTGGTCTATTCATTAACAGTCATGGTTTTGCCTTCCTTTTAGGACATATGTTTTGGTCTCGGGGAATAATATTACTTGAGTAATATCCTTTATAATATTTAATATCCTAAACATTGAGAAATAGTCATGAAACTGAATAATTATCAATGTTTTGGTCTGAGTAGTATTGACCCTATAATTTTATATAGCTCAAAAATCAAGCTTAGACTTGAATTTGAGACTATTGAGCCATATTAAAAATAAATTCATTGTGCTTAGACTTGTCCACAACCTTTAGCATTAGTGTTATACTTGGTTATTATGACATATGATTAATATTGTATCTATTTAAAATTTATGAGATAAGTATAGTTGAAACTCTGATAATATTGAAGCCATAAAAAATATGTTACACAATAGAATGATTGTGCCAATAAGTTGGTAAGATTATGACATATATAGATTATCATGACTAATTAGGTAAAGTTTCATCGATACAAGAATAAATGTTAAAACTATGCATGACTCTATATTCTACTTCCTTAACTAAATACTTCCAAAAACCTATTAATTTCATGACTATTCATTAAAAATCATTAGAATACTAAAATCATGAAATAAATCAACAATTACTCTATTTTTATGTCTACTCATCATCATAAATTACAAAAATACATATGAATATTTGGTAGTTTGAATACTAAATAATATGAAAAGATTAATTCAAAATAGAATCATTGTCTAGAATTATGTAAAGGTTAAACCCTTGATGCAATATTCATGGGAAGCAATGGAGACAATTATATTATGTTGAAACTCTTGGTCCATGACAAGTCATATCAATGATAAGATAGCTATAACTTCAATTTCAAAAATTGATAATGATATTCTTGATGTTTCTGAGGCAAAGCAAAGAGGGAAAAAAGATAGTTTAAATGATATTATATCTTCCATTGAATCTTATTTAGCTAGAGTGAAGATGATCATAAGAGAAATGTGGGATAGATTCAAGGATATCATTAATAATATCAAAGGGTTGCCCTCCAT
The DNA here is from genome assembly GCA_029783825.1 of Sapria himalayana. Taxonomy (NCBI): domain Eukaryota; kingdom Viridiplantae; phylum Streptophyta; class Magnoliopsida; order Malpighiales; family Rafflesiaceae; genus Sapria; species Sapria himalayana. The sequence continues at coordinate 13,553,072 of JAREIK010000088.1, forward strand.
AACGAAAAAAAAATCAAGGGCAAGATGCTAGGTGTCATCAATACTATGATGGATGCTTACCAAGAAAGGCATAACCTTACAAATCATGGTGTTATCTATGCAATGGGAGATGAAAGTATTGAGAAGAGAGCTATGAACTTGTAGAAAGATAATAAAAAAAGATGAGTTCGATGCAACACAATCTCCTCATTTGGATGTTGTCATACCATAAGAGTTTAAGAGTACATGATTAACAAAGGATGTGAATAACCTCCTTTTGGGGATGGAGATATATTTTCGAGTAATGAACATCACCATATATATATTAAATGTTAGTATTGTATCAATGTATTTTTTTGATATAGCAATACTCTGGAACTATTAGAGAAATTTTGATTTGAAATTTTGAGGTACTTCCATTAATACTTGGAAAAAGTGTAAGAGAGAGTTTCATCAATAATTTTATCTAATATATATAGAGGGTTAGGTGAGGAAAAAATTATGAATGCTTATGTAATGGGGGGAAGTATGATAATCTTGAATTAATTGAACTAATGCTCCAAATCTATGACTTAAGAGATAGAGAGGTACTTTTCTTTTTTATTGATAGTTTCTAACCCTAGGTAAAATAAGAACTACAATAAGAGGTGTTTGAGGCCTCATCCTGGTCATGTAAGTAATTGAGTCATTTGTTGGAATTCAAAAAGCACTAAAGACTATAACTTACTAGAAATAAACATAGAATTATTAGGCGGTTAAAGATAGGAGTCGGTGGATAAAGAGGTCATGAATAATAATAACAAATTTATTTCAAACAGAGATAAATTTGTGATTGTCCAAGTCAGAGATAGAACTAATGCTCTTTCATTCTCCATGTAGTAGCAGCACAAATTTATTTTTGTTTGAGATAAATTTGTGCTACATGAAAAATAGAAGAGCGCCACTAACATTTTTATTGTTCAATGGATCACACATAATGTGTGATTGTCAAAGTCATTGTAAACTCTCCATAATTATCCAAGAGATGGAGGATGCAAGTAATGAGACTACTAGTTTCAGTTCGATTGTTTTGAATTCCATCAATACTAAGAAATTTGGTAGGCAAAATGGATTCATTTCATGGATATTATCATTAACATAATATAATCTTTCCTCTCTAATTTATACAGAGACATCAAATATTATAATTTTTGAGGATATTATAAGAAAATTGAAATTAATGGTAAGCAGAGGACATGAATGAATCAAAATTATTAACTCTAGTAAAGTTCCATCTATTAGAGAAGTATATGCGGTAGAAATTCAAATTGGAATCTATAAGGAGATAGAAACCATAAAATCAATTACCTTTAAAAATTATGATTGTGTGATTGATCTAGATTTTCTCGATCGAGTTAATGCTATCTTGTTACTATTTTCAACTATCTTTGCATACTCGATCATCACTATCAACATATCATCCTAATAAGATGAGAAATAAAAAATCTTTCTAATGCCATCTTAGCAATCTAATTATCTAAAGGAGTAAGATTGAGTAAAATAATTTAACTTATTAAAAATTAAATGTGATTGAGGGAATTAGGATGACACTCTGTGGAAAATTCTAGAACTATTAGAATTATTTGGAGACATCATGTCGAATGAACATCCAAAGAAGTTATCACCTAAAGAGAAGTATATCATAAAATGGAGCTAGTATCTAATGTTGAACCACTAACTAGGGCTCCTTAATTAATGACACTACTCATGCTCAAGGACTTAAGGATCTAATTAATGTGGGGTTAATTCAACCATGAAAGGCCACATATGAATCACTAATCATGTTCCAAAGAAAACATGATGGATCCATATGCTTTACAAAGGTAGACTTGTGATTGAGATGCTATCAAATTCAAATAGCTAAAAGTTATGAACCCAAGCTTCTAATGTAAGCCATTTTGGTTCATATGGATTTCTATTAAGTTCTTTTTTAACTCACAAATAGTTCTGTGATATTTTGCATTCTCATGAATAAGGTACTCAAATATTTTCATGATTACTTCATGGTCATGTACTTTGTTGACATTATAATATATAATAGATCTATTTAGTACACATGGATAACTTGCAAAAGGTATTGTAAGTGATAAAGAAAAAAAAATTATTCATTGAATAAGTGAAGTGTACGTTTTGCAAAAATAAATCTAATTTTTTGGCCAACTTATGTGAAAAAGAATGATTTGAATGATTTTAGAAAAAAAATAATAATCATTCTTGAGTGAGAGCCACCAACAAAGATAACATAAGTGAGATTATTTCTCAGATTAGTGAATTACTTTCATTATTTTATTGAAGGATATTATTACATTTCAATGCCACTAACAAACTTATTGAAAAATAAGGAAAAATGATGGATTAGAACATAATACTACAAGCACCATTTAATCATCTAAAAAAATATATTATTGAATAACATGTTCTACTTCTATCCTTATTTAGCCACACCTAATATTATGAAGTAGATACTGATTCATCTAGTTTTGTCATCAAAGGGGGTCTACTATAAGGGGGTCATCCAGATATTTTTAGAATCATAATCAATGAGATAGAATGATGATATACAATCTGAGAGAAAGAAATGTATGTTGTGATGAAAGACAATATAGAAAAAAGATATTTTTCAAACTTAAAAGAAGTTTACTCCAAAACAAGTTCATTGGAAAGAGTTTCTTGTAAAATTTAACTCTTAAAGCCCAATGAGCTTCGGGTGCTATTGCCCCCTTCTAAGAACAGATGAATGCTACTGACTTTGGTTCTTTCATCGAGTAAGTTAGACTAAGTCAGGAAAAGCTAATATGGTGGCTGATGCACTAAGTCAAAAGATGAAGTTTATTATAATCAATATTCCTCATTGTCCACTAAGGAACATATCAAACAACAGTTACTCAAAGATTCTATTTCAAAATCATTAATGAAATATGCCATAGAAGGAATGACGAAGATATTGGGTAGAAGATACCTTGTTACTTACCAAGGGGTGAAGGTAGAGGTGTCAAATAGGCTGGGTGGGCCGGAGTCTGGCCCAGTTCATTTGTGCCTAGCCCAACACTGCACGTCTATGACTGTGCCTGGGCCCATGCTGGGCAGACTCTCAGTATGACTCATGTCGTGTCATTCCAAGAGATGTAGGCCTGCGTGTTGTGCCAAGCATGACCCAGTTGATTGGCACGTGGGCACGACACGAGGCATGACTCGATGTGTGCCCCAAGATTTGCCAATCTAGTCGAGACAGAGGAGCACGCTTGACCTGATGCCCAACATGGCAACTGTTGACACCTGATGGGCAACACGAAGAGCTAAGTGGGTCATCGGGAGCACCTGCTCAACTTTGGGGAGCATCCATATCCCTAAATCCCTACACGAACTAGCCCAAAACTAGGCTGACTTTGTGTAGCGGATCATGCCAGGCTTGCCCTTTAGGGAACCGTGCCATACCAGGCACATGATTACTATAGGCACAACACATGGGCATGTTCAGGCCTGAAAAAAAAATTGGGCCTGTGCTGGGCCGGCACGACCCATTTGACACATGTAGATGAAGGTTATATGTCCCATCCCTCAAGAAGAACAAAATAGGGTCTAAGAATCTCATAATTCTACGTGAGTTGGTCATTTATGTATTCATCATACTATAACAATTTTTGGAAGAGAAATTTCACTAGTCACTAATAAGAAGTGATATAGAGGCCTGCATGAAAACTTTCTTAGTATTTCAATAGGACGAGGTAAAGCATAAAAATGCTTGTGGGCCTCCTATAGCCTTACCAATTCTAGGATGTCCATGGTAGAGCATATCCATGTAATTTAGTGTGGGTTTTCCTAAATTTGATGGGTTTGAAACAATTATGATGTTAAAAGACCAATTTTCTAAGTATGACACCTTTATTCATGCAACAACATGAAAATACCTGAAAGAAAAAGTAAGGAAACAATTCATGAATAAAGTGAGAAATTAATATCATTGATCTCAATGGTAAAGTTTTTAACCAAGTATTATTATCACTGATGCTCTAGGATGGTAGCATGACTACCCCTTTCTTGATGATAGAGTTATGAGTACATTTTGGATAGAGCTATTCATCCTTAGATGGATTAAATTTGATTCCCAATACTATTGTTCATCCTTAGATGGATCAACAAACTAATAGGATGAATACCTCACTATAAAAAAAATTCACTACTTTACAAGTACATCATAATGAGTCTGGTCTTAATTATTATATGTGGCATAATTCTAGTATAAATTACAACTAGGAGATGCTACATGACAAAATCTTTTTGAGAGAGTAATAGAATAATAACCATATACTTTAAACTTCATTATAATTAGATTAATGGGATCAATCTAGCAATCTACTAATTTTCCAAAGAGTGGTAAGAAGAAGTGGACTTAGCTAGAATCCGCCTAAACAAAACAACCAAATAATCCAAATAGTGGGTAGATAGTAAGAGGTGAGATGCCTCTCTTTTATCAAGATTTTGTAAGATTCTAAAATGTCCTAGAGTGTTCAAGACAAGCCCAAGAATATTGTTAGATTGAATTCTGAGATGATATTCTAAAATATTATTCTAGAATTTTATTTTTGTTTCCGATGATAAGATATCCTGACACTTGGAATGGAATTGTCCATTAATGTAGTAGGCTCTCTCTACATAGGAAGAGTCACTCATTACTTGTATCCATTCGAAAGTTTCTTAATTATTTATGATTTTTCTATCTTTAAGATTATTTTCTTTGTGTGACTTGTGAGTATGGTCATATTGTGCAAGGTAAGAGTAGATTGCTTAAACAAGGAAAGGGATATAATTCTTAGCCTAATGCAATAGGTAATTGTACTAAAGCTTATGTTCTATGAAAAGTAGTATCACATGGAGGCTAGAAGTGTCATTATGAATGTGGTGACTCTTTTTGTAATCATAGTGGCCAATGTGTAATCTCTCGTAATGACAATACAAGTAGCCAATGAAGCATGTAGGATAGCTATTTAAATATGCTCACTACCTTGTGGTGCAACATTATGCTGAGAAGGCCTATGATTAATTATAAGTTTCTCCAGATCAAGTGGTAGCATTATAATTTAGTAATGCATGAGGGTGTTTCCTAGCAAGGTTGGAAGTTTAGTGTGAGAGAAAAGGATTCTTTTCTTCCTTGTCATGCAATCTTCACATGTCCCATGGAAATAAGGAAACTTCTCATCATTTTTTTTTGTTTTTTTTTTATTTTGTAGTTCTTGTCTCTAGTGTAATACGAAATTGGGAATAAATGTGTTTTCTCATTTTTGGGAAATTCCAAAAAACTTTTAATTCATGGTGCACTTACCACTACAAAAGAAAAACCACCAATATCTCAAATAATAGAATGCAAAACAAAACCCATGGCATTCAAAAAATAATGTAATACATTTAAGTTGTGTTATTAGTAAATGAGTTAGCCGAGTTTTTGATTAGAAAAATATAAGTTTCCGGATATATGCCCCAAGGGCCAACTTATGGGATGTGTTTTACCTACTTTGACCCCAGGGCCCAAAGTATCATATATGTGGATTGAGGGATAATAGAGTATGAGTTGGAAGGGAGAGGGAGGGGCTAAAAAAATAAATATGTAAACACTTTTTATGTAAAATATAAATATTTATATTTATAAACATAAACAATATTTACCAATATAAACACTATCTATGTTATATTTAAACAGAAATACACTGTTTAAGTTTGTTTATAATGTTAACTCCATGTTTTTGCTTATATTTATATATAATTATAATCATTTATAAATATAATATAAACAATGTTTATGTTGTATATATAAGTACACACACATGCACACACATATATATGCTTATAAATATGACATAAATAGTGTTTATGTCATATATAAACATAAAGAGTGTGTTTATGTTTTTTGAGTGTTTATGTTTTTTGAGTGATATATAATGTGTTCACATTTATATATTTACTCTTATAAATGTAAACATATATAGTGTATTATGTTTTATTTGTTTACTTTTATATTTAATGTATATAACATATGTAGGGAGCGCCCATAGCATAAAATTGTTTCAAATAACTATATATCTATATTATTATGTGATATAAATGATTGTGAAATTTTTTAAATATGTTTCCAAATATTCTGCATTAAAATTTCTGAGAAGTAATTTCTACATATTTGTACACTGAAATATTTGTTAATGACTAAACAAAATGCATTTGTTCATATGGACTTCCATATGAATGAATGATTTGATTTTTTTTCAAGTAATTTATAAAACATATTACATTTGTTAAGTGGGTGATATATTTCAAGTCATTTGGTAGATCCTAAACCATGGAAATTTATGCAGCGAGAGCTACTGGGGGGGACAAACAATATCCCACATTGGCTATACTTGAGATAAAAAAGGGCATATAAGGATGGATATGACCTCCATCAGTATGAGGTCTTTTGGATAGAATATATAGGTAAATCCATAAGGGCATATAAGGATGGATATGACCTCCATCAGTATGAGGCCTTTTGGATAGAATATATAGGTAAATCCATGAGGGCTTAGGCTTAACTTATACAATTTCATAGTATTGTGGAATGTCATGATTCATAAAAATTTAAAAGTATGAAATGTAAGTGTCATTTGTTTATTAGAAGAAAACAAATTTATATCAAAACTACATTTATGCAATTCTCAACATGTACCAAACACTTCAATAATTAACAATTTTTTTTTCATACAAAATGTACATGCTTATTGGCCTTGGAACAAACATATGCAATCAATTGAAAAAGGGAAAAAGAATCATTTTTTGAGGTAACATTGCATCTTTTAAACACCATGTTAATGTGGTAAAAACCATCTCTATTTCCAAATGATTCTTTTTAGAAAGTGATTAGAGCTGAAACATAGAATAAATTACAGATAACTCGAGTTGAAAACCCACATAGATATCCAATCTTTTGGTGGATTTTAATCTGTATAAAGTGGATGTTACTATGTAAATGTAAACATATACACAAGTGTTTACTTGTATAAATGTAAACACATATCACCCAAAAGACATATAACACATATCACTCATATAAACATAAACATTGTTGGGGTAGGTTGGTCAAACATGGTTAATTCCAAACCACGAAAATCATAAATATAACTTGATTTGATATGTAATAGAAGCTTTAAAATTATAAATCCCAAAAAGTTCAGAAATTATCATAAAACAAAATGCATAAAATTCAATGCTGTGAAATGTCTGAAGATCAAATACAATACATATATTTTAGGGAGGATACACTCGAAGTCATTTCATTTTATTATATAGATGATAGTATAGGTTTATCGATGTCACATGCACAATCATCTCTTGTAATTCAATTTGTATATTCTAGATAGAAGAGAATTTTTTGTACAGAACTCCTTCAAATCATAGCTGCTGAATTATAGTAGCAACAATACCATTACACAACACCCAAGCACAATTCATAGTAGACTTACACAATACGCACAACTCACACTTCACACAAGCACATTGCACATCAATTGAATAATAATAGAAAGGATATAACTATTTTTTAGACTCAAAGAGCTTAAGAAAAATAGAAATACAACCGAGTAGAACTGCAACAGCAAAAACAACCAACATGAGGAGGAGCTTTTACTCTCTAGTATTCTGTTTTGATGAAATTCATAGCAACATGTAGAGGCAGAGAAAACCCAAAGATTCTGCCCAAAAAAAACTATAGTGCACCATGAAAGATGAGAGAAATCCAAGCCCAGAGAGAAAAACCCTCTGTTACGAAAAAAAAAAACAGCCCTCTCACACTTCTATTTTTTTTCATTTAGTAATATATATTGAAGAGAGCACTTTCCACATCCAAGAAACACTTCACATGCCTCTTGCAAAATTGGTAATATCTATTTTTTTGAATTTCATAATGTTAGAAATTATTCCACATTCTTGTTCCATCCTGTTTCACACTTGCAAAAAATAAAATTAAAAAAGTAGCAACTAAAAAATAAAACATTTTGACTTTAAAAAATAATTATATATTACTATTAATATAACAAAACAAGAACACAACCAAGTAAAACTAGATTGCCCAACTAAGGCAAACAACAAATCTCCCATCTATCATGGGTTGAAAGACATACCAATATGTGACTTAGATATATTAAATTCCATTGATCTCATAAACATATCAGTGACATTTCTATTTGTGCATTTTTTTTAGTACAATTGACTTTTTATCTAATATATATTATATCTAAGGATTCTGTAGATTAATGTACTTTGACCTACTATGAAAAATCAAATTTTTTGAGAGATATATAATAATTTGATTATCAAACTATGTATTTTGACATAGATATATGTCTATAAGAAACCTTTTTATTCATAAAATGTATTTTCAAGCTTCAGTAGCTACAATGAACTTAGACTCAATGCTAGATAATACTACATACTTTATAACTTTGATTTTCATGTTACATCTTCCCCTCTAAAGTTTATTACACCTAAGGTGGATTTGTATGAATCCAAATCACCAGCTATATTGGAATCTTTGTATTCGAGAAGCTTAAGTTTTGACTCACCCATACACAAAGATAACTGAGAAGTCACTCATAGGAACCTCAAGATAGATATTAGGACAGCCCCATGATATCTATCCAAGTTCAAGAGAAATTTATTGACTACGTTGACAATATGTGCTATATCTGATCTAGTACAAATCATTACATACATTAGACTTTAGATAGCTAAGACATAAAAAACATGATTCATGTCTCATATTTTCTCATCTATATTAGAACTTTATTTGGTTCTTAGCTTAAAATATTTAGCTAAGAGGGTTGAGACTAACATAGCCTCTTTCATAAAAAAATCTCTCAAGAATTTTACTGATATAATATTCTTAAGATAACTAGATATACCTAGAGGGCCTATCCCAGTTGGCACTCATCCCTAGAATCTATTTAACTGGGTCTAAGTATTTTATAGAAAAAAACTTTCCTAGATTTCATTTAAGCCTATCAATATGTGCTATATCATAATTAATGATCAATATATCATTAACATATAATAAAAGTATACGTTTATTATCACTCAACTAATATTTGATAAATACATGATGATCACAAGAAGTGTGAAGGACATGAGACTCCATTAATGAATAAGATTTCTCATACCATCGCCTAAGAGCTTATTTAAGATCGTACTAGTTTTTATTCAATTTTCAAACAAGTCTTTCTTTCCATTCTAGAATGTATCCCTCTGAGTAATCCATGTATGCAGTCTCATGAACTTTATTATAAAGAAATATAATCATCACATCAAGTTAATCAATTTCTAAGTCCATGCCGATAGCTAGACTTAGAACAACTTGAATTGAAGACATCTTTACCGTAGAAGAAAATATCTCTACAAAATTGATTCCTTTATTCTGACTAAAACTCTTTGACTATTAACTAAGTCTTTGTATCTCTGTTGATAATTAGTATCATTAAGTTTTAGATTAAATAGTCCTTTATTTTTCAAAGCCTACTTTTTTTAGGTAAGGGTACTAGTTTATAAGTTTGGTTGATATGAAAAGATTACATTTATTCATGCATAATCTAAACCTATTCCACTTTATTCTAAAGAAAAATGGCATCCTAAAGGTCTCGGGCTCACTTTCATTCATGATTAATATGTAATTATGGAATATAGAGGATACCTAATGAGGGTTAAATGATCTTCTTAGTTTAGACTGGGATGCATCATCATGGGCAACTAGGTCATACTTAGTTCCAGTTGGAATATAATCTCTCACCTCCTCAATAAGCATACCTTGGAGCTTAAAAATATTAGGTGAATCATGTGGCTTAGAATCATCAGACAATTACTCATTTCTTCTCTCTTGATCATATTGATCTCTAGAAAGAACAAATACTAGATTTTTGTAAATAAGAATCTTTATGAAATCACTCTTCTCTCTATATAGATGACTAACAACCACTAATTAATCCTACAAAAAAAACATATCTTAACTCTGAACAAGTTTATTAGCAATTGGGTCTCCCCAAACTCTTAATGTCCATATCCAATGAAAATGCATGGACATACAATATTATTAAGTTTTGATTGTTCATCTTTTGGGATTTAATGAAGACTTTCTAGTTAAAAATAATCATTAAAGATATTTTTCCTAGTTTATAATTTATTGGGAACATCTCTATTATGGATAGTTTTTGGGCACATGTTGATGATATCAAAAGTAATGCATACAGCTTCTCACCAAAATTTCATGAAGTGTATGTTATAACTTTATTTTAGCACCAAAATTTGTTTGTAGTATGACACCAAAAGTTCATTAGATAATTGGATATGTCCAACAAAAATCCATAAATATATAAGTCATATAAGTAATAAAATAAATATAAGTCAAATATCAATTTCATATGAATTATATGAGTATATTGATCAACTAATAGTGAATTAATACTACTCGAGTTGAGAAATTTTCACATTGATACTTTGAATATAGGATTGGTTTACTTCCTTATGTTTGATGAGTTTTCTTTATTATTGAGGAGATGTTTAGCTTGATTGTTGGTAAAGAAGAATATGATGTGAATTTTTTTTTCCTCCTTGGTATATAAGATGGTTGTCAACTTTAAACTGTTACTATCAAAGATGATCCCCTTATGGTTGTGCATTAGGTATTTTAGTACTAAAATTATATATATCCTATTTGTAGGTTATCCACACTTCTACTTTTATTAGGTAATACATCAAATACCCTTGATGATTACTTAGAGCATGCATTTCTATTTTTCAAACTAGATAAAATTATTAAAGACATAAAAGGGTGTGATATTAATTATATTTGAGCTTTTAGCTTCATAAACATCATACTTGTATCAATTAACAAACAACTTCCTAATAATTTCATCTATGGAAGTCATATAAGTAGATATGATAACATAATTATAACTACTTATGAAGCACATCCCCTTATATATGTCATGTGACTTACTTATCACCAACCACCATAATCAACACACGATTGACTGACACACTATGATAAAATTTCTAGGTTAGACATTCTACATAACTCCCACAACATTTGAAGATTAGTCCTTCTAAAATATGCAAAATGAAATGATCATATTTTTGTTTGTGCATTTGGTTTCATGAGTATCATACTCACATCGATTACACTTACATAAATTTAGGATGTCCACACATAGTTTCATCCCATAAGACAATAATAAAAAAGTTGTCACTTCTTTCAAATCCAATCTAATGAGCTTGTTCCGTGACTAGCATGTGATCATCCACCGCATATAATACACATAAATATATTTGGTGTGGAACTTTAAATTTTATTTTAATTAACATTTATATCCATCAAAATTTAAAACACACCAATTCCACAATTAAATATTTTAAATCTATTATCATATATATATATATATATATATATATATATATATATATATATATATATATATAAACTAACCATAGTTCCCTAAATTAGCCTACCATTAAGAAATATTTCATGTTATAAAATTGGAGCATTATTTCATCGAGGTTTCTCATTGATTGTCTTTTTGAGGATCTATGTGTCAAATTCATTTTACAATCTATCATTGCTTGCATTTAGCTTGAATTTCCCCATTATGAAGGTTGAATTTCACATCCTCTTGGTCTGCATGTTCTTGGCCTCTCTTTATGAATATCCTAACTCACTTGTTGAAATTATTTAAGACTCAATTTTATATCATCTGGGTCCCATTGAGTTGTGGTGCATATCTTCAAGTTGAGTAACTTTAGGCTGAGGTTGTGACCTTGGGTACTCGTTGAATTCTCTCTAAAGTACAAAGCTGCAATGGTAGAATAATATTGTGATCAAGGTAATTCTTCTCTGAAGCACATGGTTCACAGTGGTAAGAATGTTATGACCAAGATAATTCCTTTCTACGATACAAAGTTTTGGCAACAAGAATGTAATGAAAAACTAGTCGTTACATAAAAATATCATGACTAAGGTAATTTCTCTTTGTAGAAAATGGTTACTAGAACTAGAATGTTATGATTCAAAAAATTTCTCTATAGAACAAATATGTCATGCAGAAAAATATGTCGTGAATAAAAATTAATTAGTATTATATAATTTTAGCTTTGTGATGAATATGTCATGGCACTAGAAAGTGTTGTGACTTCTAGTACTAATTTGACACTTGGTTACCAAAACTTCTAATATCCATTTGAAACTTAGTTTTCATTACATAAAAATAATATCATGATCACATTTGTATTTCAAAACTAATATGGTCATGAATTAAATATAATATCATGACCACAAATAATATATTATACAATGAAAGTTCATAATAAGTGGGTAATAAAATCACAACATACAAATATTTCTATAACTTGTTTGTAGAGTCATGACCGAGAAAGGTTTCTATAACTTGTTTGTATGAGATAGTGTAAACAAGTCATGACATTAGAAATGTCATGAATTTCACTTAATGTTCTGCCCTCCATTTTAGCCTTCTACTAAGTCCATCATTTATATCTAATTTATATCTGCTTTTAATACTATTCATCTAATTCTAAAAAATCATCATTCAGAGAAATTATTATATCTAAAGCCCAAATTTTGTACAATCAAATCATGAAAATAATTGAAAACAACCAAAAAAGTTTGTACTTTGAGTGCTGAACAATACACATGAGAAAACATGCACTAGACTCACTCCTCAATAGTAGTTTATCCTCTTAGCAATGCAATTTAATTGAGATGTCTCGGATGATATTTTTTTATGTCTAATACAATACGGATATATAATTAAAATACCTATCAAATCGACCTCGATATAATTCCCTATTATCAGAATGTATGAAGATCAATTTCCTACTATTCTTTCTCTCTAAATTCTAGTGTAAAAATCATTTAAGACAAGGAAGACTCAATCTTTAGTTTCTAGTATAAATGTTCATACTTTTTTTAGAGTATTCATTAATGAATATGACAAAATAAAGGGCCCCACAAAGTTTTTTCTCTACATAGAGTATATATTGATATGAATAAAATTTAGGATATTCAACCTTCTCGAGGGTGGAAGAGAGTGAAAAGATAATCTATTATATTTTCTAGCCATATAATCCATACGCTCAAGAGAGGAAGCATGGTTAGATGGTAGGATATTTTTTATAGCTAGAAACTAAAGGCTCTTCTCTCTCACTTAACAAAATCTTTTATACTAGAGACCAATGTTGCTCATTTGATTGATCTACACGATCTCATGTCAAAATGACATACAAATTACTCTCCTCCTTACCCCTCATAATGCCTAATGTACCTTCGCTAGTTTTCACTGGTAATCATTGAAATGAATCATGCATCCCATGTCATCTAGTATGCCTATGGACTTTAGGTTCACATGAATGTCTAGTACATATCAAACATCTTTTAGCATCAATTGATATTCTATATATATATATATATATCTGTAAACAAATGTTTTTCATGCTCAAAATTTGTGATGTTCCAATATTGTCCATAATTACTATGCCACAATCACATAGTGTGTATGCAGTGAAGAAGTCAATATGTGAGGTGATATAAAATGAAAATCCTTAGTAAATGAGTAAATATCACCGCTAACTAGCATTAAGTCACATTCCAATGTGATGTTGGTCCTCCCTCAAGTTTATCTCCTTTCATGTGCTATTACTATAGTATTTCCCAAGAACATTATTCATTTTCACATATCTCATCTTGTTATAGTGATAATACCTAACTACCTAACTACTTGTTTACTTTGTGACTTGCCTTTGAAAAAATAAGTTCTTCCATCAATTTATGTGTGTCTCATGGTGCTCCTACTATGTCTTTCAGAAATGAGAATATTATGAGGAGCTCATTCCTTCTCATTTCTTTTTGCTTCTTCATATAATAGATTTTCTGAGATAACATGCATTAATATAACACCTCAACGTGTTGACATATTCAAAGACACTACAAAGTTATCCTATTTGTCTAGTAGTGTGCTCAAAATTAAACAAGCTAGCTTGGTGGTTTCCATATCTAATAGTTTCCTCCATATTGCTTGAGTTAAATCAATAAACTTGAGCTTTCAACAAGATTCTTAGGAATATCTCATTCCCATACTTACAAAGCATCTAAAAATACTAAAATACTTAAGAATATATATTTGATAATTTAAACACCAAAAAATAGACCTATAAGTCAAATTCTCTTGTATGATTTCTATTGGAAAGTTACATAGGAAAATATATATGCCAATTGATATAAGTTTAGTTTTTATGAAGCCGAAAGTACACATATATTTATTATCATGTTATCTCATATCTTTAAGGCATTGGAAATCATAGATTGGAAGTGAATATTTAAAGTAATTATCAAGGATTAATGGCTATTTTCCTAAAATAAAAAGATGTGTGGTTAACCTTTAAATGAAATGATATGTTACTTCTATAGTGAAATATCGAGTGAAGAATTACAAGATAATCAACTTTGGTAGTGATAGTCTATGAATGATAACAACCTTACATGACAAGAGGACACTTGGGCATTTTCATAGTAATTTATTATTTGTTCAATAATCAAATATAACATTAATCAAACACTTGAGAAATACTTTCTAGAGTCATGACCTTGAGCTCAATATATGAAGACCAAAGTTATGATTTTATTCTAAAATCTATAACTTTCTACTTTAATTAATATAAATGTTCAAGTATAAAAGATGAATAGAGAGAAATTGGAAAGGATCTCTATCTCCTTTTTCTTTCACACACCAAGCAAAAGCCAAAATATAATAATCAAATATTATGGGTAATTTTCACATTTTCTAGCGGCTCCAAAAGCAAGCAAGGGATACAAGACATAATCTAAACTCTAGTATTGGGGATGTGATAATCAAAATTCCCATCTCTATGGTAGATTTGAGAATGTATATCAAAATAGTTTGTGGTCTAGGGTTTATGTAATTTTATTTGTGTGATGTATAAAAAATTTGTATATTAATTAATATGATTTGATTTTTGTTGTGTTATAAAAATTAATGGATGGATGATTAAATAGAACTTGAATAAGGGATTTGACTATTGGCGAGCTTATGATATCAAGGAAGTAACAACTCTTCTGACTATGATGCACGAGACAAACTTATAAATTAAAACTTAAAATTTGAGTATGTTAATTATTACGAGTATGATGCCTATAATGTTGAAAGAATGATTGCTTTTAGATATTAATCCATTATACGTGTCTTAAAGGAATTTGTTCTAAATTATGGTGGATGTTATATAGAAATTTCTCCTAAGAGTTTCACTTTTAGTTTGAGAGCTACATCATCATCGAGTAGGATGGTGATAGGTAGTCGTCAAGATATGCATGAGAATATTATGACTTAAAGTAGTGATAACTCTTTGAGTTACTTTCATTCATATGATTTCTACTAGTGAAGGATGAGGGAAGTATATGTTAATTATGCTCTTACTAACCATGTCAATTCTTGGTCTTTATGACACATGATGCTAGCTAGAAAATAAGAGTTTATATATATAATACTATCAAAGATAGTTAATGAGTTGCCTAAAAGATATGACATTGTGAATAACCTTTAAGAAAATATGTTTGTTGTCTTAGTGATATACTGAGGAGATAGTTATGAGGGAACCATAATTTAGGATGAGTTCAATGATAATAATTACCATATATGCCATTAAAAAAATTTTACACACCAAACTAATTTTTATTCTATAATCCAAACCTAAT
Source organism: Sapria himalayana (assembly GCA_029783825.1). Taxonomy (NCBI): domain Eukaryota; kingdom Viridiplantae; phylum Streptophyta; class Magnoliopsida; order Malpighiales; family Rafflesiaceae; genus Sapria; species Sapria himalayana. The sequence continues at coordinate 13,568,877 of JAREIK010000088.1, forward strand.
ATAATTTGAACTATTAGACAATGCATCACACAAATTAAATAAATAAATCCATGGATTATAGATTAATATCATAATATGATATACCTATTTTATTATAATTGAGTTATCTCATTATTAATTGATTTAATTAGTGATACAATTTTTATGAGATTAATATCTAGATGAAAGTCCCTTTTATACTTTTATCACTCATATACTTATAAATTTCTATTAATCAAATCTCCTCTCAAATGAGCTTTTGGGTTATTGCCTAACTAAAAATTATGCATTGTAACAAAGTCATAATAAGTTTTTTGTGTCACTGTTAGAGATTATTTAGTTTGGTTAGTCAACATGAGTTGATGTAATTATCTTTATGAAGGGATAATTATTTTTCAATAATTTAGATAGCTTTAATTTTGATTTATATTTCCTAATCTAATAGTTATTCTCATTATCTTATTAGAAAAGTGGATTGCTATGTTTTATAATTTTCTTGTATTTTTTCTCTTGTTTATTAGCACCCTTTTATGAATTGAAGATGATAGAGCTAACACCTTTAGACCCAGAAAAAAAAAGAACAAGAGCAATTTCAAAATAAAAAGTTGATAAAGAGCTTATGGAGAGAACTAGTTGAGCAAGTTGTCCAACAACCATCCACAACCACACATTGGGAGATTATAGGCAAACCATGATGATATACATTATTTGGGTATTCAATCAACCAATGGAAGCAAACTATTTAGAGCTGAAGCTCTATCTTATAAAAATAGTTTAGTAATAACCATTTAGTGTAAGGACATTATAGAATTCTAACAAATATGTTATGATGCTTTTGGAGCTATGCGACATGATAAATATGATTAGAGTTGGTTACAATACAATAAGGTTACATTTATTCCTATTTTCATTAAGGATTAAGGCATAAAATTGGTTTTAGAGCTTATCTCATGGCTTCATTGAGAGTTGGAATGAACTAGTGAGGATCTTTTACACTAAGTTTTTTACTCCTCAGATTACTTCTCAATTATTGACTGAGATAGGCTAGTTCTGACAAGATGAGCAAGAAACTATGTGTTTTAGTTTTTGAGGAGTTTCGCTCAACATGTGTTTGAGTTATAGTTTCAAGCCAACCTTTTCTACAATGAGCTGAATTAAATGATGAGGTATATAATTGATATGGTTGTGGAAAGTAGAACCACCAATAAATTATTAGAGAAGGCATTTTATTTGTTTGAAGAGCTAGTTAAGCACAACTACGAAACTCCAATGGATGATTCCTATGGAAAAGACAAGTTGGAGCATTGGAGTTAGATTGCTTCATAATAATTAAAATGAAAATTGAAGCTATTTTCAGAATGCTTGATACTCAAGAAGAAAAGAAAAAAGATTAAGAGAGAATGCCATTTTGAATCCACATGAAATGGGGAACATGGGTCTCGTTTATCATATGGAGGAAGCCAATGAAATACAAAGTAAAGCGTATTTGTTTCGACCCAACAATAATATCTCAATGCATTACCATCCAAACACGAGAAATTACGAAAACTTTTCACATGAATACTATGAGAATGAGCTACAAAATATTGAGAAAGCTTTGAGATATTTTGGAAATAATGAGGTGAACTATAATAATCAAGAAGGATAAAACTTGAATTATCAATGATTATAAAGATAAGAGAAGTCAACTTTAGAATAAAGAATGAATGTCATCTTAGTAGAGTTGATAAAGAAAAATGATAGCTAAGTCAATTAGATGGGGAAGCATGAAGTGAGATTGCATCAAATGAGTTTGCCAATGAAAAAAAAAATCAAATTGGACAATTAGTATTACCAATGAAGAAAAAATAAGTTAATAAACTATCAAGTGATACTGAACTATATCCAAAGAATTGCTCATCTATATTGTTTCTAAATAGGAAAGAAATTTTAGGGTAATACGTTAAGAGTTTTTAAAAACATTTAGAGTTGATAGCATTGTGACTTCCCCGAAAGTCATGGCTCCCATTTAAATTTTTCAAGAAGACATAGCTCACATTGAAGATGCTTCCAAAGATATAGGTTGTGAATTAAATGAGCAAATAAAGGTTATTAGAGAATATTAAAATAAGGAAATATATCAGAACTAAGTTAAAGGTAAGTTTCTATTGAATATTGTATTTCCTAAATATTTTAGAACTAGGAAATTAAATGAACACTTGAAAAAGTTTCTCAACAAGTTTTGAAACTACAAGTGAATATATCATTTGATAAAGTTCTAGCTCATATGTCGAACTATATAAAGTTAAAGAAAGATATAATAAGTCCTAAGAGGAAGGTGGAGATGTACATGACTATAAATACAACCAAGAAGAGTAATACAATTATTCAAATAATACTTCTAAAAGAAAATTGAAGGACCCCAGAAATTTTACTATATTTTACGCCATTGAGGACTACACATTTTAGAAAGTATTATGTGACTTTGGATCAAATATCAACTTGATGTCCTTGTAAATTGAATGAAGATTGAATCATAGAAAAATTACTCTATTATCTCTCTCACTCCTAATGGATAATCAGACAATCAAGCACATGGTTAGGGATTATCAGAGATATTTTGGTTATGGTGGATATTTTTCTTTTTATAGTAGATTTTATTGTAATGGATATGGAAAAAGATAATTATGCATTATTGATATTGGATTGACCATTTTGGCCACTGGACAATCACTTATCGACATTAACAAAGGGGAGTTCACTTTCCTTGTTAGTGAGTGGCAAGAAAAGTTTAATCTTTATAAAGGCTTATGGTCCAAATGATGCTAAGATATGGATTCTTGAAGAGTTGATAATCTTTTTCATATTGCAATGCAACAAAAAGTAAACTTTTGATGGAAATATTTTGTTAGAGATTACTAGTCAAGTGAAGATGAAAGAGATGACATGGATGAATAAATTTAAAGCTATGGAAGTGATGAAGACAAAGATGATGATGAGGAAGAACCAAATTGGAGTTGTGAAAGTTAGAAAATTGAGGAAGATGACTACTATGAGATCATGGAATTCTACAAAGTTACAACCATGGAGAGATCTCATATTGACAACTTCAAAAAAGTTTAGTGAACAAGTGAGAAAGATAATATTGAGAAAAAAAACTATGGATAATTTGATCAAAAACAAAGTCATGGTTATGCATAATACTTCAACTTTGGGGATACAAATAGAAAATGATAAAGAAAAGTTTGAAAACAAAGTCATGACTATGAACAATGCAATGACTTTGGTGTTATAGAATGAAATAATCTCTTAGAAAGATAAACACAAAGCGATGAATATGCATAATGCTATAACTATGGAGTTATAAAATAAAAAGGGAAAGAAAAGCTAAATAAAAAAGTCATGGTTGTGCTTAACACCATGACTTTGGGGATAATGGAAGAAAAGGGCTAAGCTAGTGATGGATAAAAAGTCATGAAACTCAAATTCTGCCCTAACTTTCAATATGTTCACTTTATGTTACTCAAATTTTGAGACTCAATGACGCTCGAACTGAATTGTAAAAAAAATATTTTTCTTAGAGATATTTGAATTTTTTTATTGAGCAAAAAGTTATTGCTTAAGGATAAGCAATAGTTTTAGTGTGTGAATTACTTTGGTATTTAAATTACTAAAAATTCTTTAGTATTTTTGTGTTTTTAGATGACGTATAAGCATGAAAATAATACATTAATAGATTGATTTCATTGCTTTGGAGTATTGATGGATTTTGATGAATATTCATAAAATTGATAGTTTTTTGTAAGTATTTAGCTAATGGGTGGATTATGGAGCATCATATAGTTTTAGTATTCATTCTTGATCAAAACTCTAATAATTGGTTATGGTAATCTTTGTATGTTATGACTTTATTATATCATTAGCACAATTCTATATCTATATAACATATTCTTTATGGCTATGATATCTTTATGGAGTTATAACTATAATAATCTCATAACAATGAAATAGCTATAATATTAATTTTAGATCACAATATCTAAGTACATCACTAGTACTAAGAGTCATGATTATTTCATAATACTATGACTTTATCTTTAATAAGGCCTTTTAATCTCAAGTCAAGGTTATAACATTTTTACAAAGCCATGAATTCTGAGTTATAAAAAGTTATAAAACTAAAACTACTTAGGTCAAAGCCATGATAATTTTATAGTACTATGACTTTTGCACATGAAATATTATAGATGATATTTATTCGAGTATGGCCATTTCCCAAGAACATAACTCTTGTTCTCAAGAGGAGTAAAAACCATAACTTTTATGTCATAACAATTGTCAAGGTTATAACCTTTTGTAGTGCCATGCTCATATGATCTATGAGAGAAGTCAAAGCTAGTGTCATGATCATTTCTAGTGCCCAACCACTTCAGATACATGAAAAACCATTTTCTGTGTCATGGTCATTCATAGTGTCACATCCATATGATACACATGAGAGGTGATTTTCAATATCAAGGCCATTTCTAACAATGTGGATATATGATGACTAAGAGAGACCAATGTGAAAGTCATGACCACTCCCTGTACCACAACCATATTATGTGCATGAGAGGTTATTCTTAATGCCATGATCATTTCTAGCACCATGGCTGTATGATGAATGAGAGAGACAGATACTAAAATTCACGACTTTCTAGTTAAAGTAATGCATCAATGTTTTAGTATAAAAGAGGAAGAGAGAAAAATCAAGAAAAATATTAATCTTCTTCCACATACCAAACAAAAGACAAAGCACACCAATCAAACTCTAGAAGTAATTTTCATACATTTTAGGGGATCCACACACAAGAAAGGGATATAAGACATAAGTTAAATCTTAAAGTTGGGGGTGTGACTCTCAAACCTTTCTTTTTAGGATAGATTCGAGAATTTATATCAAAATAGTGGGTCGTCTAGGGTTTTTATAACTTTATTTGTGTGATCTAATAGTTTCTATATTAATGAATATAAATTAATTTATGTTGTGTTATGGAAATTAATTGATGAGTAATTAAATAAAACTTGAATTAGCAATTTGACTATTAGTGAGTTTGTGTGAGTTTTCATGGTGAACAATGACAGGTAAATTATGATGCTCACTCATTCATATAGTTTGAAGGATGTGATAACCCTTCTGACCATAATGTACACGATAAACTTATATGTTAAACTCAAAATTTGGGTATGTTAATCATTAAGAGTATGTTATTTATGAAGCTGAAAGTATGAATGATGTTACATGCCAATATGTTTATATATCTTAGAAGAACTAGTTTTAGAATGAGGTGGATATTATATAAAACATTTTTCTAATGGATTTACTTTTATCATGAATTGCATCATCATAGATTAGGATGGTAATATATAATTATCGGAATGTGCATGAGTATATGACCTCATACGGTGATAATAACCCTTTTGTTACTTTCACTAATATGGTTCCCAATAGTACAACTTGAAGATGTAAATTAATTATGTGAGTATGATACTTACGAAGTTAAAAGTTTAAATACTTGCAAACTATATCAATTCTTAGTTTTTATGATACCTAAAATCATAGAATAATAGTGTATAAATAAAACAATTATCAAAAATAAATTACCTAAAATATTTTGAGATTTAAATAACTCTCAAGTAGAGATGATTTATTATCTCAGTAGTGATGTGCCGAGGAGATAGCTATGAGGTGACAATTATTTTGGATGAGCTTAATAGTGATAACCATCTTGTATGCTATTAGTTCAAAGAGCCATTATACAATAACTCAATTTTTATTATATGTCCAAACTCAACATAATTCAAACTATTTGAATATGTATCAGAAAAATAAAATAAATAAATTCAAGGATATAAGATGAATATCATAATCTAAAAATTCCATTTTACTAGAAATAAAGTTCTCACTTTTAATTGACTAAACTACTAATATAATTTTTGATGGATTGATATCTCGATAAAAGTCATTTTTACTAATTGTATGAACCATATATTTATAGATCTTTGTTAATGATATACTTTCACCAACAAGCTTTTTAACACTACCTAACTAATAAAATTAAAAAGTAAAACAAAGTCACAACTATCACCACCATATAGGTCACTTCCTCTTGTTTGTACCTAGTAACTTACATATCACTATCTATCATGATCGACATATGATTGTCATACTATTTAAAACTTTTCGATTAGACATTCTACTTAATCCTCATATTACTCAAGTTACGTTTTTATAGAATATGCATAATTGGTTGGTCGTAAGTGAATTTATGCTTTATGCTTCATGAGTACCAAACTTATAATGATTAAAATTGTATCAATCTTGGGTTTTTGCACCTAAATTATTCTCACACATTAAGGTTAAAATAGCTGTCACTTCTTATCATATCATGTGAATGTGAGCCATGATATACATGTCATTGTCTTCTATGACTGATATATATAAAATTATGATATAGTGAAAACCTTAAATATCAATTCTATAACAAATCCATATCCATCAATATTTCACATTACAACTTCAACATAAATATTCAATGATATATAAAAAATATATATCATATACAAGTACATAACTCAACCCTAAATATTAATTTAGCCTAACATTGAGAAATATTTCATGTGAAATGTGTTAGAGGCATCTCATTAAATCAAATGTTCCTTATGCAAGCCCAAATATGAATCTATGCATCAAAATCTAAAACATAATCAAATATTATTATGTTCACCTTGAATTTTCCAATAAGTGGTGGTTGTAATTAATTGCCTAAGGTTTTGGCCCGAAATCATTTTTTTTTGCTTCTTTTAGTTTTCTTCTAAGTATTTCTTAAATACTTTGTGATATTTGTATGATGCTTTTGTATTTGGAAGTCATGGTACTAGCTCGAAGTTATTACTTTCATGTCTCATCATATCTTCCTCTAGAGTAGCATAGTTCTAGGAATAATGAATTATATGACTCAAGTAATAACTTATCTCTAGAATACAGTCATGGTGCTGGGACTAGCCATAATTGGGAAATTTCTCTCTTAAACAAAATATTGTAGTGCTATTTAATATCCATGACTAATATATTTTCTTTCTATAATGCAAAGCTCGATCATTATGGTAGAAATAGCCATGACTTTGGTAATTTCTCTCTTGAGCATAAGGTCATGATATTGAAAAAAGCTCGACTAGAGTAAATATTTTGTGGAATGAAATATCATGGTAGAAAATAATGTCACAACTCAAAATATTTAATAATTTTCTTTTGTAAATATAAAGTCACATTGCTAGAATTTATCGTGACTAATTATACTAGTGGGATATTAGGTTACTATAACATAGAAATAATGTTGTAGCTATTAAATTATCTTTGAAATAGTGTAGCCATGACTCTATGTTAATATCTTGGTCATGAAGAATATATGCTGCATTAGTGGAGAGATTATATCAACTTGATGGTAGAGTCAAGGCACACAAAGACTATCATGAATCTATGACTAGTTTTGTAGAGTTACAATCAAGAAAGAATAACATAACCACTTGATAAGATAGTGGAAAGTGAAATTAAGTCATGATATATGATATGTCATGACTCTCCATCACTTCTCTTTCTCCTCCAAGCCTTCACCCCACCAAGTCTACTAATTTTCATCCAAATAACTATGATTTTACTAACATTTATCAACACTCTTTAAAATATAAAGTAGCAATATATTTTTAATATAAGTATTAATATGTGTAAACACATTAATAAATAAACTCCAAACCACCCAAAAAAGTCAATACATGGAGTATTAAAAAGTTATAATGATCATGTTATGGCTGACCACGTCCTACTCAATATATAATTTTTCAACTAGAAAATGCTCCATACCATTTTCTAGCAATAGATTCTTTATCCTCTTACTGAATTGATTCTTCAGCAATATTTTGAATTCTATAAACTTCCTAGCACCTTGGTTTTCTTCTGGATAAAGAATACATATACTTATATGGAGAAGTCATCAATAAAAGAAACATAGTATTTTGATTTCTAAAGTAATACTTATGGCTTTCCTATGCATAGATCACTATATATCAGGTCTAGTAATATCGTTGATTATGTGGCTTTGGCTTTGAATTTCTTTTATTTTTTCTTTCCATATAAGTAATCCTCACAAAAATCAAACTCTCATGAATAATATGGTATTCCTTTCACCATCCTTTTTGATGACTTAGTTCTTGAATTCTTTTCATTGAAGTGCCCAAGTTATTGATGTCATAACATCGTCTCTCATGTCATCCCATAGTGTTCTTGTGTCATGACTTCATATTTTCATGTAGCAATCCAAAATTCCTCATAGGTTGTTTATATTCTAGTAGTGAATGTGTTTCCTAGACACAACCCCAAACTCACCATGACTAATTTTGGGTCCAATCATCCTACTATGTTTTTCCTTGTTCCATGTCACGATGTTGTATTTTCACATTGTGACTTCACTAGGACTTCTCTAGCTTTACACTTCCTCCACTATTTTCTCTACCTAGTTCAATGTCATGATGATTAATTTCTATGTTACTAATCCATGTTCTCATCTCTCAGCTCCAAAACATATTAAAACACTAGGTATTCTTGTCATGACTCCAAGTTTCTTGACATCATCTTTCCAAGTTGGGACTCCAAACCCTATCATGACTTTATGTTTCCTAGTCATGATAGTAGATTTCTGGTGGACTTATTCTAGATGGATAAGCACTGTTGCATGCCTTACGATTTCTCAATGTCTTCCTTCTTTTCAAAACTCATGAACTCATTACATGGAGTAATGATGCTAATTACCCATAGTTTGTCCAAGGTTCCACACCTTCCTTGAACAATTACCATTTCCTTTCCATGTCATCTTATAACCTTTGTCATCTCAAAAATATTTTACACTATCATCTATCATTATATTCATTGAGATAAGATTTCTACTCAACCTAGAAATATGCATTACCCATGAAAAAAATTTGATTATCCCAATATACATCTTTATCTTCTGATGGTCAACCATTTTTACCATTGAGTCATTTTCTCATAGTTAGATCTCCTCCAATACATGTATCATACTAGATAAACAAATTTCGATGAGAAGTCACATGATATGATTTGTATTTGTCAATATACTAAGTTTCTTCATCAGCATGAGTAACATAGAATTCAACAAAATGAGCATCTCCATCAATTGATGGCTCTATGCTTGTTGAGCCAATACTTGCTTGGGGTATGAATCCTAATTTCCTAGTCATGATTTATTAGCTTCTCTAGTAGTCTCTCTTGAAATTCTCGGCTAAATTATATGTCCAACATCTCATCTTAAGCTTATCCATACTCTTTGATCTTTCTCTTGCCTTTGGTATGTCTTTAGATTGCACACCTCTTTCACTAGTTCTTATCCACACATACAATGCATCCTTCGAGTATTTTCTCATACTATGTCTCCTCATTTCCTTAGACAATAGTGGTTCAACTATTTTTTCATAAGATAGTTATATTATACCACTACTAATGATTATAATCAAATTAACCAATGAATCAGGAAGTGAATAGATAAGTATAATTGCTTTGTCATCCTTACTAATCTCATAGCCAATAGAAGACAACTAACTGATCAACATATGAAATTCATGAAAATGTGGTGAGAAAGAATCAACTGCTTTCTTGTGCAACATATACAACATCTTCCTCAAGAAAAACTTGTTTAAAATGACTTGCTTAGATAAAGTAATTATATCTTCTTCCAAAGATCTTTCATAGTTCTCTCACCGTAAATATTTACCAAAGCTTTGTTTTTTAGACATAGTTAGATCAAGACTCATGTTATCTAATTCAACTTATCCCAATTGTCTTTCTCCATGGAAGTCATTAATAATTTTTGATCGGTTATAATTAGTTCTTAAAATATTTACTAGTAATTTATATCAAAGGTTAGATCCTCTATTTTTGATTTCCACAATTTAAAGCCCTTTACCAAAAACTTCTTAATCTCAACCCTTTATCCTTTTATACTTATCATTTTCATATTCATGTTTTTATATATCTATTAAACCCTAGATCTGAGCACCAAACTAGGCTCTATTCCCAAAAACTTTTTTTGATACTAAATGTTAGAGCCACATGTCCCAAAGATAAAAGCTTTGATACCAAATATTAGTTGTGCTATGATACCAAGTATTAGATCCCAAATTGCTAGGTATCCATACGTGGCTTTGATACCAAAATATTAGAACCTTGGTAAACAAATTGCACCAATGTGCAATAGTACCTTACATACAAAGAAAGAATTTGAGATTCTTAGAGTAATTTTCTGCTGATACCAAACCAAGAATTAGTGAAAAGATTCCATATTGTAAGTTTAGGGTTTCGAGAAGGTGGAGTATCAATCTCTCATAAAATAAGTACACCCTTGCATAAGAGGGAGAAGGACATATGGCATATAAAAACCCTTCACTCTGTTCATGCTTTGTGGCAGAGCTTTTTACATTATTTTATATTTCTCACACTTTTCATACTCTTTTTCACTCTATTTACATTCTTTCATGTACATGCCTTATATAGCACAGTAAAAAAATCACTAACACGTAAGTTCTAAATCATGATTTCACTTAGCATATCATGGCTTCATTCATATCTTCACCCTAGCATATAAGTTATGACTTGAATCCTTAAGTCACCAGTCAAAACAAAATACAATAAATCATGACTACAATGATATCATGGTATTATAAACCAAAGTAACGATTCCATAACATATGTTATAGCTTGAGTTGAGTTGTAACAACACAATTCCATAATATGACTCCAAAACATAGTTTTTAGTTATAGTACCATAGAACATGATATGAATCCTCACCATATGTTCTAGCTTTAGTCTAACCATGGCACCACAAAAAGGGTGAAACTCATCATTCATGTTTTATTAAGTCACAACACCACATAACATGGTGTGATACTTCAACATATGTTCCAACTTTAGTTGAGTTATGGTACCATATAATATGGAAACTTCTCAGCATATTTTCTAACTTTAGTCTAGTTGTGACACCACAAAACTATGCATGACTCTTCAGTATATGTTCTAGCTTAGTCCTATAATGACACCATAGAACATGGCACAACTCCTCAACACATATTCCAACTTTAATTTGGTCACAAAACCATAGAACATGGTCACAACATTGCTTGTCATTTGGTATCTTAAGAAGAAGTTTGAGCCAATCTTAATATTTACTAGCCTCAAATATATGAATTAATCAAAGTAATATTCCTTCACATGTGAATTATCATTATGTTGATTCAAACTAAATATTTAAAAAATAGTAGTCTTTAAATAAATATTTTGTCATCATGATAATAATATTATATATGATTCTCTGGCATAAATTTGCATACAACATGATATTAAAAATGAAATTTTTAGGATCACCTATGATGATGCTTCAAATAATAAATGTGTCCAATATTTATTTGTTTGAATAATTATATATATAATGTCTACTAAGTGAAATTATTAACGTAAAATATATTTATCATGATAACATAAATAATACATGTTGGTTTTAAATTAATATTTTTCTTATTATAAATGCTTAGTCTTTTATAATTTTTTTTATTCATCTAATAAATTATAATAATGTTATACTTCATGTAAATTAATAAGTTTAAAAAAAATTGCATTATGATTTCCAATGCCATTAGAATTCATCCTAACTAACATAAAAATCATGTATATGGTATGAAAATATTGTATTAGATTTCGTAAATAGAAAATGAAAAAAATAATAATAACTATAAATGATTAAGTTATTAGTTTTTCTTTTTAAAACTTCTTAAAGGTTTTTAATGATATTACTAACATGTGGTCTTCGGTATCTACTCTTACATCTTGCATAATATTTAGATATATTTGCATTATAAGTGATGTGTTCATTCAAAATAGTGAAAATATATCTTTGGTGAAATAAAAAAATAGAATATTTGAAAAATATTCCACCACCATATTGTTCAATTTTTCATATAAAGGTAAGAGATAAGTTCGAATATGTAAAGAATATTTTAAATTTCAGAGTTATTTGTAAGAACCTATCATTCAAAGTATAAGAAAAGATATATGATTAAGTAAATAGCTTCTATAAATATTATGATAATTGAAAAAAAAAAAGAATTATAAAAAATAGCATTATAGAAAGTGAGTTGTTGTCGTACCTTGCCCAAGTATCATAACCATGACCCACATACCATACGAATAATCAACTAGTGGCACTACCATTATGCTAGTGCCAATGGCCATAATGATAGTGTGACTAAATTTGTACTATCCTTTAGCCATATAGCCACATCTTATGGGCATGTGCCACAACAAGCACCTCGGTAGCCATATGTCATGTGCCTATGGCCTACGTACAATGGACCATGGATCATACCTACCATGTTGATCCAACCTAGAGTGACCCAAAATAGTTGGATAGTGAGTCACATGTCATGCCACATTATTTTCAAAAGTTACTTGACTGTAATGGACTAATTTTGAAATGGATCTTGTCAATTATTCAATATTCCATGTACCAACTTTTTGTGGACATTTTAAATGTAATTATTTTATTCGCATGTATTTGAGCTTTAATTGGAAAGTTTATTCTAAATATCTATTTTGGTGGAATTTAATAAATATTAGTGAAATCAAATATATTTTTGGTTGAATTGGTATACTTGGTGGAGCAATGACTTGGTGAGATGAAAAGTAAAAAAGTGTCATGACATTTTCCATGTCACAACTTGTTAACATCTTTTACAAGACTATATAGTAGTTGCAATATCCTTTCTTGCTTGTAACTCTATAAAACTAGTAATAAAGAGTTTTATACATCATAAATATACTACTGAGTTATCACAATTTTTTCACTATGTAACGCTTTCTTCGTGGCTGTGATACTTTCTCGGAGTCATAACTTATTATGTTTCCATAAGTATATGAGTCATATAAGTAGTAAAATAGACAATAATCTTGATATCATAATATAGAGATTCAGTTAGTAGTTCAAAAAATTAATAGTGAATCAACTACTACTCAAGCTGAGTAGATAAACTTGAGCTTTCGGTAAAATATTTAAACTTTAAGGTTGACTAAATTTTTTGTGAGTAATAATATTTCTCTAGTATTTTGTCAATTTTGTGTTTGATTATTGAATGAATTATTGATTAGTATGAAAATTTCCGAGTATCCTTTTTAGCATACAAGGGCGCTACCATCTTTGGACTATCACTATTGAGGATGATCTCTCTATAGTTATCTCTTTGGTATTTCACAAGTGAAGCAATATGTTATTCCATTTTTTGGTCATCTGTATATCTATTCCTTTTGGGAAAATTGATAACTATCTTTAATAATTACTTCAAATATGTATACTACATTTTGATCTTTAATATCTTAAAGTCATTAGATATTATTTTAATAAATAAATTTGTACTTTTGAAATGTAAACACCAACTAATGACAATTAATATATGTCTTATTATGAATCTCACCAATGAAAATTATACAAGAGAATTTAATTCACGATGTAGTTACCATGATATAAGTCATATAAGTAAGACTTACCTATTATTATGACTTTGTGAAAGTGGTAAAAGTATCATAAATGACATGATCCCAAAATCATATTGGGTGAGGATTTCTTATCAGACATAGCTCTGTAAGTATATGGGTCATATAAGTAATAAATTAGATGTAGGTTTGAATATCGATCTCATAAGAATTGTATTGATAGTTTGATTGAATAATAGTAAATTAATAGCTACTCAAATTAAATAGATGTACTTATTTTTCAGAAAGATACAACAACTCTAGGATATGCTCACACCCTTGTGTGTGATAATGTTTCTCTAGTATTTGATCAATATTAAGTATTGTTATTGGATGAAGGGTAGATTAATGTGAAAATGCTCATTTCCCTCTTGGCATACTAGGTGGGTATCATCTTTGGACTATCACTACCAAGAATGATCCTTTCATAGTTTTTTTAGTATTTTAATGCCAAAGCAACATATGATTTTGTACAAGGGTCAATCTCATATCTACATCTTTTAAACAATATGTCAACTATCTTAAAGAGATAAAATATTATGATAATATATGCATTGTACTTAGGCTATGTATTCACCATATTTATGATAATTAACAAGCATCTTCCAATAAATCTCTCATATGAAACTCATTCAAGAGAAAAATACTTGTAGGGTTATCACCACCATACTTGTCTCTTCTACTTGCATATATATTATGACATACCTATCACCGCCTACCATGACAAAAATATGATGCACACATTAAGATGAAACTCCTAGGTTAGACATTCTATTTAACTCCCACATTACATAAATATTAATTCTTCTATAACGTGCATAATAAATTAGCCTTAAACACATTTGTGATTATAGTTTCATAAGTGTCACATGCATAATGATTAAACATACTAAAACTTTGAATCTTCATTTATTGGTTTATCTCATGCATTAATATTAGATAGAATATCACTTCTTTCTTATCATACTACCAGAGTGTGTCTCATGACTTACCTATTATTATCTATTATAACCAACACGTATACACCAAAGTATTCATGAAATTTTAAATTTTAGCTATGATTTGTATCCATATCCATCAATACTTAAACACAAACATAAGCATAAACATAAACTCATAAATTCATAAATTCATTTATTCATCATAATACAAGAGCATTCAACAACCTTAGATCTCAATTTCATAAGGTATTGCGGAGGAAATAATGTAAGATACATTAAGAGATATCTCATAGATAAAAGAGTTCTCAATGAATGCTCAAGTAAAAATTTAAGTAAAAAATCTTAATTCCAATTGAAGGTAGCTTGTGTTTGCCTTGAATTTTTTTCTAATTGGAGGTCGGAATTGCATTGCCTAGGGTTCATGGCATGCAATTCTTTTTTTTCTCCATTTCCTTTTTCCTTCTTTCAATTATTCTTAGTAATACTTTTATACTTTAGGGATTCATGCCATAATTTAGGTTGGAAGTCAAAACATAGACTTAAGTTTGTGACTTTATCATCTCTTTGAATCCTCTCTAGAGTAGCAATGTTCTAGCATTGAGAATCATCATGATGGATACCTTTGATCTCTATAGTATAAATTTATAGAGCTATAATTGACCAAGATGTTGGTCTTGACTTTCTGAGCAAAGTAATTTAACACTAGAATTATCATGACTGAGAAAATTGATCTTATAACACAAAGTCATGATATTAAAATTGACTACAACTTTGGTCTTAGATTTCTATGCAAAGTGTCACTAGGATTGCCATGACTAAGATAATTTATATATAAAATAGAAATTCATGACACTAGAATTAGTTGCAACTTTGGTGTTTTCTCAATGGAGCACAAAGTTGAGATATTGAAAAAGCCACGACCAAAGTAGTACTCTCTAGAATAAAAATCATTGTAGAAAATGATGGCATGAGTCAAAATACTTTGTGTATTGGCTATGTATCAAAAATGTCATGGTTTTAAAAATTATTATTATAATTTGTACTAGTGGGGTACTTGGCTTCAACGATGAGAAAATAATATCATTGTCATATAAAATTTTTGAGATAGCATGGCTATAAGTCCAAGAAAATATGTGGTCATGATGATTATGATGCATAGTGAAATTATTGTGTCAACGTAGTGTCAGAGTTGTAACATACAAAGAATTCCATAATTATTTATTGTAGAGTTGTGACCAAGAAAGGATATCGTAACTAATCAAGAAATATTATGGAAGATGTACCCAAGTTGTGATAATATTTTTGTCATGTCTTTTCATCATTCTCTCTCCTTCGTGCCTTTGCTACAGTGAGACTACAAATTCCAATAAAAATCACTATGATTTCACTAATATTTATCAATTTTTTTGAAATAAGGATTTAATAAAATCTTTCTAATAAATATTAAAATAAGTACACACATAATAATATAAACTCACCAAATAACCTAAAAAAGTCAGTACCTGGAATACCAAACAAACTGCTACACTAAAGGTATTGCTCATTCTTGAGCAATTCATTCGTTCCAAACATCCATCCCAAAAGAATAAGTACACATCTAGGATATAATCATGACTAGTTAGACATTTATTATGAAATGTATATGTGTTGTAGAGTAATGTATTTATTCATCAAAATGTACAAAAAAATATTTCTTAGGTTGCCTCCTAAGCAGTATTATGTTTAATGTGTATAGTTAGACATTCACTAGATCTCCAATTTGGTTAGTAACTTGGGCTATCTAGGTCAGCTTCTCCTTATAATCTTTCTTTTTGACTTATCTTCTTGATTTCTTCTCTAGTATTATATAAATTGTTAGTAATCTCTTTTGAGGGGATATGCCATGGATATCATGTCCTTTTGGAGATGTCATGACATCATTACCTTTTTTTTATGGAAAATTACGTGACTCTTTATGTAGTCATGATTTGTGGAATTAGTTTCTACATCATATCAGTCATGATTTTGTCTCCTGCCACAACATTCATCATTATTTTAGCATGTAAAGTTGCAACATCCATGAAAGCTATGACTTTTGTACCTACATTATTTTCATCTGCCTTTTGATATTCCATAATTATTGATTTTTTCTTCCCTTTCTTTTCTAGCATTGTAACAATTAGGTAAGGCCTTTTGTTTATGTGTACTTCTATCACAATCTCAAAAATCTCATCAAAAATTTTTACGTGTCCTTGAATCAAAAATTTCATTGTTTCTTCCTCTTCCTTCACATCTTCAAAGTTGTATGACTTGGATTCTCCGGAAGTTACAAATTCAAAGAATATCATGACTTCATAGTAGTTTTTCTCTTCATTTTCATTTCCACTATTTTCTTCAAGCTATATTTCATGTACTTCATTATCTTTTCAATCTTGTTCAGGCTAATACTCTTCTACAAAATCTTTCCATTAGTAGTTTACCTTATGTCTCATCAAAGTAAGTAAAAGACAACTATTCTTCAGCTATCTTCCTCATCATAATATAGATGCTATACACCTTTATAGAGATTTACTTCATTTGATCTTCACCACAAGAATTGTGAATCCTTCCTTCTTGATATCAATCGAAGCCTATTAAGTAGCTAAAAATAGTCTTCCCGAGATAAAAAAAATATATATTGATTTTTCTCCAAATCAAGCACAACAAAATTTATTAAAAAAATAAATTTATCAACCTTCATGAAACCATCTTTAATAATACCATTTGGAAATTTGATTGAGTGATTACCTATTTGAAGTGAGAGTGTAGCTAAAGTTATCTCATCATGGTTTAACTTCTATACTATGAAGATTGACATCAAATTCAAACTTCATTCCAAGTCACATAGTGCCTTCCAGAAAGTGTGTTTCCTAATAATACAAAGAATCATAAAGCTTTCCAAATATTTTAGCTTTTCAAAAGGTTACATTGGATAATAACACTATACTTCTCGATCTTATTTATAATTCCAAAAATCTCCAACTTTCTCAACTATAAATTATATCTTTCATAAACTTCATGTAGTTTATTATTTATGATAATATTTCAGCAAATAAAATATTTAATTCTAACTTCTATAACTCATTAAGAAAATTCTCAAATCACTCATTTATTTCTCCCTTTCTAAAACATTGTGGAAAAAGAAGATCCAGAGAGAATTGTTTCTCATTTATATTGTCTTTTTTGGACATCTTTCTATTTATTACTCTGAGTGGTCTGTATCTTTTTCTCTTGTTTTTTTTTTCATTTATCTCAGTTGAGGATAAGAGTTGGATAATAGGTTCTAGAAGTCATGACTTTGGAGAATTTCATGACATGTTGTGCAATAGCTTTGAAAGACATGCCATGTTGTGTCATGATTTTGAAAGATATTGTAGCATCTTGTACTACATTTTTGGGTTGCATGGTGACTTTAGGGAAAAATCATGATTCTTTCATTCATGACTTCTTTTGTGATAGCTTTCAATTTCTATTTGGCTTCTAGTTCAACATGTTTCTTCTCTAACTCTTTTTTACTTTTTAGTATAATGGACACGCACTTCTTATTTGATTTTGCTTTAGTACCATTTAATAGTACATTTGTGCTATCCTCTTTCATTGAGATTAGTAGTTATCCAAGTTGATTATCAATGATTTTTATTACTGCATTCTTGTATTCTATCATCATTTCAATCTATTTCATCTAGTTCTCTAAAAGATCATTTCTTTTCTTCATCTTCACGAGGACAACCAATATATAATTGGAGCTTGATGTTCCTTACATTTGATACTATCTAGTTATTCTCAAAGTTCTTTTTGAAATTGACCCAAGTTGTGATGCCCATTCTTAAAGCTCCCATATGATAGGCTTTAATGATTTTTTACACTCATATGGTTGTGTGAGAAGGCAATGCCATTGGGTAAGAACACATATCCTTTTCTCTATGAAACATTGGCTTCTTTTCACTCAATATAAATTGTCAAAATTTGATGTTTCATGTTGTTACAAAATAGAAACTTCCTTTCTCACTTATTTGCTTGTCATTTTGGAATTCAAACTTATTGAAGAATACATCTATATTTGCCTCCATACTGATCAATCTATCCAACTCTAATAATCCAACTTACTTCTTTCCACATACTTGATTATTTAGAGTTTAATAGTTATTCTTTGCTAGCTCTTCAAAGAGAAAATGTGTTTCCTTGTATAATTTGTTCATAATTTAACTACCTAAAGGCACATCAATTATTCTTCAAAAAAATCTTTAAATAAGTCTCCAAGCATCATATAGCATATCATACTCATCTTAGCATAATTGACTTATATTTCCCCTTAGTTAAGAGATAATTTGATGTGGGAAGAACTTGGTGAGATAGACTTGAACAAGTTTGTCCTACCTTTGAATTTAATCTAGAGATAAGTATTAGAACCAACTCTGAGTTTTATTTCTCAAAGAAAAAGGAAAGAGTCATAACCTTATAGTATCCATGCTAACCTCAAGCATCTTCACCATGAAATTGAAGGGGTAACTACATTATAACATTAGAAAAGTTAATGCTATTACATGACTTTTTCCTTCGCTCCCACTTGACAATTCCATGAAATCTTTATATTTCACACAAAAATTACTCAATTTTACTATTATTCATCATAATTTATCAAAACAATAATTTCATGTAATCATTATATTCAAAAAAATGTTTCATACAAACACATCAATAATAATCACCAAAATAACTAGTGATATTTAGTATTTTACATACCAAAAAAACTTACATTCTAAAGCTATTGCTCATCCTCAAGGAATTAATCTACCTCTAAAAAATATAAGTATTATAGTGTATTTGTTACATCTAAGTTTGAGTATTATAGTGTATCTAGAAGGTATTTTATTTCATGGATATGTAATAATTTATGGGTGTTAAATATGAGTATTATAGTGTATTTGTTACCTATAAAGGGGCTATGTTTCGTGGATATGTAAAAGAGTAAAAATATGGTATCAGTTCCATGACTAAATTTATGGGTGTGTAAAATGCATACAATAATTTATGTGAATGAATACAAAATCTTTTATTTCATCATATTACGTAGAAAAATTTTTTTTTTCGGAGTTTCCCAAATAGTATTATGTTTAAACTCATAGCTAGTCTATCAATACATTGTTACTTCCATCAATGATCTATGTAGAGGTGTCAACCGGGTTGGCCCGGCACGAGGCACGGCACGGTTCAGCCATGCCTAGGCCGGCCCGGCAAGGGAATTTCCCGTGCTCGGGTTCATTCTGTGCCGTGCCGAGGCCAACCGGGCCTCGTGCCGTGCTTAGCCCGACACGGTACCGTGCTTAATTTTTTTTTTAAAAAAATTAGGGTTACTGGGCGCCGAAACCCTAATTTTTTTTTAAAATTAGGATTTCGGGCGCGCCCAATTCCTAATTTTTTTTAGAATTAGGGTTTCGAGCGCGCCCAATCCCTAATTTTTTTTAGAATTAGGGTTTTGGGCACGCCGAAATCCTAATTTTTTTTAAATTAGGGTTTCGGGTGCGCCGAAACCCTAATTTTTTAAAATTAGGGTTCGGCGCGACGGCGCAAGCTGAAACCCTAAATTTTTTTTTAATTTAGGGTTCGGCCCGACCGGGCCGAACCCAACGAATCGTGCCGCGGTCCCGTGCTGGGCTGAACCGCCAAAAAACCATGCCGGGACAGGCATGGCATGGTTACTGTTCCGTGACGTGCCTGGCCCGGCACGAAAGACCGGTTGGGCCTGGAAAAAACATGTCGGGCCAGCCCGGCACGGCCCGTTTGACACATCTAGATCTATGTAGTATGTCAGCTTTTTCGTATACTCTTTTACTTCTTTTCTCTTTGTATTTTTAGTGTTAGCTAGTGATATTGTATAGAAAATTATTTTAATGGTATCTCTAAATATATCAATGATACTGAATGCCCAATTTTCTCCTTTCTTCCAGTTGTGACATTAAGAAATATAATGGCTCTTTTAACTTCCTTGACCTTCATCTCACTATCAATTATATTCATCTTAGCCATTAGAAAATTTGATATATCACTTTTTTAAGAATAATCAAGTTAGTGTCTTCAAATTATATTTTGAGTTGTCATACATGCTCTTCTTCTGCTTCATTTATTTTTCTCATCTCAATAAGTAATTCAGAAATCATGTCTTCAAATGATGAGCTGTAAGTTAGATAAGGACTATAATGAAATATCTTTTTGTCTCTCATATCTCAGATCTTCATAATATTCTAATAGTAGAACTAATTTAGTTCTACATTAGATATAAGATAAGAATCACTAATTGGTAGAATATAAGCTTTATCAATTTGATAATTTAGGCTATGCATGGTCATATTCTACCACTAATTTTTTTTTTCATATTACGGGTCCAAAGGTATTAGCTCAATTTAGAGTTTTGCTCGGTTGAATTTGTGGCTAAATAATCAATTATACCAATAGTTATAAAAAAGAAATACAAGAAAAACTATACAAATCAAAGCATATTAATCAAGATATTGTTATTCAAACTACTAAAAATAAAATTATTATTTTTCAAGGATAGTTACATAAACAAAAGTGTACTAACCAAACTAAATAATTTTTAGCAACAATACTAAAAATTTGTTGCATTGTTATGATGTATTAGTTTTATGATTAGATAATATATCAAAAGCTCATTAGGTGAATGTCTCTCAACCGACATAGTTCCATAAGTATATGGGTCATAAAAGTAAAAAACTAGATATTAATCTAGATATCTATCCCATTGAGATTGTGTAGGCAGTATAATAAACCAATAGTTGTCTTTTTGATACATCACCACCAAGACAACAATTCATCTCTACTCAAATGTCATTCACAATCTCATACCATTTCGGCAACTTCAATGACTACCACTAAGAGTTACTTCTTATGCATACTCTTATTCTCCAATCTTAGATGTCATAAAAAACAAAGATTAATATGGGTTATAAGTATTTTCACTTTCAGCTTCATAGGCATGATACTCATATAATTAATATATATATTCTTCAAGTTCACTATTATGAACTATACAAGTAAAAATCACTCACAAGAGCTCACTACCTTGTGACTCACAACTTACTCATGCATATACCAATAGTTGCCTATCACTATCCTTCTCAGTGATGATGCAATTCTCACACTAAATATGAACTCCTGAAAGAACATTAACATAAAATCTATTATAATCAAGAACTAGTTCTTTTAAGTCATGTACAATGGATTGACATGTAAAAGTATTTGTACTTTTATTTTCATAAGTAGTATACTTGTAATGATTAACATTATTAAATTTAGATTTCAATTTATAGGTTTATCATGTGCATCATAGTCAAAAGGGCTATCACATTTTTCCTGCCATATGTAGAAATGAGCCTCATAGTTTACCTGTCACCATCTACCATGACAATTTGATACAAACTAACCAAAAGTCAAAATCAAAATTCAAGCTCTATTTAATCATCATCTATAAATATCTATAATATAAAATAAATCACACACACTCATTCATTCATTAAAAATCAAAGTCACATCATATATCTCAATTTACACAAAGCCTAGACTCATACTAGTTTAGTATAAATTATTGAATCTACTCTAGAGAAAGGTGTTAGAAAGTCATGCTCCCCAACTCTAGAAATTAATATTAATCTTGCATCTTTTACTTTTGTGTGAAACCCATAGGGAATATGAAATTTGTCTTAGGATTAGGCAGTATATGTGGGTTTATTTGTTGCTTGAGGGAGAAAAAGAATAATGAGAGATATCTTGGAATTTTTTTATCTTTCATATTTATAATTGGGTGACCTTGCATTACTCTTAGTAAGAAGTCATAAAATTTAGAAGAAGCTCACAACTTCAACCTTATCACATCAGCTTGAGATTGTGACACTAAAATTTATTCACAACTTTGGTTTGTATCATTATCTTTCTATAACATAAAGTCATGATACAAAAAATAACCATTAATAAGGCTTATTATCTTTGTAACATAAATTCATGTCACTCTAAAGTGGCCACAACTTTATACCATTGTTATCTTGTCATTCATAAAAGGTTTTAGCACTGAGACATAGCAATGACATAGTAAATGACTTCTCATTTTGTTATATAGTCATAGCATTGCATATAAACCATGACTTTGGAAATAGTCTTTCTTAAGTTTTATATGGTCATTGTGCTGAGAAATAGTCATGGTGCTAAGAAGATCTCTCATGTATCAATCATAGTTGTGGCACTAGGAAATGACAATGATGCATACTTTTTTCTTCATATCTTTCAAGTGTTAATCTTGTGTTGTGGGTTTTCATAGCACTGGTCTTCTCTTCTTTCATATATCATATTGTTATGGTGCTATAAAAATGTTGTGGTACGAACAATTAACTCAAAAGAAAGAGTCATGACTTTACTTTACTTTGAGGACAAGAGTCATTGTCTTGAAAATGATCATACCCGAGTAATATCCTTTATAACTTTTAAAGTTCCAAAAGTCATGGATCTGAAAAATTATCATGACTTTGGGCTGAGTAGTTGTGGCTCAATAATTTTTTATAGCTTAAAAGTAGTAGCTTTGTAAAAAGGTCATGACTCTGACTTGAGACTACTGAGCCTATTAAAGATAAAGTCATGTTATTTGGACCTGCATATGATATTGAGAACCAATTAGAATGAGATACTTGGTTGTTGTGATGTAAAATTAATGTTATAGTAGTTTAAATTTTCTGAGATTAATATGACTGTGACTTTATAATAATATTGCAGTCACTAAGAATGTTTATTTTCCTTAGCAAAATACATAAGAATGTTTGGTAGTTTGAATACCAAATAAACTTTCCATATTATAAAAATTACTATTCCTTAGCAATAGCTTTCCATCCATGACAAAAAGGTTCATCATTACTATGAACTACTATAACTAGGTTTAGTGTTGTAGGGTATAAAAATAGTGAAACAACTTCAAGTGGATATGTTGACTATCATGGTAGAATTATAGTTCTATGACTATACTTGTAAGTCAATGGATGAGTACATTTATTTATGTAGTGGATATAAGTATTCATTACATCACACGTGCAAAAAAAACTTTTTTGTTTCCTTCCAAGAAGTGTTATATTTAATATTAGTAGCTAGACCATTAAAATCTTTTTTTTTTCTATTGGAGATCTCTAATGTCCATGGTATCTTCTAAGTATATTATTTTACCTCCTTCATGTTGGTTTCTTCCGTTAGTGAATATGAGGCTTACTTCAATTATAATTGTTTCTAAGGCTTTTTTTTTGGATGCCATGACCTTAGCAACTATTGTGGGACATTCTTCTCTACTACATTGTCCTTTTTCATTCTAGACCCCCAAATTCTTGGCTCTTATTATTACCTCATCTTTGCCTATAAGCCTTTCCCTACATTTTCCTTCTTATAACTCTAAAGTCATAGTTACAATTGAAGTAGCAGTTTTTTCTTGAAGCTTTTCCTTGCTCTTTTCTTTTTGTATCTCCAAAATCGTGGTGTTATGCATAGTCATGGCCTCATCCATAAGCTTCTAATAAACTAATTTATTATGTATCCTCATAGGCACAACACTAGGCATGGATATGAATTCAATCCAAGCTTTCATTGACCATTTTTATTTTATAATATCAAAATCATGGCTCTAAGTCCAATCATGGCCATGTCTTTGATTTGCTCTTTCATGATTTTTTTCTGTCTTGTCTTTCTTCATTGATGTCTCACCTCTTTTAGAGATGTCAACATAAGACTCCTTAATGGTCATAACTTTGATGAATGTCATAATTTTCATAGAAGTCATATTTTTTTGTTTCCTCATATTTGTAGATCAATATAATTGTTCCTCTTTGTATTCCTCATTTTTATCACTATCATAGTTCCAAAGATGTTCTTCTATTTATACTCTTTATCTTCATCTAGCCAATAGTCTTCTATAAAATTGTTCCACTGAAAATCTACTTTTTGTTTCATTCTAGAAAGAGATTATTGATTCTTCAACACTCCATTTTATCATAATCTAGACCCATAAGTCATTATAAAGATTAAACATTACTTGTTCCTAAATGACACAAAGAGTGAACTCCCCTTTCTTTACATCGATAAGGGATTATCCCACAATCAAAAATAATCATCTCAATATTAATTATGCTTTGTTGTCTTCCTCCATATCTAATATAATGAATTACACTAGAAAATAAATATAATGACCTTAACCATTATGTCTTCAAATATTTTAGATAGGTTCTTGATATTCTAATATACTATTTGGAGTGAGAGAGATGTTGGAGTATTCTTATTGAGATTCAATCTTCATTCAATTTATAGGGGCGTCAAGTTGACACTTAATCCCATGTCGCATAATGCTTTCTGAAATGCATGATCTTTAATAGTACAAGTTATCGCAAAGTTTTTAGGGTTCTTCACTTTCCTTAGAAGTCTTCTTTGAATGATCACACCATACTTTTTAGTCATATTTGTGGTTCATATGTCTTCAACTTTTTCTTGATACTTATTATATCTTTCATAAATTTAACATAATTTAACATTTGGGCTAGAGCTTTAACAAATTGTATGTTCACTTTTATCTTTTGGAATATATTGAGAAACTTTGATGTGTTCATCACATTTCTTCTACCTTAATCATTGAAAAAATAGAAGATTTTTTGGAAATTTATCCTTAACTTCATTCCGATCAATTTCTATCTTTGGGTGAGACTTGGGTTTGCACTTCTTTTGGGGTTACATCTTTTTTAGGTACCAAGATATCATATCTATCATATTCTCTTTATTCGGGGTCATGGCTTCTTTGAAAATTTTAAAATGAGTCATGAATTTTCAGAAATTTATAGTCTTGTTACCCCCAAAAGCTCCTGAATTCTTTGTTCAAAATTTATTTATAGCTCTGGAGCCACAAATTTTGGGAAAGTCATAGCACAATCACTGCCAAAAGTTCTATAATTATTTTGTTAATAATGTTTTGATAGCTCCTTCCAACTTCTAAGTACTATTAAAGAGAAATTCTTTTGATTTATTTCCATGTCACTTGGTAGTTAGTTTACCCATCTTCTCTTCATTAATAATGCAAATTTATTTTAATATCACTCAAGTGCCCTCATCATATTTTTTTTTTGGCATTATTATTCTTTTCCAATTATGCTAGGAAAGTTTGCATTCCTTCTTCCAAATGTGGCCTATCTTCACTTCAAAATGGTTATCAATTAAAACTTGATCCTCCTTGATTAGTGTAGCTTACCACATTATTTTCAATATTTATAGATATTTTCTCAATATGCTATAGGCCACTCTCATAACTTCCATACGACACATTTTCATGATTTCACATGTTCAGATAGTACTACATTTGGATGTTGTTTTTGGGTTAAAACATGTAGATGTAAAATGGTGGTATCCCATGATTATTCCAATTGGTCAACTTATTCCATTTGGGTCAAAACATATTTTTTTTGAGTCAAAACATGTAGATGTACTTTGTATTTGGTTGACTTCTTCTTTTTGGTAAATGAGATATGAGTCCACTGATTCATTAAGATGTAAAATGATGATCTCCTATGATATTCTTCTTTTTTCTTATTTGGTGTCAAACTTTCTTAAAAAACTTTCATCTTCACTTCAATGGTAATAAAGCGATACGACTCCAACATTCTATCTTATATTTTCTCTAATGAATAATCTATTAGAGTTTAGTAGTTATTTTTTGCTAACTCCTCGGATAAGTGATATGCCTCCTCTAGTGATTTATTCATTATTGACTTTCTAGCAGTCACACCAATCATGCATCCTGCCATATAGTTTCACCGATGTTAGAAAGTTTGAGCATGAAACCACAACTTTAATCCATGTTGAGAACATCTTCCCAATGAATCCTTATAATAGTCCTAAATATCATATAAATTATCTTGTTCCTCTTGTTGGAATTGGCCTATATCACTCTATAGTTGATATATTTTTTGAGGTGAGAATAATTTAGTGTAATGACCCTCACTAATTCATATCAATTCTCAATGGATCCTCGTGATAAATAATAGAATTAACTTTATGATTTATCATTTAATGAAAATAAAAATGAACATAGCCTAATTATGTTCTAGCAAATTTTATTCATTTTTATTGTGTCACATAGCTCCAAAAATATCATAACATGTTCATTAGGGTCCTATAATGCCCTTTCACTATGTTGTTGAAACATAGATAAAAGGTTTTTCTTGAACTCAAAGTAATTAACTACAACTGGTTGCAAACTTATTCTCGAATAACAATTAATCAACAGTGCCCTCTAACAATCTTCCAAGGTATGGTAGCGGATGGGTTGCTGGATAGCTTGCCCATTACCACCTTGGGGCTCACTATTACTACAAGTGCCCTCCATAAACTCTTTATTAGTTCTTTTTCTAGTAATAATTCTTCTAGTTTTTTAAATTTCTAAGTACAGAGGGGTTATCTTAGTCTCAAAGTTCCTGCTCATAAAATAGTTCTAAAAAAAACAAAATGGAAAGAAAAAGTTAACAAGATTTAACTTTTAAATTCAAAAATATTTATCAAACCCAATAGTATCTAATAAAAAGTAAGTTTTTTTTACAATAATAATTATATCAACTTACATTGACAAACCAACCTAAATAATTCTAGATAATGATGCTAAAAAATTATTGTGACTTTACTATGATACCTAATTTTATCAGTTAGGTGATATACTAAAAACTCAATAATGATGGTGTCTCATCAATAGAGATCTACAAGTGCATAAGTTATATAAGTTATAAAGTAGACTTTCATCGAGATATTGATCCCATAGGAATTATATCATTAGTTTTATTATTCAACAATGAAATAATGTATTTTAAGTATAATTATTATTTGGATAGTTAGACAATCGATACATTATGTTTGACATAGAATAAATATTGGGGTGTTGTCTAATGACTCATTGCCCAAACAATATATAAGATAGTTATCACCACTGAGCTCAACCCAATGGTAGCCTCCTAGTAGATATCTCCTTAGTACATCATTGCTGAAACTACAATTCAGCTTTGTTCAAGAATCATTTACAATGTTATACCTTTTAAAGAACTTCTTCAACTACCCTTGATGATTCCTTCATATGTACACTCTTATTCTCTAGCCTCAAATATCATAAAGACCAAAAATTGATATGAGTTATAATATTTATACTTTTATCTTTGCAAACACCATACTCATATAATTAACATATACTTCCTTGAAGTTTTACTAGTGGGAAACATACAAGTAAAAAAAAATACAAAGGATATCATCACCTTGTGAGTTATAATATACTCAAACATGTCTGAAGGTGAACCCCTTGTGAGAATATTCTATATAGCATCCATCCCAATTGGGAACTAGTTGTTTTAAGATGTGCATAATAGATTGGTTTGTAAAAGCATTCACACTTTTAGCTTCATAAGCAACATATTCATGATGATTAACAACAAAAAATCTGGATTTCAAAGTATAGGGTTATCTTGGTCATCATAGATATAAAGATTATTACATTTTTCCTACCATATGTATGAATAAGCCTCGTGGTTTACTTATCACCATCCATCATGATAATTTCGTAAAAACTTTCCAATAGTCACAACCCTAGTTCATTTTCTATTTAAACACCATCTATCAATTTCATAACATAAAATAAATCAAATGCATTCATTCATTTATTAAAAATAAAAATCAAATCTCATATTTCAATTTTTCAAACCCTAAAACCATACTAGTTTGGTACAAATTCATGAATTCATCCTAGATAATGGGGCTTTGAAAAGCCTTGCCCCCGACTTTAGGGAGTAGCATTAATCTTGCATCCCTTTCTTGCTCGTGAAACCAAAAAAAAGGATGGAAATTCACCTCCATGATTTAATAGTTGTCATGACTTTACTTATTTCATGAGGGAGAAGAAGAAGAAAAATGTGAGATATCATAGAATTTCTCTATCTTTTACTTTTATACCTAGACAACCTTACATTGCTCTAAGTAGGAGGTCATGGATTTTAAAAGAATATCATAACTTCATCCTTCACATTTTTGTCTTGGATTCATGAATCTAGAAAATAACACTAACTCTAGTCTCCATCTTAGACTTTTTGTAATACAAAGGCATGGATTTCAGAAGAATAATCGTTGTAGAGTTCAAAATTTATCTCTAGGGTTTGGTAGTTTGCATGACTTTATTTGTTGTGTGAGGAAGAAGATGAAAAATGAAAGATATCTATGAATTTCTCTATCTTCCACATTTATACTTAGGTAACATTGCATTACTCTAAATAGAATTCATGGATTTTAGAAGAAGCTCAGAACTTTAGTCTTCATCACTTCGGTAAAAGATTATAGCTCTAGAAAATGTTCATGACTTTGGTCAGCATAATTATCTTTTTATAACACAAAGTCATCGCATTAGAAATAACTATGAATTGGGCATAATGTTTTTGTAACTTCATGCCTTTGTCATCTTGTCATCCATGAAGGGTTGCAGCACTAAGACATGGTCGTGGCATGGTAAATGGGTTCTATTTTTTTTATATAGCTATTTCACTCTATAGAAACTATGACATTAGTAATGGTCTTTCTTGAGTTTTGTATGGCCATTATCATGAGAAATACTCATGGTGATAAAAAGGCCACTTGTGTGTTGGCCATGGCAACGACATTATTAAATTGTCATGACAAATAAAATTTTCCTCCTTATCTCTCAAGTGTCAGTTGAATTGTGTGTGTCCACAACATTGAACGTCTCTTCTCTCATATATCATATTGTTATGATGATGCAAGAATGTGATGAAACTAGAAATTAGCTCAAGATAAAAAGGCATGGCTTTCTCTTACTTTGAAGACAGAGTCACGGTCTTGGAAATGATCATACTCAAGTAATATTCTCTATAACTTTTAGTATTCTAAAAGTCATGGCTATGAATAATTGTCATAACTTTGGGCTGAGTGGTCTAGGCTTAGTAATTTTTTATAGCTCAAAAATCATGGGTTTGTAAAAAGATTATATATCTGACTTGAGACTGCCGAGCTATATTAAAGATAAAGTTGTGATACTTAGACATGGTTATGATATTGAGAATCTGTGGGGTACTTGGTAACTATGACATAGAATTAATATCATATTAGTTTACATTTATTGAGATTAGTATTGTTGCAACTACATGATAATATTGCTACTACTAAGAATGTGTAACATATTGGAAAAAGTGTGCTAATGAGTTCACTAGGTCATGACCTATTAGAATTTCTTATACTAATTAGGTAGAGAATTAACCAGGAATGAATTCCAAAACTATATGAGATTCAATATTTTACCTCTTCTACTAAATACCTTCAAAAACCATTTGATTTCATGACTATTCATCAAAACTTGCCAAAATGCCTAAGTCATGAAATCAACCCATAATATCACTATTTCCATGTTTACATAATTATTATATACCATCAAAATACATAAAAATATTTGATAGTTTAAATACTGAACATACTTCAACACTAAAAAAATTGCTCATCCCCTAGTAATAGCTTTTCCTCCATGACAAGAAGTCTTCACATCAATATGAATTGTTATGACTAGGTTTGAGTGTTATATCATCTAAAAATAGTCGAACAACTTCAAATAGATATGTTGATAGTCATTATGGGATTTGTATTTTGTGACTATATTTGTGGGTCAATGGAAATGTAAATTTATTATGTGGTAGATATAAGTATTTATTACATCACACATATAAAATAAATTTGGTTGCCTCACAAGAAGTGCTATATTTAACATCCATAGCTAGATCATCAAAACATATTTTTCTCTATTGGAGATCTATGATGTCCATGCTATCTTCTTAGTATAATATTTTACCTCATTCTTGTTGGTTTCTTTCTTCAGTGTTTTTTCAATTACACTTGTTTCTTAGAATTTTCCCTCTTTGGATACTATGACTTTTGTATAGGCTTCAACTGCATTTGACTCAACTACCCTTATGAAAATATTCTATAAAACTCTCACATCAATTACAAGTCAGTTCATCTAAGATATGTACAATAGATTGGCTTAAAAAAGTGTTTGTACTCTCAGCTTCATAAGCATCATACTCATAATGACTAAACTCACCTCTATGTTGGGTTTTGATATATATGTATATCTCATGCATCATGATCAGAAGGATAAATCACTTCCTTCCTACCATTATATGCTAGTTTGTCTTGTGACTTACTTATCAGCATCTACCATGATAACATGCACAAGCCTACTAATTGTAAACTCATATGTTTGTTCTAGATAAACCTCATATCCATCAAAAACCAAACCATAACACAAATTAAATATAACATTTATCAAATATATATCCATCATACATAATAAAATACATCAATCATAGATCTAAATTTAACATGATATCGAGGAGGAATTCTCATGATATAATTTAAAATACAACATGTGAAATTTTAAATTTTTAATGATAATCCTCATAAGAATCTAAAATTCAAGATCTTATCCTCATAATTCTCATTTAGCGCACCTCAGATCTACCCCTAAACTTGGGTAATAATTTGTGCCCTCTTAGGATTTAAGCTTGTCTTATATCACCTCCTTGCTTGTGAATCTTTCCTAGGATTTGATAGAATTTGCCCTCCTCTTTCTCAATTTTACCTAAGTCTCAATATTTTTCATGCTCTCTCTCCTCTATTTTTTCTTAATTTCACAACCTTTTATTCTCATGTGTCTAGATGCATTTTCATATGGAAAGTCATGACAATAGAAAGTAGCTACGGATTTAGATGTGCATCTCTCTAAAACACAAAGTCATGGTGCTATAGCTTTTTATGGTTTTGGCCTTTTTCTTTTATTAGATTTCTAATGTGCTGAGAATGGCCATTACCTATACATGTCCTTTCTATAACTTGAAGTTGTTGTCATGAGAATGGCCCAGCTCATGTATTTCTTTTATGACATGAAGTTGCATAATTAGGAATGATTATAACTTATATATTTCCTCTCTATAACATGAAATCATGACATTGGGAATAGTCACAGCTCTTACATTTTCTCTTTATAACATGAAATCATGGCATTGGGATTAGTCACAACTCTTACATTTTTTTTTTAAGATGACGTTGTAGTGATGAGAATTACAACTCATTTATTTCCTCTCTATAACATGAAATCATGCCACTATGAATAGTCAAGGCTCATGCATTTCTTTTATGTATCATGAAGACATGAAGTCATGAAATTGGGAATGACCATCGCAACTCTGGAACTTACCATGGTTTTAGTAAATACTTTTTGTACACTCTATAGCCAAAAGTTGTAGTGATGTAGAATCATTGTGGCTTTTACCTTAGTATTTGTACCTCTAAAAAAGAAAGTCATAGTATTGAACAATGTTGTGTCTTTTAGCACTAATGAGGTGCATGGCTACTATAACATAAATTTAATGTATTGCCATTAAAGTGTTATTGAGATAGTGTGTCTATGATTCCAAAATTTTCATAGCCAAAACAACTATATTATATAGTAAAATGATTGTGTCAATGAAATGGTAGAGTCATGGTGTACAAAGATTTTAATGATAATTATGTAATGTTTTGACTAAGAATAGATGTTGAATTACTATATCTACTTTTAAAGTTGTAACTAAGTCATAACATGAAAAATACTAAGACTTTACATTAATTTTTGAATCCCTCATACTCAGTAATTCCATCAAGTCTTATATTTCATGCAAAAACTATTTGATTTCACTATTATTCATTATAATCTATCTAAACTATAATTTTGTAAAAGTATTCTATTTCAAATTTTTAATGGAAATACATCAAGAATAATCACCAAAAAACTAATAATATTCAATATTTAGCATCTCAAACACTCTAACTTGTCTTTCTCTTAAAAATATCATGACTTCACAATAGTCATCTTATATGTATTACCTTGTATTATTTTCTTCACTCCAAAATGCCTCTAGTTTATTGTCTTGTCCATCTTATTTAGGTCAACAATCTTCAATGGAGTCCTTCCATCTAAAATATACATTTTATTTCTTGACTGTGTGTTGGAGGATACCTATTCTCCATCAATCTTTTCATCATCATCTAGAATCTAATCAATTTTGTATAGGTTGATATCTACTTTCTCTTCACCTACATGATGTATGAATTCACTCTTCTTTCCATCTATTAATACATATTTAATAACCAAATATGGTCATTCCAAGATCAATAAAGTATATTAGTCTTCCTTCATATCTAGCACAACAAAATCAATAAGCAATATAAATTTGCTAACCTTGACTAAAATATTATTGATAACTAACTCAAAAACTTGATTGATCAAACAACCATCTATGGAGAGAGAGAGAGAGAGAGAGGTTTAAAAAAAATCTCTTCATGATTCAACTCCACACTATGGAGAATGGCATAAAGTTGATTCTTGATCCTAAATCACATATTATCTTTTGAAAAGTGTGCTCCCCAATAATGCATAGAATAATAACACTCTTCGAATCTTTGAACATTATTAGGAGTTTATGTTAAATGATTGTGTTATACTTAAAAGTCATGTTCAACATTTCAAATGTTTTCAACTTCCTCTTGCTACTCATAATATCTTTCGTAAACTTTACATAGTGAGACATTTTGGGTAATATTTCGATGAAGGGAATGATGCCTTACAACTTTCTAAAAATAATGAGGATCCTCTAGAATGGCTCATCTTGTTTTCCTTTTCTAATAAACTGATGAGAAGAAAGATTATAAGTGAGCTTTTGTTTGTCATTTACATAGTCATTCTCTAGAAAATCAACTTTATGTCAAGGCTAGAGGCATAAGTTGGATAGTGAGTTATGTGGATGTCATGACTTTGGAAAATAACATAACTTTGGAAAATGTGGTTGCACTAGATATTGTAGTGGTGGGCATTATGACTTTGAAAAAAGTCATAGCTTCCTCCTCTATGTCAATATTTCTTTTGGTTTTCTCTTGTGTTTGTTTCCCCTCTTACTCTTTACCTCTTCTAAGTAATATGGATATGCACCTCTTTAGATTTCCCAAGTTATTACATGGTAATCCATTTATAATATTCTTTTTCATTTATAGTGATAGTTTACCTAGCTGATTCTCAATAATCATCATCACAATATTTGTATATTCTATCCTCATTTCAAACCTTTCCATTCTATTATTATGTAGAACATTCATTTTTTTTGTCTCTATAGTTGTGCAAGAATATTGTCTTCCCATGATTACTTTTATACTTAATTCAAGTAGTTATAATTAGAATTCGAGTCTTTTTTTCATTTGATATCCCATTGAGTTACTCCCAATTTTTTTATTATCCATTATTTTGTTGCATTTCCTCTTGACTTTCATATGATAATTTTTTGTAATTCTCATGTTCAAATGGTAGCATATAGGATCATTATTTTTGGGTCTAAACCCTCCATTCAATAAAATATTAGTTTTTTCCATTTGATACATGAGATTAAAATTTACTAGTTCTTTTTATTGCAAAATGACTATTTTTCCCATACTATGTCTTTTGTAATTTTGGGCACCAAATTTGTTTAAACATGCATTGAGTTCATCTCCATTGTGGTTAGTCTATTTAACTCCAATACTCTAGCTTGCTTTCCTCCAAAAGCTCTTTCATTCGATGTGTAGTAGTTTTTCTTTGCTAGCTCTTCAAATAGGAAATAGGCCTTCCCGGGTGACTTGGTCAAGATAGAACCACTATAGGCTACATCAAGTATGAATTATTGTAGAAGGTTTGAGCTTAGAACTCATAATTCTAATCAATTGAAAATTATCATATAGAATCTCTTGCTTCTTTTTGTTGAAATTGGATTATCTTTCCCCTGAGTTGCTAAATTATCATATAGTATCAATTGAGGTGGGAAGAAAATATTACAAAATCTTGCATAAGTTCATCTCAACTCTCAATTATTTCTCTAATAAAGTAGTATTGGAACTAGCTTTGTGTCTTTTCACTCTAAGAAAATGAAAGTCTTAACCTTATTGTATCCAAGCTAATAATATTCATTTTCACCCTTTCGCACAACTCAAAGAATATTGTGACATGACAATTTATATTTTCTGAAAATCATCCATCATACTTATATTGTTAAACCTTCAAACTAGCTTCAACTCAAAGTGGTTTTCTTGTATTGATTGTGGCTAAATCATAAAGTAACTATCCTTCATTATTGGCCGCTAATAATCTACCAAGGCATAGTGGGGAGTAAGGTGTTGGACAACATGTTCTCCACCCCTTGGGTTGTTTTCATTACTATCATTTTCTAGATTGCTTCCTCTCTCAGCTCTCAATATCAATAGATTCCTCCTTTTCCTATTAATTTCTAGGTATAGATGCATTAAATCAGTCCTAGAACTTCAACTAATATGAAGTTTGGTGGTTATAAAATAAACAACAAAAAATAACAAAGAAAAATAAAAATAAACAAAATAAATACTAAGTAATAATTTATATCCAAACACCTAGAAACATAACTACCATTTTGCAAGGATGGTTATGTCAATTCAAGTTAACTAATCAACAGAACAATACCTGGAAATGACACCAAAAATTTGTTGAAACTTTGTCAAAATATCAAAACTTATTTTTCATGGAATGTTCCCAAAAGCTCATAGGATGATTATTTTTGTCCAATGAAGTTCTATAAGGGTTATACTCGTACAAGAAGTAAAGATGGACAAAAGCCTAGATATAAATCCTAAATGGGTTGTATATGTAGTTTGACCAACCAATAATGAACGAACTATTACAATAGTTGAATAGATAAACTTGGGTTTTAGAAAATTGCTTATACTAATTTACTTACTTCCTTGGATATGATGATATTTATTTAGTATTTGAGCAATAATATGTTTGATTTCGAAATAAAGAGTTTATTAGTATGGAAATACTATACAAGGTAGATGTCATCTTTGGATTGTCACTACCATGGATGATCCCTTCATAGTTATACCCTTTATATTTAACTATCAAAACCATACTTATTCCATTCATGGGTAATTCATATATTTACTCATTTTAGTAAGTATGCCAACTCTCATTGATGACTAGTTTGAGTATGTATTTCTATTATGTATCTTCTAATATCATAAAGATGTTAAATGATATAGTAATAAATATATTTCTACTTTCGAATTCTCAGCATCATACATGTATCAATTAACATATGACTTTCTATGAATCTCACCTATAGAAATTATACAAGAGGAAATAACACATAGGCCTATAATCACCATACAAAATACTCCATTTCTATGTCTCCTATGACTTATCTATCATCGTCCATCATAGCTAATACATGACTTTCACACTATGTAAAAACTTCTAGGTTAGATATTCTACATAATTCACATATCACTTGAATATTAGTTTTTCATAAGATATGCATAATGGATTAGTCATAAATATATTTGTGTTTTCTACTTCGTAAGTAGCATACTTGCAATAATTAAACTTACCTTAATCATGAGTTTTCGCAAATAGGGTTTTATCACATATTAAGATTGAAAAAGTTGTTATTTCTTTCTTATAACACCTCATGAGAGTGTCCCATGACTTACTTATCAGCAACCATCATAGCTGATATGCATAAACTTATAACATAGTAAAACACTAGATTTTAGTTCTAAATACCATCCGAATCCATCAATATTCAAACCATAATATGATCACAAATATAAATATTTAACAATCACATCCATCATCATAATACAAGTAAAATAAATCAAACTTACTTCCCAATTTAGTCTGACATTGGAGAAGAATTTGGGTGAGATAATTAGAGTCACGTTTCATGAAATCAAGGGTTCTCAGTGATATCCATAGTGAGGATCTAAGTCTCAAAACTTAATTCTAACTAATTCTTGTTTGGATTCACTTTGGATTTATCCCTAATTTATGGTTTTATGTTCTCTTGAGCTCAAAACCTAATTAATCCTCTCTTTCTCTCTCTCTTATGAACAAATCTAAGTATTTATTTTATACTTTGGAATGCCATTTGAATCTTTTAGCTGGACGTCATGGCATTGGGTTAAGGTCATGACTTTTTCATCTCTTTAAATCTTTTCTAGAGTACAAAGTCATGATAACAAAAGATTGTTGTGATTGAAATAACTCCCCTCTACAGAACGAAGTCATAATGGCATGAATTCCATGAATAATGTTTTTCTTATCTAGATTACAATATCATGGTAGAAAGAATAACACAATTGAGACAACTACTCTATAGAACATAAATTCATGGTGATGAGAATGGCATGACATAGACAAATGCTTTATGGAATACAAAGTCATGACAATGAGAATGGTCGTGACTAAGGTATTTATTCTAAGTAGCATAAAGTTATGGTAGTAAGAATACCTAGACTTAGATATTTACTCTCTAGAACACAATATTATGGAGAGAATATTATAGCAATTGAAAATCATTTGGTATTATGTGATTTTTGGTTTTGTATTGATTAAGTCACGACATTGAAAAATATAAACACTTCTTATACTATTAAAGTACTACCTTTCTATGATGTGAAAATAAGTCTTAGTTGTTATTTTATTTTAGAAAGAGTATGATCACGTCTCCAAAAATATATCATGGCCATGAAAATAATTTTTCATGATAAAAAAAATTATGACAACTCTATGGTATAGTAATGATATACAAAAATTAGCATGACTTTTTTTGTAGAGTTGTAGTCTTGAGGCCAAGAAAGATAACCAAAAACTTCTAAGTACATTGTGAATAGTGTAACAAAGTCTAAACAAGAGTAATCTCATGACTTTCCATTGTTTTTTATCCCTCTAAGTCATCACTCCATTAAGTTTGTCAATATTACCCAAAATACTTCTGATTTCACTAGTATTCATTAAATTCCATCAAAACAATAATTTTATTTATTTTATGCCAAATTCAATATAAATACTTCAGAAAATCCATGTCAAACAACTCAAAAAAAGTTAGTACGTATTATGACTTTGTTACTTTCCTTAATTTTTATGTTTAAGGCAATGTCCCAAAATTTTGTTAGGTGATGGTCTCTCATTCAATAGGTCTTGCAAGTATATGGGTCATTGTTGTGACTTGGTTATAGTATCTCATTTTATTAGTTTGGTGGTATCCAAATAGCTCATTAATCATAGTGCCTTGTCAACTAAAACCACAAGTATATTGGTCATATACAAGTAGTAAAATAGGCTTTCATCCAAATATTAATCCCAAAGAAATTTTATCAGTAATTTAGTTTTTCAATAATGAGACAACTCCTTGTCCTAATGGTGGTCCCCTCATAAATATCCCCTCAGTATGTCACCAGCAAAGATAATAATGTATCAATGCTCAAGAGTTAATTATGATCTCAAACCTTTTAGGAAACCTCATCAACTACCCTTGATGGTTGCTTCATATACATACTCTTATTATATGATCTCAAATATCATAAAAATCACATATTGACATAATTTGTAAGTAGTTACACTTTTAAATTCGTAAGTACCATACTCATATAATTATTATATGATTCCCTCAAGTTTTACATATATGAACCATAAAAGGTAAAAATTAACTTACACTGGTTGTTACCACCTTACGAGTAAAAACATACTCATGCATGTCTTAAAGATTGCCTATCACCATCTGCATTGGTGATGATGAAACTCACATACTAAAGGTTAACCCCTTAGGAAGGTGTGGTGTATAACATATATCCCAATTGATATGCAAAAGCATTTATACATTTGGATTCTTAAGTACCACACTCATGATGATACCCAAATTTTGAGTTTCAATATATTGGTTTATCTCTTATATCATAGTCAGAAAAGCTACCACCTCCTTTTTAGCATATGCATGAGTGAGCCTCATGGTTTATCTATCACCATCTACCATGATAATCTTGCATAAACCTACCAAAAGTCAAAACATTAATTCAAATTCTTTTTAATCATTATCCATCAATATTCATACATAGAATAAATCAAACTATGCATTCATTCATAAACAAAATCAAGTTAAACCATATATGTCAAATTACACTAACTCTAGACTCATGCTAGTTTAAAACAAAATTTTGAATTCATTTTAAGAGGAGAGAGGTTTGAGAGCCACACTCTCCAACTCTAAGGATTATAATTAATCTTGTGTCAATTCCTTGCTTATGGAACCCCTAATGAATGTAAAATTTATCTCTAGGGTTTGGTAGTTGTCATGGTTTTGCTTGTCACATAATTAATCTTCTAAAATTTTCTTTCACTTTTATACTCAAGTGACCTTGCATTACTTTAAGTAGGAAGTTATAACTTTTAAAAGAATATCATAACGTTGACCTTCATCTCTTCGGCTTGAGGTTGCAACTCAAAAAAATGGTCATGATTATAGTATACATCTTAATCTTTTATAACACATACTAACAATGTTGGTAATGTCTATGACTTGAGTCTAATCCTTTCTAACAAAAAGTCATGGAGCAATGAAATGACTATGATTTCATGTCATTTTTATATCTGTAGTCCATAAGGACCATGATACTAGGAAGTGACTATGGAGTGGAGATGACTTCTTATGTTATTTTATCGCCATTATATTGAGTAGAGGCTATGGTGTCGGCAATTAATCAACTTGAATTTTATATGGTCTTGACACTAAGAAATATTCTCGATGCTAAGAAGGTATATTTTTGTTGGTTGTGGTCATAGCATAGAAAAATAGATGTGGTGAAAAAGTTTTCCTCTCATATATCTTAAGTGTTTGAGGTACTATGGGTGGCCATAGAACTAGCCTTCTCTTTTCTCATATATCATGTTGTCATGACACTACCAGGATGCCATGGCATTGATAATTAACTTTAGCATACAAGTCACAACAATTTCTTCCTTTAAGGACAAGGGTTGTGGCATTGGAAATGGAAATATTTGAGTAATATTCTATATAATATGTGGTGTCCCAAAAGTCATGGCTTTGAATGATCACCATGACTTTGGCATAAGTAATTGTGGCTCTATAATTTTTTGTAGCTTAAAAGTCATGACTTTGTAAAAAATTCATGACTCTGAATTAAGACTACAACCTTATTAAAGATAAAGTAATGACTATATGAAATTAGTTGCGACCTCTAGAACAAGATGGATACTTAGTTGTTGTGATGAATAATTAATGTCATTGCCATTTAAATTTTGTGAGTTAAGTATGACTATGATTCTATGATGATATCATAGTCACTAAGAATATATTGCACATTAGAAAGATTGTGTTAATAAGTTAATAGGTTCATTGTGTACAAGAATTGTCTCAACCAATTAGATAGAGTTTTGACCAAAAATAGATGCTTAAACTAAATGAGACTCACTAAGCTATCCACTCTACTAAATACATCCAAAAACTTATTGATTTTATGACTATTCATAAACTATCAAAATACACTAGAATGTCCGGTAGTTTGGCTTTTAAACAAACTTACAGACTAAAATAATTATTCATTCCCAAGTCATATCTTTTCCCATCAAAAAAAAAGAAAAAGAAATATAACATCCAAACATTTCAATTTAGTTGAACATAATGGATACACCATCACAACATAGGAATAAACAACAAAAATATAAAGCATAGAAATGATAGAGGTGACAGATGTGATTTCTCTTTAGCATCATACTCCTTGAAAGGAAAATTATAAATTGAGTATTCAAAAGGTAGCAGAGAAATAGATGGCCCTTTTGAATTTTCCCTCTATGTAGATTACTTATCCAAAATCTTTGCCAAAATATCATAGAGAGCCTCTTATCTTTTTCCACTTGAATTTAATACAGCTTTAAAACTTTCCATCACAAAATAAAAATAATTTTGGTTTGCACTATACTTTTTTTATTTCATCCATATGACCACCCACTAGTGCTCATTATATGTAATTTCATTCCCATGATCCCATCTGCTATGTCTTTTTTCTTCATTACAATTTTTCAATCTTCCACAACCAATTTTTATAGAATTCCAACTAACTCGGTACTTCCCATTAGTCCATTATCCATGCATCTTATTCCATTCTTCAAAAGTTTGTAAGTTCTATCTTCAAACTTATCTTACTTTGTGACAAAAGTTATCTATTTTCATGGTGTACTTTTCTCACACCATATCATACTTTCCAACATTTTATGCTACTCATGTGGATATGGAATGGATCTCACTTTTTAGATCATCCTTATTTCACTCAACACTCTACATTATATTTTCTTTAATATGCAAAATATTCATAAACATGCCACTATGTGTAGCTATGGAATGCTTAGTATGTGGGTTAGCTCATATTTTGTGTTCTTGCCCTTTTTTATGTATCTTGTGTGTCACTTGTAGTGAAGGATGAGCATTCTTCCCAAATTTCACTCGATCCTTCCCCTTCGAGTATTTGTTTCTTTCCTTTTCTATCTTCTTCAATTTGCCTCTTTATTCCCAACAAGGGGGGGGGGGGGGGGGGTACTATCGGACACATTGTAATGACTTGTATATCCTTAGAAACTGTATTAGCTAAGCATAATAAAGTAATTAATAATAGGATGGTTAATTAGTTGGTTCGCAACTTCATCCTTGAGAAATCTAAGAATCAATTTCTCTAAAATATATCTCACATCAAAGTGGTACCTAATGAGAGTTGCATATAAAAATATCACTCTCTCCAGAATAATCATAAAAACATAGAGAGTCGATAAGAAAAATGAGCATATAAAATATAACGAAACTTTACTCACTTCTATGAGTTCTTTCCTAATCAAATATGTAAATATGCTCTTCAATATCATCCTCCAAGAATCTTTACTATTTTCAATAATTTAGTGATAACTAAACAATCTATTTCTCTATGAAGAGATTTGAAATCCATGCATTCTTTTGCCCCTAGGAATCCAAGTAGCTCATTAATGATTATTCCCCTATCAAAATGAACCTAAATCTCTCTCACATAAAAGATTTTTCCCTTCCTATCATCCTAAATTTGCATAGAACTCAATCACAACTAAGGTGTTTCCTCATTCTCTATATATACGAAAAAAAATATTCAATTCAACTTTTTAATAATATAATCAAATGAAAGAATGAATTTGCTAAATACACTCTCTATAATAAACTTTTTTTTTTTGCAAAGTATAGAATTCATCCATCTCTACCCAATCTCTATATCAAAATTCATATTGGACACTATGACTTCGGGTGGCATCTCTATGACAGTAGGTTTTTTTCTCTTTCTTTTCTCTTTATGGCTCATCTCCATGATATTTTTATTTTGTGATTTTATTTTCATTGTCAATTTAGAAAGCTAAGAGAATTTGGGATGGAGTGTCATGACATAAATAGAAAATTAGGATTTTTTTTGTAGAGGAGATTTGAGAGTTATGTTTTTATAGTCATGATCTGGTAATTAAAGATCATGACTCTATGAGTTTGTATTTCTTCTGTAAATAAAAAGTCATGGCTTTATAGCAAGTAGTATCTTCGAAGTCATAGAATTGCATCAAAGTCATAATTTTCAATATAACTTTTGTAATACTCTTCCTTCTGTAGCACAAAAGTCACCCCTTTGAAAAAACATTCATGCCCATGTCATGTAACTTCAATTAATAAAGTTTTTCTTTTGTAACACCAAAATTATAGCTTTAAAAAACTTTAATGGCCTTGTAATTTAGCTTCTAATGAATTGTGTTTTTTTATAACACCAAAGCCTCAACTATAAAAAACTATCATAACTTAGGGAAAAAATTCTAGATAAATTAGCTTGAATTAGCTATTATTTTGGATATTGGGGGGGGGGGGGGGGGGGGGGGGGGGGAATTTATGGCTAGCCCCTCAAAACTTCTTTATCTATGTTGAAAATCTTAATAGTCCATGCTTGCTTCTTAGTATATTGTTTTAATTCTTTCTTTCTTATATATTCTATATCATTCATGCATGATGGAGAATTGATTATCTTTCAGCCACATAATTAGTTTGTGTATTTTTCTTCTTCTTTATTTTCTCTCTAGACTTGATATTATAAAAATTCTTTGCTTTATTAGTTTCAAGCACATTCAACTTTTCAACTTTTTCTAATTTAGACACCAAAGCATAATGATCCACCTCAGCTTCTTCTTCTTGAATGAGACCATGTCTTCAAGTTTTTTTTTCAAGATTTTCTGCCATAGATATTTCTGTACTAGCTATAGAGATTGCAACAATCACCTCATCTTCTTCTTGAATAGTTGAGGTCATATCTTGGATTTTCTCTTCAAAAATTTCTAC
Source organism: Sapria himalayana (assembly GCA_029783825.1). Taxonomy (NCBI): domain Eukaryota; kingdom Viridiplantae; phylum Streptophyta; class Magnoliopsida; order Malpighiales; family Rafflesiaceae; genus Sapria; species Sapria himalayana. Next base: position 13,611,750 of record JAREIK010000088.1, read on the forward strand.
CACAATTATCTTTGTATTAGCCATAAAAATTGAGAGGTTATGTTTTCAATTTTCTCATCTAGCTTTTCTATCACAATTATCTTTGTATTGGCCATTAACATTTCATCATTCACTTCTTCCTCTTCTCTTTGAATAAATGAGGTGGCGTCTTTAATTTTCTCATTTAAATTTTCTACCATTTTCATTTCTGCCTTAGCTATAAGGATTTCTAATTTAGCACTTTGTACTTTATTCATGTCTTCTTCTCTCACTCTCTCCATTGTCTCATTCTTTCATCTTCAAGAATAGTCTCTCTTTTTAATTCTCTTAGTAATTCATCAAGTTTAGCTATCCATAAACATTCTTAAGATAGTTGAGATTCATATTATAACCTCTTTTAATGGCTTTTATATCCATAGTCTTCATAACTCTATTTTTATTAACAATAGAGTTGATTCTAGTTTTTATAAGGTTCATAATATAAGTCACTTTTGTAAGCATGATGAGTCTCATTGATATTATAATTTTGAACATTCTTGCTCACTTCTATTGCAATTTTCTCAAAATGTCACTCGTATGTTTCATTTTCCTCCCATAGCTTTTTAAGATAATGGTTATGAAGTCCTAAATAATTGGCTATGCATTTTTATTTTTTAGATTGTTGGCTAGAAAGAAAAAAAAATAAGAAACACACAAGCAAATCAAAAAGAAAACTATCCACCTTCACATAAGTTAACAAGATTTAGCTTTAGGATTTGGATATATTTATCAAACCTAATGCTATCTAAACTACTAAAAAGGAATAATTCTTTTATAAGAATAATGATGTCAATTTATATTTACTAATTAAACTAAATAATTCTCAAATATGATACCAAAGACGTATTGAGACTTTGTTATGCTACCTAATTTTATCAGTTAGGTGATATCTCAAAATCTTGTTAAATAAGATATCTTATCAACTATAATTTATAAGTACATGGGTCTTACAAGTAGTAAAATAGACTTTCATCCAAATATCAATCTCATATGGATTGTATCATCAGTTTATTTATTCAACAATGAGACAACCCAATTTTAGTAAAATGAATACTTAAATTATTATAAATACTTAGGTCCATTATTTATATATTTAATTTATGTAATACTATTTAAGTTGCTCAATTTATATTATATTATACATAGAATAAAGGTTGGAGTGTTGTGCAATGATTCATTGCCCTAAAGGTATATAAGGTTGGTGTCACCAATTAAGCTCATTCCAATGGTGATCCCCTCATAACTTTTCTTTTGATATATCACTATTGAGATGATATTTCATCTCTACTCAAAACTAATCAATAATCTCATAACATTTAAATAACTTTGTTAATTACCCCTGATAGTTACTTCATATGTATACTTTTATTCCCTAGTATAAAATATCATAAAAATCATAGTTTGACATGGTTTGTAAGTATTTCCACTTTCAGCTTCATAAGCACCATACTTGTATTATTAATATGTGCTTTTCTCAAGTTTTATCAGTAAAAACCATACAAGTAAAATTAATTCACAAGGGTTATTGTTATCTTTTAAGTCATAACATACTCATGTATGCCCCAAAAATTGTCCATCCCATCCTCCTCAGTGATGATGTGACTGACACTAAAGGTGAACCCCATGGAAGAATATTCTATATAACATTCATCCCAATTAAGAATTAGTAATTTAAAGATGTGTATAATGGATTGACATATAAAAGAATATGCACTTTTGCCTTCGTAACTCCATAGCTATGATAATTAATATACCCAAAATTTAGGTTTCAACATATAGGTTTATCATGTGTATTACAGTTAGAAGGGTTGTCACTTCCTTCCTACTATATGCATGAGTGAGCCTCATGGTTTATCAATCACCATCTGACATGATAATCTCTCACAAACCTACTAATATTCAAAACCCTAATTAAAGTTCTATTTAATCACCATCCATCAATATTCATACATAAAATAAATCAAACAATTCATTCATTCACAGATAAAACTATTTCACATCATATATCTCAAATAACATGAAACCTAGACTCATGCTAGTTTAGTACAAATTCTCAAATACATTTTTAGAGAAAAGAGTTTGAGAGTCTTGCACCCTAATTCTAGGAATTAGAATTAATCTTACATCTATCATTTGCTTATTATATTCTTTAAAAATGTGTAAGTTTTCTCTAGGGTTTGGTAGTTTTTATGGCTTTACTTATTGTATAAGGGATAAGAATAGGAGAATGAAAAATATTCTAAAATTTTTCTATCTTCCACTTTTATATGTAGGTAACCTTGCATTAGTCTAAGTAGGAATTTATGGCTTTTAGAATAAGGTCACAACTATAGTCTTTATCTCTTTGTCTTGTGGTCGTCGTGACTTTAGAAAATGACAATGTCTCTAGTTTGCATCTTGATCTTTCTGTGATATGGTCATGATAATAGAAATTACTATGACTTATGCCTAATCTCTATGTAATATAAAGTTGAAATAATGTGAAATAGTTGTAGCTTCATGTCTTTATCTATTTGTAGTCCATAAAAGGCCACAACACTGAGGAGGGGCTATGGAGTGAATATGGATTCTCATTTTGTTATATAATTGTGGAATTATGTAGAGACAATGGCATTAGCAATGACCTTTCTTGAGTTTTATATGGTTGCAGTACTGAGAAATAGTCATACTGATAAGAAAGTCTTTCATGTGTTGATAGTGGTAGTAGCACTAGGAAATGACTGTGGTGCAAAAGTTTTCTTTCATATCTCTTAAGTGTCTATAGCACTGTGGGTGGTTGTGGTACTAGCATTGTCTTCTTTCATATATCAACTTGTCACAACACTTATAGGATGTCATGAAATTTGAACTTGGCTTGAGCATACAAGTCACGATTATATCTTCCTTTGAGGACATGAGTCATTACACTTGAAAATAGTTATACTCGAGTAATATCCTATATAATATTTAGTATCCCAAAAGTCACAACTTTGAATAATTATCATGACTTTGGCATGAGTAATTATGGCTCTATAATTTTATATAGCTCAAAACTCATGGATTTGTTAAAATATCATAGCTATGACTTGAGAATTTTAACTCATATTAAAGATAAAGTTACAAGATTATAAAATTGGTCATGACCTTGAGCACTGTAGGATACTTGGTTACTATGATAAAGAAGGAATCTCACTACCATTAAAATTTTTTGAGCTAAGTTTAGTCGTAACTACATGATAATATTATAGCTATTAAGAATATGCCATATAGTTAAAAAAACTATGCTAATGAGTTGGTAGGGTCATTATATACAAGAATTTTTCTTACCAATTAGATATTGTTTTGGCCAAGAATGAAAGCTAAATTATTCGAGGCTCATTCATCTATCCTATCAACTAAAATCTCAAAAAAATTATTAATTTTATGACTATTCATCATAAGTATTCAGAATACCAAAGTCATAAATAAACCCATTATATCTTTATTTTCATATCTACACATCATTATATACTACCAAAATATACTAGAATATTTAGTAATTTGGACACTAGATAGTCATACAAATAGTAAAGTATAATTTTATCTTAATAATGATCCAATATTTATTATGTAAGCATTTTGATCAATTAATGATGAGTCAACTACTACTCTAGTTCAAAAGATAACATTATGTTTTTAGTAAGAATATTATATTTTATGATTAGTTCATTTTATTATGTATGATAGCTTTTCTAAATAGCTTGGATATTATTTTATTTGGTTACAAGAGGAAGGTTGGACTATTGTAAAATATTTTAGTGCCGTAATAGCATATAAAAAGGTTGTCAATTATTAGGTCCTCCCCAATGATAGTCCCCTCATAGTTCTATCCTCGATACTTTACCACTGAATTAACAAATCAATCATGCTCAAGGGTTATTTATAAGTCTATTTTAGGTAACGTATCAACTATCCATGATAGTTATTTTGTATATGTATTTTTATTCTCCACTGTGTCATATAGATATGAACTAATATGGTATTAAAGGCAGTGAGTACCATATCATAATTATTAATATATGCTTTCCATCAATCCCACTAGTAGAAGTCATATAGAAAGAAATTCATAGAACTATTACAACCTTATGAGTAACCTCCACCCATGCATATCTCATGGCTTACCAATCACCATCTACCATGATGACACATGACTCACGGATTAAAAATAAAATTCTTATGACAACATTCTATAAGCCCCCATATATACTGAGGGTTAGTTCATATAAGATATGCATAATGAATTGACTTATAAAAGCATTTGTGTTTTCTTCTTTATAAGCACCAAACATGCACCATAAAACTTATCTCAATATTTGGTTTTGACATATAGGTTTTCTCATGCATCACAATCAGAAAGGTTTTCACTTCCTTCATATGATTATGCATGAGTGAGCTTCATGGCTTATCTATCATTATCCATCATGATAGTAAGGACAAACTCATCAATAGTAAAATCCAAATTTTAATTTTACATAAATATCATATCCATCATAATCAAATCACAAAAAAATTCACAATATAAAAATTCATGAATTAAGTATCCATCACATGAAATAAAATACATCAATCCTAGATCTCAATTTAGTCTGACATTAGAAAGAAATTCACATGAGATAATTTGAGATGCATCATATAAAATCTTAAGTTCCCCAAGATAACACTCATGAGAGTCTAGGAATCTAAACTAAAATCCATAATTCTTGTCAGTGCAACTAAGATTTTCCCCTAGATGGGAGTCAAAATTTAAGCCCCCTCCCTTTCTAGGGTTTATGCTAGTGCCTTGTATCACCTCTTAGCTCATAAATCTTCTTTAGGTTAGAGAAAATTTGTGCTCCAAAAATACTAGATTGTCATCACTTTTCCATGGCCTAAAAGTTTCAATAATTCTTTCATTGTCTTCTTTTATACTCGAATAGATGGGTGTTAATTTTAAGTTGATATTCATGGCACTTAGTAATACCATGAATTTGGCTTTTTGTCTCTGTAAAACAAAATCATGGTACTAGGAATAAGCTATAATTTTAATCTATTTCTTGTATTAGATTGTTGTAGTGTTGGGAATGACTATGGTGGTATATTTATTTTTATAATATAAAGGCATAGCACTAGGAATGACTCATGTCTTTGGTCTCTCTCTTACATTAGATAGCCATCATGTCAAGAATGATTGTAACTATGTATTTCATCGTTGTAACCCAAAGTCATGGTATTACAAATGAGTCATTGCTCTGGTATTTTCTCAAGAGCAAAATTCATGACCTTGGAAATAATGGAAGCTCATGTAAATGATCTCTAGAACTCTATATAGCTAAAAGTCATGATGCTTCTCTAGTGTCATGGTTTTGTAGTAGTCATGATGACTTTGTAATGAGAAAGCCATGATGTTGGAAAATACTATGACTTTAGCACTAGTTGGGTATTTTGTTATTATGAAATAAAATTAATATTCTAGTCATAAACATTATCATAAGCTAGTATGGTTGTGACTCCAAGAGATTTTTATGGCTAAAAAGAATATTTTACATACTAAAATGATTATGATAATGAGATAATAGATTATTGGTGTACGAAAATTAATATGACTATTTGTATAAAGTTTTATTCAAAAATTATCTTATAAACTCAATGAGATATAACAATGTTAGGGAACAATGAATACTATGACTTTATATGACTCTTTACTCTCTTCATTCTCAACAAATCCACCAAGTCTCAAATTGTATACAAAAACCATCCAATTTTATTATTATTCATCATAATACTTCAAAATTGTAATTTAGTGAAATTATTCTATTTAAAACCTTTTTATATATAAATACATTATACATAATCACCAAAATAATAATTATTATTTGGTATTTAGCATACTAAAAAGACTCACACACTAAAGTAATTACTCATTCTTGAATAATTAATCCCCCTCTAAAAAATATATAACTTTTTATCAATCGCTAAAACCATCAACATAATAAGTTTACAATAACATAATATCCATGAAAACGAAAATATATATCAATGAGAAGAGAAAAGTTGGTAGTATGAATTTCCTTTAGAATCAAACTTTTTAAAGGGGAAATAAGCTCTCGAGTTCTCAAATGGTAATATAGAAATGGATGGTATTCCTGAATCTCTCTTATTGATTACTACTCAATCCAATATTATCTCCATAATATTATACAATATCTCTTGTCTTTTTCTAATGGAGTTTAGTGAGCTTTCAAAAGATCTCATTGCAAAATATAATTCTTTCTATTTTTTATTATAATTATTTCTAGTTCATACTATATTTTTTAAATTTCTCAATGCATTGGTACTCTCAAATTATATATGTCACTTCTAACTATTTCATATCTCATCACCACTATTTTATTTTGTTATATATGTTGTGATGGTCTCATAAAGCCTACTGAATGATTACATGTCACCAACTACCTTGATGACACATGACTCACATACTAAAGGTGAAACCCTTAGAATGGATTGGTTTATAAAAATATTCATACTTTCAACTTCATAAGTATTATACTCAAATATTTAAACTTACCTCAATGTAGGTTTTGAAGTATAGATTTGTCTCATACACCATAATTAGAAGGGCTATCACTTTCTTGTTACAATTATGCATGACTGTGCTTCATATCTTATCTGTCATTATTCATAATGATAACATGCATAAACTCATAGATAATAAAACTCTAATTTTAGTTCTACATGGATACCAAATCTATCAATAACCAAACCAAAATAGAATTCAAACATAAAAATCTATTACTTAAGCATCCATCACAGAAAATAAAATACACAAACCCTAAACTCCAACATTGAGAAGGAATTCATATGAGATAAATTTAAATATATCTTATATAATTTTGGGTTCCTAATGACAGACCTCAAGGGTATTTAGTAATCAAATCCTAAACTCATTATTATTATTCATGTGCCTTGGATTTTTCCTTGAGTGGGATTCAAAGTATGTGCCCCATCCTCTTAGAATTTATGCTTGTGCCTTACTCTTTGCTTGTGGATCTCCCCTATATTTGGGCAAATTTATGTTCAAACCCTTAAATTTTTGTCATTTTTTTGTAGCCTAGAATTTTCATGAATTCTCTTGTTTTGCACTGGTATACTAGAATGTTTGGGTGCAAGATTTAAGTGGAAAGTCATGACACTGGGAATGAGTCATGCCTTTAGTCTCTTTATTACATCATATTTTCATGACACTATGAATGACCATAACATATATTTTATCTCTATAACACAAAGTTAGTGTGTTAAAAATGAACCATAGCTTTGATCTCACTCTTACATAAGATTGCTATTGCAGTGAGAATGAGCGTGGCTATGTATTTTATCTCTGTAATACAAAGTCATGGCTAGAGGTGTCAAACGGGATATGTCATGCCATGCATGACATGTCGCATGGTCTACTGGCCCAGCAAGGCATGGAGGCACAACCATGTCGACCATGTTGTGCATAAAAAAATGGCCATGTGGCCAACCAATTACAATCGACCATGTGGCCATATTTTTTTAAATAAAATAAAGCATCCTAGTCAAATTTAAAAAAAATAAAATAAAATAATCCAAGTGACCTCCTGACTGGGATCCCATCAAATGGTCACCCGGGCTAGTTTACCATGTCATCGGACCAGGCATGTAGGGCATGCCTGGCCCACCATGAGGCATGGTTCATGCCAGCCCATCACAACGTGAACTGTGCTCAGGGATAGCCTGACCTAGCCTAAGGCATGGTTCTAGTCCATGCCATGTTGAACCAGATATTACTGAACCGAGCTGTACCCCGGGCCATGCCCAGGCTACTCGACCCATTTGACACCTTTTTTCATGACACTATAAATGAACATAACTTATGTATTTCATCTATGTAACACAAAGTCATGACACTTGAAATGAGTTATGACTTTGGTCCTTTCTCAAGAGCAGAAAGTCATAGCCTTGAAAATTATTAACGCTTGAGTATTTATAAAACTCTCTATAACTAAAAGTCATTGTGTTAAATAAGCATCATGATTTTTTCATTAATCTTGGTGGTTCATAATGAGAAAATCATGATATCATAAGATATTATGGCTTTTAGCATATATTAGGTACTTAGTTATTGTGACATAAATTAATATCATAATAACCATAAAAATATCATAAGCTAGTGTAATTGTAACTCCAAGAAAGTTTCAAAACTAAAATGGATATGTTGCATACTAAAATAATTATGTAAATGATATGATAGAGTTGTAGCATATGATTATTTGTATATGTTTCATTTATAATTTGTATAGAGCTTTAGCCAAGAGTGAACACTAAAACTATATTATAAGCTCAATGATGTGTAATGAAATTATAGCACATTGAATGTTATTACTTTACATGACTTATTCCCCTGCTCAACAAATCAACAAAGTCTCATATTTTATAGGAAAATCATTTAATTTCACTATTATTCATCATGATTCATCAAAACTATAATTTAGTGAAATAATTATATTTAAATTTTTTTTCTATATAAACACATCATGCATAATTACCAAAATAATTATTATTATTTGGTTTTTGGCATACCAAATAACATGTGGCATGATGAACAAGCTGAAGTAAAAAGTGAATTTGCAAAGTTAGAAAATGATAGTGATTAGGATAATTGGTGTCCCATTATGATGAATCGGTAATTATTTACTTAGCTGAGGTACCTAGTGTGATAGGTGTTGAAAGCTAATATATTAAATACATAGTTGGCATCTAGATAATGTTGTTTCACACGAATACCCATCTCATATATTATTAATATAAAAGTTATGTATAGTATTAATATAATAAATAGATCTATTTATTTCTCATATAATAAATAGAGGTTTTGCAACACTTTGTGCAAAAAGTGAATATGTTCTTTTAGAGTCAAATCAGTTTTGAGAAGCAATACTAGGGTTTAGACATATGTTTAAAAATAATGATGAGTTATGTAATGCAATATACCTGATATCTTTTAGTAGAAGGTTTCAATACAAATACAAGAAGATCTCACCTAAAGCATTTATTTTTATGTATGTAATTGAAGGTTGTACTTAGAAAATAACATTTCATATTGTTGAAAGAAAGCAAATTTTGTGGGTTCATAGTTATGAAGCTAGTCATAATCACATAGCTAAAGATGAGTGTTCATCTCAAGTGGTAATTTGTTCAAAGATAGGTACTGATGTTATCAAAGAAATCTTGCAAACAAATTCATGCTATACTCCTTGAAAAAAATGCAAAGATTTTGCCAATGAGCATGGAGTTGTGTTAATATATCACCAAGCTTGACACCTTATAAAGAAGGCACAAAATAATATTTTTGGAGCTCTATGTGACTCATACATTTTTGTTCCTTAGTTGTGCCATAAACTAAGAAAAATTAACCTTGGAGCCATTGTTGAGTATATTAGTAATGAAAGATATTTTATGTAATTTTTTATTGTTCATTCCTTTTCTATTGAAGGATTCCTCAATGGGTGTCAGCCAATATTAGTTATTGACTCTCACCACCTTAGTGGTCAATATATGGGAGATATTTTGCATGCTATTACATATGATGAAGATGATGGAATGCTTCTCTTAGCCATGACTATTATAAGTTCAAAAAACTATGTAGATTGGTTTTGCTTCTTGAAGAAATTGAGGGAGGGGGGGACGGGGTTTGTGTTGAATGACATGAATGTTGTCATTATATCAGATATGCATAATAAAATTTTGGGTAGTATTTTAGAACTGTTTGGATAAAAAATCATGCATATTGTTTATAGGACCTGGAGAAGAATTTTACCACTTTTTTCAATGGGAAAAATATTAGAGAAAAGAAATGCAAAAAAAAAAGATGTTTGGTTGTTTCAAGATAACATTGTGCATGCTAGATTAGATGATAACTGCAATAAGGTATTCCAACATCTTGTCAACTTTAGTGAAGAGCTAGTAAAGTGGCCTTTTAAAAAATAATCTTGAACATTGGGCAATGTTAAAGTCCCCTAAGAAATGTTGGAATAAAATGAACACCAATATTATGGAGTCCTTCAATAAATGGATGGAAGATGAGTGTCAATAAATAGTTTTCTCAATGTTGTTGTTGCACATGGATAAACTTTTGGTCATGTTAGCCAACCATATTAGTGTGACAAAGAAGTGAAAGAGTATGATTGGACCTAGAATTGGGAAAAAGTTAAAAGTTAAATATCATGAGGAAAATTTTATTTCTATCATGCCATATTTTGGGTGGAATTTAGTGCATACTAGGATGGTTTATTTGTTTTTGAAGATTAACTAACGAACTTGTACTTGTATTTCATGGAAAATGTCTAGATTACATTATCCTCATGCATGAACTAGTATCCACACAATGAGATATAATATATAGGACTATCTCCATTCAACATTAAATTTTGTCAGGTCCATTCAATTCTTTTCTGACACAAACCATGCATAAAATTTATTCAGATAGCACTGTGAAAGATAGAGAAAAGAATCATATCCTAATTTCTAACACCCACTTGTGAGATGTCCATCTGGGTATCTCGACAAAAGTATTTGAGCCACAATTTAGCAAGAAGATAGCTAATTAATGCTCTTGATGTACAGGCATTTTCTACAATCAATCTAAGTGTAAAAAACTAATTCCATGACTAAATATTTATTTGATGGTAATATTTTCAGTGGCAATTCAAGTGTTTAGTGCATTTCCTTGTTTGTTGGAATTCGAGCTTGTATGTTATGCTACTGTAGATTGGATACTATTGTGGTTGTTATAATATTTTGGTAACTATAATTTCAATAGTTGTGGTCTAAAGTAGTTGTTTATGAAAACTCATCTTTGGTTAAGAATATATTTATTGATTTAAAAGTACCAATTGAAGTCATGATGCCATCAAATATATGCTATGACCTAAGAAATAATGTGGAATTAGATCTATAGTATCCTCCTCAAAATCTCAAGTTTATGACTTTGTACTAGAATTATGATTTCTAAAGTTTTATACCCTAAACATATATATTTTGGTCCAGAACATAAAATTGAGCAATATGTATATAATGGACTTCCTGTACATATGAATAAGTCAAAAGTTATATGACCCATTAAGAAAAAAGACAAGACTATAAAAATTAAGGGAAGAATAATGGAATAACTTACACTATAGGAATGCCGTCATATTTTGGTAATGGATACATATTGATACTTATCAATATATTTCTAATGATATGAGGGTAAACAAGTTGTGTGATAAACTAGAATTTATGTTTGAAAAGAACATCTTTAGAAATAAAATAGTAATCATTAGATGTCTTTAACTAGTAAGAATTGTAGTTTAATATCAGTACCCATCAAAATCTTTCAAGGGCTGGTGAATCAACTTACTTCCATGACAATGCTCTTGGTAGACGAGCTGCTAGCTTGTCTAATATTGAGCTCACTTCCAAATAGTAAAGATAACTTTGTGGTTTCCATGATAATGAATCACTTATAGGTGTCATGTCAGTGCACATCATCTCAAAAAAAAAAAACTATTGTCCAAAGAAGCAAGGAAAAATAAAAATAGAGGAACTTATCATGGTATTCTTATTTCTAAGAGACATGGTAGGAGCACCATGAGGTACTCATTAAATAAAGGAAGAACTCATTCTTCCAAAAGAAAATTGCAAAGGAGAAAAGTAGTCATGTATTACAACTATAACAAGATGGAACATATGGAAAAATACTTGATGCTAGTTAGCAATAGTGCACTAGAAGAAATATACCAAAGGGAGAGGATAACGTCACTTATAAAAGTGATTTGATCCTAGTTAGTAATGATAATTTTGTTAATCTAGTATCTCAAAAGAGTGATTGATATATTGACTCGGGATGTTGGGCAATAGTGGTAATACTTTTTTACTATTATATTAACTTGTTTAATACTTACACACTTAGTGATTATGGCATAATAAAAATGGGAAATAGTGAGCTATCATAGATTTTGGGCATGAGAGATATTTGTCCACATATGTAGACAAGACATCAAATGATGCTAAAATATGTTCGATACATACTGGACTTTCTTTTAACTTGATGTCAATAGACATGCTGAATGACATGGGATGCATGAGTTATTTTAGTAGTAATTAGTTGAAATAAACCAAGGACACATTTGTTCTTTGAAAGGGGCAAGAATGTGAGTGCTTTGTGTGTCACTCAAAAAAAAAAATACCTAGAGATGAGGTAAATGTTCTCCAACAAAAGAGTAATATTGATCTATGACATAGGAGACCTGGTTATATTAGTGAGAAGCACCTTCAACTTCTAGCATGAAGAAATATCTCATCATTTGATCATGGAACCTTTCTTGATGAGTATACGAACTATGGCTAAAAAACTAGAGAGCATCTTTTCACTCTCTTACACCATCGAGTAGATTGAACATTCTTGATATTATTCATACCAATATCTACTCTATGTAGAGCATAATATGTAGTAGGGCCCTTTACTTTTTCATATTCACAAATGATTAATCTAGGAAAATATGGGTATATACTTTGAAAACTAAAGATATAATCTTTTCTTTTTTAAAAGATTTTCATATTATCGTTAAGAAAAAGACATATAGGAAATTGATATCGATATGTTCTTATAATGGGGAAGAATATCAAAGTCAATTTGATAGCTACTATATATTACATGGCATTAGACATCAAAAAGTACCAATCAAGATATCTCGATGAAATGATATTGTTTAATGGATGAATTAGACTATTGATGAGAGTGTTTGGTACATGCTTTATCATATATATCTTACCAAACAATTTTAGAAAAAAGTTGTGCATATGGTTGTTCATGTAATCAACATGAGTCCTATCACAACTCTAGATAGAGATGTTCCCAATAAAATTTAGACTAGGAAATATATCTCTCATGATCAATTATGAGTTTTTGGCTACAAAAAGCCTTCTTTCTTATTCCAAAAGATGAAAAATCAAAACTTGATGACATTGCATATTAATGCATCTTCATTAACTATGGATACGGGAAGTTCAGTTATAGACTATGAGAACATTTCACCAAAAAGCTTATTCAAAGTAGAGATGTGATTATTCTAAAGGATAAATTAGTGGATGATAGTTTTCCAAGAAGAGATAAGAACAATTCCATAAATATATAGATTTTCAAAGATATAGTATTGGTTCTTTTCATTGATCATCCTAATCAAGGAGGAGGAATTGAGCAACTATCTCATGATTCCAAGCCATATGATACACCTAATTTTTATCGATCCTAATATGTGTCTATTAAAGATGTGAGGGACCATATTCTAGCTAAAACCAGTGTCAATTATGAATGATGATAATTTTTAGTCAAAATTGAGAAGATAATTTAGGCCTAGCTATGTATTCTCTAGATTTTATGATTACATATTACTTATGGATATTAGTAAGAATGAGTCTTTTCATGAAGTCATCTCACTTAAGAATAATGAGGAATAGATTTAGGTTATTCAAAAAGAGATGGAGTTTCTTCATGTCAATTGGTCTTAGATATGGAACTTTTATCGAAAGGGAATCATGCTTTAAAAAATAGATGACTTTTCAGACTAAAACCCAAAGATGATATTTCTCAACCAAGATATAGAGCTCGACTTCTTGGTTAGTAGTCAAATGTTTTAGTCAAAATAAATAAATCAATTTTGATAAGATATTTTCTCTCATTGTGAATATACCTTTTATTTGAGTAGTTCTAATTATGGCTACCAACTCGGACTTAAAAATTGATCGAATAGATGTGAAGACTATTTCTTCATGCTGACCTTCATGAGACTCTCTACATGGATATAATTGATGGATTCATTATAGAATGAAAGAAATATTTTGTTTTCAAACTGAACAAAATCTTGTATGGTCTTAAACAAGCTCATAGTTAGAGGTCAAATATATTTTATATGTTAATAGAGTCTCATGACTTTCATCACACTTCAAGTAGTTCTAAGTCTGGATGCTAGCTTAGACTTAGAAATTAATCAACTCGAAGTGAAGACTTCATTTTTTTCATGATGACCTTCATTATGACCCTCATCAAGAGACTATGTGATCTTAATAAACTCATATACAATGATAAAAGAAATTATATTTATTCATGAAATTTCATAACTTTTATCATACTTATTGTCACCATTATATATTTGTCAGTCATTAATACGTTGATGAATAACATGTATTTTTACTTTATATTGATGACATATTGATTATTAGTCATTATAAAGTAAAGATTAATTGGCTTAAGAGTGAGTTAGAAAATGTTATTTATATGAAAAACTTAGGACTGGTCAAGTATATTCTAGGGATGAGTATCATCTAGGATAGGCCCTCTTTATATTTAGTTATCTCAAGAATGTTATATTGATAAAGTTGTTAAAAGGTTTTTATAAAATAGACTATGCCAATATCAATCTTCTTAGCCAAATATTTAAAGCTAAGTATTGAGCATAGTATCAGGATGGATGAGGAAATGAGAGACATGAGTCATGTCCCCTATGTCTCTTTTATAGACAATCTTATGTGATAATCTATACTAGACTAGATATTGTATATGTTGTTATCATTGTCAATTGTTTTTTTTGAACCCAAGTAGATATTACTCAAGTATAATAAAATCTATCTTAAGGTATCCATGGGGGGCTTCTCTATCTTTATGCTTGGACATGTTCAAACTCAATGTTCTCAGATATTTTGTTTCCAATGTGATTGCTAATTTGGATTCACATAGAATTACTTTTAGTTATGTGATAACCTTTGGAGGGAAAGTTATACCCTAGCAATTTAAATTGTAGATGTGCATTGCACCATCCATCATTGAGATTGAGATCATTGTTGCTACTAAAGCTTGTAGATAAACCTCATAAATAAAATGGTTTCTTTTAACATTGGATGTATGATAGAAAACATATAATATATGGTGTAGTAGTCATAGTGATATATATCTCACGAAAAATTTGACTTTCCATGGTAGGTCAAAATATATTGATATGTGGTAATACTAGATATGGAATGTATTAGATGAAATATTAGTTGTAATTTAAAAGGTACATACAAATAAAAATGTCATTATTATGTTTATAAAAGTTAATTTCTAAAAGTCATGTATTGGTATGTATCTCTCCACACATAAGATAGAAGGAGAGATTAGTTGGGTCTTCCAGAATTTGATAGATTGAAGTTTACTTGATTGTGTTCCAATTTGGTAAAGTTAATTGTATTACATAATTATTATTTTAAACTTGTATGCTTTATTTTTTAGTTACTACCATTTTGTTTTTTTTTTCATTTTTTTGCAGGTGTGGAATATGATAGACCAAGATTGTGAGATAATTTATTACATTATGAAATTCAAAAAAAAAAGGCAAACACATGAACATTCCTATTTTTTCAAGATGCCAATGGGATTGGGGATGCGCCCCCATCAAAATACTATAAATGAAAAAAAACACATAGAAGCAAAACATTGGGAATGATTTCCAAATACCAAGTCTATTTTTCTTCTATTCCCAACTACACATGGTACAAGTTCTTTATAATTTGTTCATAAGAATTGGTGTGCCTTTCCACCTTTCCTCTTGTAATGCTATGATTTTCAAAGAGGTAAAGTAGTCTTCTTCCTCCCTTTTCCTGTGCACTATGAAGTTGTTATTTTAGATTTATTTTACTACTGTATTTTACATAAATAGAGGATAAAGATATACAAAGAAAGCGGAATGATTTTCTATTTGCAATTAGAGGTTATTCTCTCTCGAGTTGTTGTTTCTTAGCAACTTTGTTTTTAAAAGGATGGACTGTCTTTTTAAATAACAAGAAAGAATACCTTTTGTTCTATCTTGCCTTTATCCATTGAGTTGCCCATTCTTTTTGTATATATTTCAAATATTAGAGTGTTTAAGGTGTTGTTTCAATTTGTGCTTGTGTGTTGTGCTATTGCAAATTGGATACTATTGTGTTTGCTATGAAATTTTGTCAATTATAATTTCAGTAGTTATGGTGTAAATGAGTTATGGTTAGAAACTCATCTTTTAACAAGAATATATATACTAAGTTATAAGTTCTAATTATAGTTTTGATGTCGATGAACCAATGCTATCACCTAAAGGCTAAAGAATAAAGTTGAATGAGATCCAGAGTATTTGTCCAAAATAAGATGTTTACTCATTTGTATTGGATTTATGATTTATAGAATTTTATACCCTAGAAAAATATATTTTAGTCTAGAAGATAACTTTGGGTATTATGTATTTTATGTATTTTCTATATGTGTGAATAAGTCTTTAGAACACTTTGTTCGAGTTGATAATGTTGTAATTTGAACTTTGGACTTTTCATGTTTGTTTTGCTTTTTTTTTTTGCAAGTGTAGAACATGATGGACAAAGAATGTGAGATAATTGATGACATTCTAAAATTCAAAAAAAAAGTCAAAAACATGAACATTCCTATTTTTGCAAGAGGCACATAAGGTGCCTCTTGAATGGGCGACTTGCCCCCATCAAAATAATGAAAAGGAAAAAAATAGAAGCAAAATATTGGGGATGTTTTTCATATACCATGTTTGTTTTTCTTCTATTCTCAGGCACACATATGAAAATTTCTTCTTTATAATTTGGGCATAAGAATTGGTGCGGACCTCCTCCCCTCCTCTTTGTAATGATATGATTTTCAAATAGACAAAACAAGCTTCCTCCTCCCTCCTCTTGTGCACTATGAAGTTATTTTTGATTTAATGTTGTATTTTACACACAAACACACACACATAGAGAGGAAAGGATAGAAATGATTTTCTATTTGTAATTATAGGTTCTTTTCCCTCTAGTTGTTTTTTAGCAGCTTCATGTTTTATACATATAGAATGTATTTTTAAACAGCAGGTAAGAACTTCTTTTGTTCTCTCTTGTTTTTATCAATGAGCTACTCATTCTTTTGTGTCTATTTCAGGTATATCAGTGTGTAAAGTGTTGTTGCAATTTGTTCGTGTGTCTTGTGATACTGTAGATTCGATACTATATATTATGTTTGTTATGATATTAGCAATTGCAATTTTAGTAGTTGTAGTTTAAAGGAGTTATGGAATGAAACTCCTCTTTTATCTAGAATATATATATACTAGTTTATAATGCTAATTTTAGTTGTGATGTCAATGAACCAATGCTATCACCTTAAGGCTAAATAATAAAGTGGAATGAGATCCAAAGTATTTGTCCAAAATATTATATTTATTTATTTGTAGTGGATTTATGATGTATAGGTTTGTACACCCTATAAAAATATATCTTAGTCCAAAATATAAGTTTGGATATTATGTATTTTACTTTTTGTATGTTTGAATAAGTCTTTATGACATATTGTTTGAGTTAACAATGATATAATTTGAACTTTGGACTTCTCATATTTTTTTTTATTGCAGGTATGAAACACGATGGATCAAGAACTTGAAATAATTTATTGAATTCTATAATTTAAAAAAACACAAAAACACGAACATTCTTATTTGAGCAAGAGGCACATGAGGTGTCTTTGGGTTGGGAGATGTGCCTCTTGGCTCTTGGATGGGGGATGTGCCCCCATAAAGATAATGTAAATGAAAATAAAAACATAAGCAAAACATAAAGGATGTTTTTCATATACCAAGTTTGTTTTTCTTCTATTCTCAACTATTCATGGTAGAATTTATTCTTTCTAATTTGGGTTAATAATTGGTGTCCCCCTCCTCCTCTCCTCCTTGTAATACTATGATTTTCAAAGAGGCAACATAGGCATATTCTTCCATACTCTTGTGGACTATGAAGTTGTTATTTTAGTTATATTTTACTTTTGTATTTTGCACACACACACACACACATAGATAGAGGAATGGTTTTTTCTTTGAAATCATAGGTTCTTCTCTATAGAGTTGTTTCTTAGTAACTTCATCTTTTACAAGGATGGGCTATTTTTTAAAATAGTAAGAGAGAATACCTTTTGTTCACTTTGTTTTTTATCCAATAAACTATTCATTCTTCTTGTCAGTTTGTAGTATAACAGTGTGTAAGGTGTTGTTTCAATTTGTGCTTATGTGTTGTACTACTGCATATTAGATAATATTGAGTCTACTATGATATTTTGGCAATTGTAATTTCAGAAATTATGGTGTAAAGTGGTTATGGATAGTAACCCCTCTTTTATCCAGAAAATATATACTAATTTATAAGTGTTAATTGTAGTTGTGATGCCAATGAACTAACACTATCAACTAAAAGCTATTGAATAAAGTAGAATAGATTCAGAGTACTTTCCCAAAATATTATGTTTACGTATTTGTAGTGGATTTATGATTTCTAGGATTTTATTTCATAGAGAAATATATGTTTTAGTCTAAAACATAAATTTAGTCTAAGACACTATCGATCAACCCCTCTTTTAGCACAATTTTTTTGAGTTCACAATGTAATAATTTGAACTTTGGAATTTTCATTTTTATTGCTTTGTTTGCCGGTGTGGAACACAATGGGACAAGTCATGAGACAATTTATTACATTTTTCAATTAAAAAAAAGTCAAAATATGAACATTCCAATTTTTGCAAGAGGCACACGAGGTGCCTCTTGGATGGGTGATGTGCCACCATCAAATTAATGTAAATGAAAAAAAAATAGAAGCAAAATATTGAAGATGTTTTTTATATACCATGTTCATTTTTCTTCTATTCATAGCTACACATGATAGAATTTATTCTTTCTAGTTTAGGCATAAGAATTTGTGTGCCCCTCTCCTCCTTGTAATGATATGATTTTCAAAGAGGCAAAATAGGCTTCTTCCTCCCTCCTATGCACTATGAAGTTGTTATTTTAGATATATTTTACTTTTGTATATTATATATAGAGAGAGAGCGAGAGAGAGAGGGAGGGAGGGAGGGAGGAATGATTTTCTCTTTGTAATTGGAGGTTCTTCTCTCTTGAGTTGTTGCTTTTTAGTAGCTATGTTTTTTACAAGGATGGGATGTGTTTTTAAACAGAGGACGAGAATACATTTTGTTCTCTCTTGTTTTTATCCAATTAGTTGCCCATTTTTTGTGTCTATTTTAGGTATAGCCAATTGTGTAAGGTGTTGTAATTTGTGCTTGTGTGTTGTGATACTATGTATTCAATATTATTGTGCCTGCTATGATATTATGACAATTGAAATTTTAGTATTTATTGTTTAAAAGACTTAAGGATAGAGACTCCTCTTTTATCCATAATATGTGTACTAATTTATAAGTGCTAATTGTAGTTATGTTGCCAATGAACCAATTATATCATCTAAATGTCGAAGAATAAAGTGGAATGAGATCTAGTGTATTTATCCAAAATATTATATTTATGTATTTGTAGTAGATTTATGATTTCTAGAATTTTATACCTTAAAAAATAAATTTTAGTCCAAAACATAAGTTTGGATATTATGTATTTTACATACTTTATATATGTGTGAATAACTCTTAATCACATATTGTTCGATATAATAGTGTTATAATTTGATCTTTGGACTTTTCTTGTTTTTTTTTTGTTTTTCCTGCATGTGTGGAACACGATGCACCAATAAAGTAAGACAATTTATTACATTCTGAGATTCAAAAAAAAAAGGAAAAAACATTAACATTCCTATTTTTGGAAGAGACGCATGAGGCACCCTTTTGCATGGGGGGTGTGCCCCCATCAAAATAATATAAATGAAAAGAAAATAAAAGCAAGACATTGTGGATATTTTGCTATGCATGGTAGAATGTCTTCATTCTAATTTGGGCATGAGGATTGGTGTGCCTTTCGTCCTCATCTCTCTCTAATGCTACAATTTTCAAAGATGCAAAACATGCATCTTCCTCCCTCCTCCTATGCATTATGAAGTTGTTATTTTAGATATATTTTACTATTGTATTTTACAAACATAGACACACACACACACACAGACATATATATATATATATATATATATATATATATATATATATGGTAATGATTTTATCTTTGTAATTGGAGTTCTTTTCTTTTGAGTTGCTGTTGTTTTTTAGTAGCTTCATCTTTTACAAGGATAGGATATGTTTTTAAACAGCAGGAGAGAACACCTTTAGATCTTTCTTCTTTGTATCCATTAAGAATTGAGAAAACCCATTTTTTTTTTGTAGATTTCATGTATAACAATGTGTAAGGCGTTGTTGCAATTTTTCCTTGTGTGTTATACTAATGTAGATTGGATACTATTGTGCTTGATATGATATTTTGGTAATTGTAATTTTAGTAGTTATGGTTTAAAATAGTTATGGATATAAACTCCTCTTTTAACCAGAATAAATATACTAATATTTAAGTGCTACTTATAGTTGTGATGTGGATGAACCAATACTATCACCTAAAGGCTAAAGAATAAAATAGAATGAAATCCACAATATTTGTCCAAAATATTAAGTTTATGCATTTGTAGTATATTTATGATTTATAAGTTTTTATACTCTAGAAAATTATATTTATATTTTTTTTGTAGTTGTGGAACATGATAGATCAAGAACGTGAGACAATTTATTACTTATTGAAATTCAAAAAAAGTTAGAATCAAGAATATTCCTATTTTTGCAAAAAGGCCCACATGATGCCTCTTGGATGGGGGATGTGTTCTCATCACAATAAAGTAAATGATAAAAAATAGAAGCAAAACATTGGAAATGTTTTTTATATACCATGTTTTTTTTTCTTTTATTCCATGCTATTCATGGTAGATTTTCTTCTTTCTAATTTTAACATAAGAATTGGTATGTCTTTCTTCATCTCCTCCTTGTAATGGTTTGATTTCCAAAAAGGCAAAATGGCTATTTTCCCTCCTCCTGATTCCTGTGCACTATGAAGTTATTATTTTAGATATATTTTATTGTTGAATTTTGCATAGAGAGAGAGAGAGAGATAAGATTTTCTCTTTGTAATTGGAGGTTCCTCTATCTCGAATTATTTTTAGCAGCTTCATATTTTACAATGATGGGTAGTGTTTTTAAATAGAAAAAGAGAACACCTTTTGTACTCTCTTGTTTTTATCCATAAATAAAGCTACCCATTATGTGTCTATTTTAGGTATAGTAGTGTGTAGAGTATTACTGTAATTTGTGCTTGTGTGTTGTGCTACTATAGATTGGATACTTTTATGCCTGCTATGATATTTCGGTAATTATAGTTTCAATAATTATGGTTTAAAGGAATTATAGATACAAACTCCTCTTTTATCTAGAATATATATACTAATTTATAAGTGCAAATTGCAGTTGTGATGTTGATGAACAAAAGCTACCACCTAAAGGCTAAAGAATAAAGTGGAATGAGATCCAAAGTATTTTCCAAAATATAATATTTGCGTATTTGTAGTGGATTTATGATTTCTAAGATATTATACCTTAGAAAAATATATTTTAATCCAAAACATATGTTTGGGTATTATGTATATTACATAATTTCAATATGTATTAATAAGTTTTTAGTACATATTGTTCGAGTTGATAGCACTATAATTTGAACTTCGAACTTTTTATTTTTTTTGCAGGTGTGAAACAAGATGGGAAAAGAACATGAGACAATTTATTACATTCTAAAATTTTTAAAAAATAAAGTCAAAAATATGAACATTCCAATTTTTTCAAGAGGCACACAAGGTGCCTTTTTGATGGGGAATGTGCCCCCATCCAAATAATGTAAATTAAAAATAAAATAGAAGCAAACTAATGTAAAAGTTTTTCATATACCATGTTTATTTTTCTTCTATTCTCGGCTATGCATCGTATAATTTTTTCTTTATAATTTGGGTATAAGAATTGGTGTGTCATTCCTCTTTTCTTCCTAATGCTATGACTTTCAAAAAGGCAAAATAGTCTTCTTCCTCCCTCCTCTTTTGCACTCTGAAGTAGTTATTTTAGAAACATTTTACTGTAAATCTTATACACAAATATACAGAGAGGAATTATTTTTTGTTTGTAATTGGAGGTTCTTTCTCGAGTTTCTATTGTTTTTTAGCATCTTTTTCTTTTACAAGGATGAGTTATGGCTCGTGTTTTTACATAGTAAAAAGAGCACCTTTTATCCTAACTTGTTTTTATCCAGTGAGCTGCCCATTTTTTTTGTGTCTATTTCAAGTTTTGTAATGTATATGATGTTGTTTCAATTTGTGTTTATTTGTTGTGCTATTGCATATTGGATACTATTATACCTACTATGATATTTTGGCAATTGTAATTTTAGTAGTTTTGGTTTAAATAAGTAATGGATAGAAACTCCTCTTCTATCTAGAATATGTATACTAATTTATAAATGCTAATTGTAGTTGTGATGTTATTGAACCAACGTTATCACCTAAAGGCTAAAGAATCAAGTGGAATGAGATTTAGAGTAATTGTCCAAAAAATTAAATTTACTTATTTCTTGTGGATTTATGATTTCTAAGATTGTATATCATATAAACATATATGTTAGTCCAAGACATAAGTTTGGGTATTATGTATTTTACGTATTTTCTATATGTGTGAATAAGACTTTTAACATATATTGTTCATGTTGAGAAAATTAGAGAACAAAACTCTAATTTATCAAGAAGAAAAAAACTACTCTCTACAAAAAAGAGCACTCCACACTCTCTCAAAGAAGAACACTAAAGGAAAGCTTTCAAGCTTTTATTGATGAATTAAAAAACACAAATACAAGGGGGGTATTTATAGGTTACAAGATTCAATATCAACCACACGATTAAATAGTAGCAAACTAATCCAAACCATTGAATAAAAAAAACATCTACCTAATTTTGCCTAACTCTTACCTAACTTCCACCAAACTTCTACCAACCTTCTACCTACCTTCCACTAACACAATTTAAACTTTTACTAAAAAACACATTAAACAAAATGGGCTTGAATTGGGTTGGGCTTCAACTTGGGTTTGTCTTGAAGTTGGGTTGACATTGATTTCTAACACTCCCCCTCAATGTCAGCTCCCATTCTCCGCACTATGTCAAGCTGATGGCAAAACATTTCGAGTTTGTCTATACTCAAACTTTTGGTGAACAAGTCTGCAACTTGATCATCTGTCTTGATTTGTCGCATCTCAATTTCTTCTAGCAGAACTTTCTCTCTAACAAAGTGATAATGCACTTCCACATGTTTAGTTCTTGCATGAAAGACTGGATTTTCTGCCAAACGAATTGCCGATTGGTTGTCACAATACAGTGGAACTGAATAATCTACTGATTGATGTAGATCATTCATCAACTGTACCAACCAGGTAATCTCTTGAGCTGCCATTGCTGTTGCTCGATACTCTGCTTCAGTTGTTGACAACGACACTGTCGGCTGCCTCTTGCTATACCAAGAAATTGTTCCGAAACCAAGTTTAAATACATACCCAGTTGTTGACCTCCTGGTGTCATGATCACCAATTGTCGATACATTGTTGCATCTTCCAAGTCTTTTCCTTCATGTGTGCACATTTTGGCATTTGGTTCCATCGGAGTTGAAATCGTCTTGCATTCGAGCATTCCAAACCTCTTTAACAAATCTTTGGAATATTTTTGTTGACAAAAAAATATTCCTGTATGTGTATGATCAATCTCTAGACCAAGAAAGTGCTTCAACTGCCCAAGTTCCTTCATTTGGAAACGAACTGATAAATTCTCCTTGGTCTGAAGAATTTCTTCCTCGCCATCACCGGTTATGATTAAATCATCTACGTACACTAGCACGATAGCTATCTTTCCTCCATTTGCTTTGACAAATAGGCTAGAATCTGCAGGTGTTACTGAATAACCATTGTGTCAAAAATTCAGCAATCTTACCATACCACGCTCTAGGTGCTTGTTTCAATCCATAGAGTGCTTTCCTTAGCTTACAAACATATTCAGGATGATCTCGACTTTGAAAACCTATTGGTTGGATCATATAAATCTCCCGATCCAGCTCTCCATGAAGAAAAGCATTCTTCACATCCATTTGCCACAAATTCCAATCTTTGTTGGCTGCAAGTGCAAGTAGAACTCGTACAGTTGTGAGTTTAGCCACTGGACTAAATGTTTCATCGTACTATAGTCCGTACTGTTGAGAGAAACCACGAGCTACCAATCGTGCCTTGTACCTCTCAATTGACCCATCTGAACGACGCTTTAACTTGTAAACCCACTTACAAGATATCGGTTTCACATCTCTTGGCATTGGCACGAGATCCCAAGTCTGATTCCGTTCAAGTGCATCGATCTCTTCTTTCATAGCTGCTATCCATTGAGAATCCTCTGATGATTCTTCAAATGACTCAGGTTCTACCACAGTTGCTTCTTCAACTATGGCTGCATTGGCATATTTGGGATTCGGCCTCCGTGTTCTTGTTGACCTTCGAAGTTGAGATGTTGGAGTCGACTCTTCAGCTTCACTAGGCCCACCTTCTTCACTTGGTTGCACATACACACCAGTTTGCCAAGGACTTTGAGTCACTTTTTGTTCAGCTTCATCACCATTTGAATCTTCTGATTCTTCTGAATTTGGTAGAAGTTGAACAGTATCCTTCTCCATCTTTTGTTGCAACTTGTCTTCGAATTCTTTTGAGTCTGGCAGCTCCTCCTTTTTCAAGGACCACCAAGAAGATGCTTCATCAAACACCACATTCTGTGAAGTGTAGCATTTTCCATTTGTTGGATCACAACATCTCCATCCCTTTCTCTGGTCATTGTATCCCACAAAGATACATCTAATAGCTTTCTTGTCAAACTTGCTCCTCAAATGATCAGGAACAAAGAAATAGCATACACTGCCAAATACTCGAAAGTAGTTAACTGTAGGTTTCATGTTCCACAGTTTCTCGAAGGGTGAGATAAATTCCAACTTTAGCTGGGGAAGTTTGTTGATCACAAAGGCTGCAGTCCTCATTGCTTCAGCCCAAAACATTCTTGGCACATTCTTTGCATGTAACATACTTTGACAAATTTTTGCAAGATGGCGGTTCTTTCTCTCGGCTACACCATTTTGTTGTGGTGTATTGGCACAAGTATACTAACGACGTATGCCACATTCTTTTAGGTATTGTGAAAACTCCCTTGAGCTGAATTCTCCCCCATTGTCTGTGCGCATGCAATGAATCTTCTTCCCTACTTTTGCTTCAACTGACTCTCTAAACTCTTTAAACTTTGAGAATGTGTCAGATTTTTCTTTCATGAAGAAAACCCACACATACCTTGAGAAGTCATTGATAAATGTCACCATATATCGCATACCTCCAATTGATTGTTCCTTAATGGGACCAAACACATCAGAGTGAACCAACTCCAATGGTTCCTTTGCTTTGAATTCTGATTCCTTGTATGGTAATTGGTGTGCTTTACCATACTGACATCCTGCACATACCGTGTCTACTCGTACGTCAAGTTGAGGAAGCCCTTTCAGCATTGACTTTTTCACCATCACACTTAGCTTTGAATAGCTAACATGACCTAACCGCATGTGCCAAAAATCTGTTGTCTCATTTCTTCTTGTCTTGTCTACGTATGCAGACTCCGCTGACATCACGTACATAGACTCTAATCGTCTTCCCTCCATTGTTGGCCTTTTTGAGATCTTGAAGTCTCGAAACACCTTCACATCTTGTGGACCGAAGAGGACATAGTGGCCCAAAGATGTTAGTTGAAACACAGATAGTAAATTCTTCTTTATTCCTGGAACATGGTAAACATCTTCAAGTGACACTTGGTTAGGATTATACCGAGGTGTAATTATTGTTTTACCAATGTGAGTTATTGGTAACCTCGAATTGTCGGCCATCACCACCACACGATTTCCCTTGTACTCTGACAGGTTCTGCAACTTTTCTCTATCACCCGTCATGTGATTTGAGCATCCCGAGTCTACGATCCAATCATTCTCGTAGTCAATCTTTTCGGGTGTTGTTGCAGTAAGAGCTAATTCTTCTCCCTCCTTAGCGAACAACGATAAGCCATCCCAATCATCTTCTTTAGAACTTGAAGTAGCAGCATTACTTTCAATGTGCTTTTTCTTGCTCCAACAATCTTTCGCCATGTGGCCCATCTTCCCGCAGTTGTAACACTTGCCACCAAACTTTCTGCTATTGTCTTGATTCTTTGAATCTCCCCTTTGATGAGAGTCATTCTTTCCTTTCATCTTGTCACAATTTGCTTTTGATCTGCTACCATCGTTCCGCTTGAAACTGTCTTTGCTTTTGTTGGTGTAGAGTGCTTCTTCTTCACTCTTCAGCGAGACACCACTCATTTGCTTAGCCATTGCTTCTTGACTGGCTAGCAAATTTTCAAACTCAACAAGAGATGGTTGTGTCAGCCATCCTTGTACAGCAGCAACAAACCCTCGATACTCGGGTCTCAAACCATGGATAATTATTCTCTTTATCCTGGTTTCTCCAATAGGAGCTTTCGGATCTAACTCCGAAATTTCGCGGCATAGTGACTTCATCTTGTGAAAGTACTGACCAATCGTCATGTCGCGTTGCGTCATCGATAACAGCTCATTCTCGAGAAGCTGCAGTCTTGCATCATTCTTCTTTGAAAAGAGTGTAGCAAAAGTATCCTATGCTTCCTTTGGTATTTTGACATCCCGAATGTGCTCCAGCATTTCTTCTTCAACTGTGGTTTTTAAGGCAAACATTGCTTTGCCTGTTTTAATTTTCCACTTCCGCAAGATGCCATTTGCATCCTCTACTGTCGGTTGTGTAACTTCATCACCACCAACAACTTCCCACAAATCTTGACCTTGTAGGTAAGACTCCATACATGTTGACCATGTGTTGTAGTTTTGGTTGTTGAGCTTCTTGATCCCTCCAACGACTTGAAGATCAGTCATTTTGTTTACAACGATCTGCTTCTCACTTGGAAAGGGTCACACTATTTCACGGGAACTGTATGAACAGTACCGTATACGTGAATAGTATTGTATACTAGAATAGTACGTAGTCATGAATAGTACACCAGGTAAGTTCCCAGGAAAGAGAGGTGGGTCACAATGGACACGCTTAAATCACCAAGTCTTTAGCCAAAGTTTATCCTTGACATGCACCTCCACACCACAAACCTTTTCCAGCAACCACAAGAACAACTAGATGCTTCTAACCAAAAACCAATCTCAAGAAATATTTTTTTTCTGATGTGGAAGATCAGACAGTGCTGCAACCACAGAGCATACTCAAGAATATCCTAGAGATCTCACAACCTCTCTCCGATACCAAATGTTGAGAAAATTAGAGAACAAAACTCTAATTTATCAAGAAGAAGAAAACTACTCTCTACAAAAAAGAGCACTCCACACTCTCTCAAAGAAGAATACTAAAGGAAAGCTTTCAAGCTTTTATTAATGAATTAAAAAACACAAATACAAGGGGGGTATTTATAGGTTACAAGATTCAATATCAACCACACGATTAAATAGTAGCAAACTAATCCAAACCATTGAATAAAAAAAATATCTACCTAATTTTGTCTAACTCTTACCTAACTTTCACCAAACTTCTACCAACCTTCTACCTACCTTCCACTAACACAATTTAAACTTTTACTAAAAAACACATTAAACAAAATGGGCCTGAATTGGGTTGGGCTTCAACTTGGGTTTGTCTTGAAGTTGGGTCGACATTGATTTTTAACAGTTCATGTTTATGTATTGTTGTGGATTTACGATTTCTAGAATTTTATACCCTATAAAAATATTTTTAGTCCAAAACATAAGTTTGGGTATTATGTAATTTACATATTCTTTATGTATGAATAAATCTTTAACATATATTATTTAAGTTGACAGTGTTACTATTTGAACTTTGGACTTTTCTTGTTTTTTTTTTTTGTAGGTTTGGAACACAATGGAGAACATAAGACAATTTATTATATTTTGAAATTCAAAAAAAGGCAAAAACAAAAACATTACTATTTTTGAAAAGGCACATGAGATGCCTCTTGGATGACGGATATGCCCCCATCAAAATAATTTAAAAGAAGCAAAAATAGAAGCAAAACATTGGGGATGTTTTTCAAATATCATTTTTGTTTTTCTTCTATTCTCATCTACGTATGGTAAAATTTCTTCTTTCTAATTTGGGCATAAGTGTTTGCATGCCTTTCCTCCTCTCCTCCTTGATCCTTGTAATGATATGATTTTTAAAGAAATAAGGTGGGCTTCTTCCTCTCTCCTCATGTGCACTCTAATGTTATATTTTACTATTGTATTTTACACATATAGAGAGAGTGAGAGAGGGCAATGATTTTCTCTTTGTAATTGCAGGTTCTTCTCACTTGTGTTGCTAGAGGTGTCAAACGGGTTGTGTCGGGCCGGCCCGGCACGTTTTTTCCAGGCCCAACCGGGCTTTCGTGCCGGGCTAGGCACGGCACGAAACAGTAACCATGCCTGTCCTGGCATGGTTTTTTGGGGGTTCAGCTTGGCACGGGCCCGCGGCACGATTCGCCAGGTGCGGCCCGGCTGGGCCGAACCCTAAATTAAAAAAAAAATTTAGGGTTTCGGTGCACCCGAAACCCTAATTCTAAAAAAAAATTAGGGATTGGGCTCACCCGAAACCCTAATTCTAAAAAAAAAAATTAGGAATTGGGCGCGCCCGAAACCCTAATTCTAAAAAAAATTAGGAATTGGGCACGCCCGAAACCCTAATTTTAAAAAAAAATTAGGGTTTTGGCGCCCAGTAACCCTAATTTTTTTAAAAAAAAAATTAAGCACGGTATCGTGCCAACGGGCCACGGTACCGTGCCGGGCCAAGCACGGCACGAGGCTCGGTTGGCCTCGGCACGTCACAGCATGATTGTGCCGTGGTCGGGCACGGCACAAGCCCAGGCACGGGAAATTTCCTAGCCGGGCCGGCCCGGGCACGGCTGAACCGTGCCGGCCCGGGCCGGCCTGGCCCGGTTGACACCTCTATGTGTTGCTATTTGTTTTTTAGCAGTTATGCCTTTTACAAGGACGAGCTATGTTTTAAAAAACATGAGAGAACACATTTTGTTCTCTCTTATTTTTATCCAATGAGTATGAATTGCCCATTCTTTTTGTGTCGATTTCAGGTATAGCAATATATAAGGTGTTGTTGCAATTTGTGCTTGTGTGTTGTGCTACTACAGATTAGATACATCTATGGCTACTGTGATATTTTGGCAATTGTAATTTTAGTTGTTATAATTTAAAGGAGTTATGGATGTAAATTCCTCTTTTATCCATAATATATATTATAATTTATAGATGCTAATTGTAGTTGTGATGTAGATGTACCAACGTTGTCACTTAAAATCTAAAAAATAAAGTGAAATGAGATCTAGAGTATTTATGCAAATTTATATGTTTATATATTTGTAGTGGATTTATGGTTTCTAGGATTTTATATCATAGAAAAAATATTTTTTAGTTCAAAACATGAGCTTGGGTAGTGTCTAATTTACTTACTTTTTATATGAGGAAATAAGTTTTTAATACATATTGTTTAAATCGACATTATTATAATGTGAGCTTTGGACTTTTGAATAGATTTGATTTTTAAAAGTTAAAAAATCTTTTATGTTGTTTTTCTTTTCAGTAGTTAGTCTTCTCTCATCTAATTTGTAGATCATGTGGTGGTGTGCATTGATGTAAGCTGGGAGTGATGTGAATGTATTGTACTCGAATTATCGCTGGCGTGCTATTATTAACTTGCCAATAAATATAATAGAAATCTTTAAACTTGAACATGTATTTTCAATTATAATTTATCATTTTGCTTAATTTTGGATTATCATAATATTTGTTTATAATTTATCAATTGCTTGGTTGTGGTTTTTGATTGAATTTGGGTATATAGAGATATATTCTAAAAATCATGTAGCTAATTATTTTAAGAAAATATATATATATATATATATATATATGTATGTATGTATGCATATATGTATAGACAAAAATATATATATTTATGTATCTGTGAAAAATTCAAATTTTTTTTATAAAAAAAATTAATTGGGTCATAATTGAAATTAAAATTTTTGGTTTTTGAAAATTTTAAAAACACAATTTAAAAATTAATTGGAGTTAAAATATAAAAGTTGTCAAGGTTGAAAAATAAAAATTTTATTGAAATTGAATTTTAAATTTTAAAATAAACATAAACATATATTTTGGAAAACAAAAAATATATATATTGTGTAGATTCCACATCTTTTGATAATGATTCAAAAAGAAAAAGTAAAAAATTTAAATCAAGAAAAAATTAATCAATCAAAATTATACTAAGATAAAAGTTTCAAAGTAAGTTTAATATTCAGTATCCATCATACCCCAACAATTTTAAATAGTTTATGTATTATGTTTTTTTTTTCAAGATAAATCAAAAACATTTTCAATCATATAGCATCCATAACTTAAAAAAAAAAAATAACACAAAAAAAAAGTAATAGAGTATTAATGAAAACATGAAAACAAAACATTTTCATTTTCGAAGAATTAAAAATTATCAAACTAGAATATGAAATATAATAAATTTATTATACCTTAATATAATAAAATTTTTTTAAAAAAAGTATTTTGAAAATTCCTCGAAACATAAACATGAGAATTCAGAAATCAGAAATAAGATTCTTCACCCCCTTACCTAATATATAATCTGCGATTTTTTTTATTTTTTTTTTTTGCGCGGGAAGCCTAACCTATAAATAACATCGTGCGGCGTTCGAAAAGTCTGTTGTTGGGATATCAAACTTCGTTCGTCCCAGTCCAAGCCAACCAAACATGCCTCCATTCTCTCCTTCCGAACATTACATCTTCATAAAACCGCCTTTTCTGTACGTTTCCTGAATGGCTCTCCCTTTGCTCTGAAGCCAAAAAAACTGTTGTTCTTCTCTTCTATTCAGGTTCGATTTTGTTCTGATTATAATCTCAACCTTCTCGCTTAGTTAGTTAGTCCTTGATAATCCACATTCGAGATACTTCATAT
Organism: Sapria himalayana; assembly: GCA_029783825.1. Taxonomy (NCBI): domain Eukaryota; kingdom Viridiplantae; phylum Streptophyta; class Magnoliopsida; order Malpighiales; family Rafflesiaceae; genus Sapria; species Sapria himalayana. The sequence continues at coordinate 13,642,769 of JAREIK010000088.1, forward strand.
CGCAAACTTCTTGAGTTTTGTTTGATTGATGTGTTTGTCACGATGTCTAACATGAAGTCGCGTTATTTGTTTTTTCAATTTTTTCTTTTAGTGTTTGATTTCGAGAGATTAGTGTTCCATTCAATGTTTTCTTATTTATGTGTCTAATTTGAGGCCTAGGATTTTATTCGTCTTCATTTCATTTTTCCAATCTTCAATTTGATGATATTGCTCTAAGTTGAGAAAATTTTAGTATATCCAGAATCGCCAGTTTGCTCTTTATTTATGTTAATTCCAACGTTGATAAGGAGCCTGAGGGCCGCATTACTCGTCGAAATAAACGGTTAACGTGCTCCTTTATATCTCATTGCAGATCATTTCCAGCAAAAAAAAAATGCAAGACAATGCCTCAGCTTATACCGATCTTAAATCCCAAGGATATTCCTCAACCTGCATTACGCCAACATCTGTTTTTCCTCCGAAAGATCCCTTATCGCCAGCATCTCTCCTAGCATCAGATCCACGCCTCGTAACGCGACAAGATCTGATAAATAACCATGCGATATGCTGTACTTTTCTCTGCAACGCTACAGTGGAGATCAATGCTCTCCGTCGAGAGAACGCTGCGCTTCGATCCCTGAACCGTGATCTCAACCACCAGCTCAGTTATCTGCTTCAATCAACCGTGAAAACGAACAGTATCTCACCTGATTGTGATGCCACACCATCGGATATAATGAATGCGTTTCAGAGCAAGTGCAGGATCGGATCTGACTTGCGCGATGAGCTCGTTGAAGACGATGGTCCTACTACAAGCGAAGTTGACGTGCACAACTGCGATATAGACAGAGTTTTACTTCCAAAGAGCATTTCTGTGCGATCCACAGGGTACTTGAAGTTGAAGCGAGCCGATACTCCTAGTAAGTGTGATGGCGTCCCTCGTACCAAAATGGCAAGTCCACCTGATGAATCCGAAGCGGTAATGTTGAGTATTCCTTCTTTCTTTGTTTTTTTTTTTTTTTGCTCTCTGCCTTTGGTTATACTAGTCCTGGTCGGGAGAGTTATCTTTTGTATCTCCATCTAAGTTGGGTTTTCCACCATTGATGACCTTGAGATCGGGAGAGATATATTTTGAGGGATAATATAGAAACATATTGAATCGCCTATTTGTTAATTAGTATGAATTTAGTGTCTATTCTTAAAGTGGACTTGTGCTTGCCCATTTGATCGGGAGAGTTAACGGTAAACTACATAATTGCATAAAATTATTAATGCAGTTTTTCAAAAGAAATACCTGTGACTTATTTAGTTTTAACCCTTATATGTCTTTCTGATGGTGATGGGTAAAAAAACACAGCAAAAGGTTTTTGTTCCAGGAGGCAAGAAAGAGCAGGAGCCACTGGAGCTGCAAGTTTATAACCAAGGAATGTCCAAGACTGAACTCTGCAACAAATGGCAGGAGACTGGAGCTTGCCCATATGGTGGCCACTGCCAGTTTGCTCATGGGATCGACGAGCTACGCCCAGTTATCCGCCACCCTCGTTACAAGACCGAAGTCTGCAGAATGGTTCTTGCTGGTGAAATCTGCCCGTATGGCCATCGCTGCCACTTCCGTCACGCCCTTGCTGAGCATGAAAAGCATTAGCTCTCTGCCACACGCCGCCTCCACCACTATTCCACCTGGTAATATAATGTAGTGTCATTTTTTGTGAGGAAGAATAATTAGCACATGTGATTGTGAATAATAAGTAATGATATGTATATATATATAATGAATAATTCAAACTTCAAGGGTTAATGTGCTGTATTAGAATCAATGTTTCTTGATTCAACAAGGATCACAATAGATAAGTTTTTAAGAAAGAGAAAATTATAAGTAGATTGCAATGATAGAGAGAGCAAGCATAGGAACAACAAAATTAAAATGATATCCATATAAAAAAAATATCTGATAAAAATAGAATGGTAGATTCAAAAGTGAATTTTAAAAAATATAAACTTGACGTGATTTCATTTATTGGATGAGCAGTTATCATATGATTTAAAGTTCATTATATGCATATTGTGGTCATAAGTAATGTGATCCAAAATTCATCAAATTGTGTGGTTGAGGCCCAATATCAATATTTTTTCCTATTTGATATAAATGGTTTAACTCCTAGTTTTTCTCTAAAGCTATATTTTTGTAAAAGATATATATCAGTTTTTCTTGGGGCAATGACTTGGTGAAGATATATACCAGTTGTTTATTAGTTTGGTAAAAGATCAATTTTATCTCATTAGTCTCAATTATATTATTAATAAAATGATATTTTAAATCTTATGTGTTTTATTCTACTTTGTATTATAGTATTACTAGCTATGGATATAGTGGACTGATTATTATATAATCTATTAGTCGGGTCTTTTAAATGTTCATCTAGATCAATAAATAACTTCCTCATCAATAAAGTGTGTGATGTTACGACTAAAGCAGAAGTATATTCAGCTTCAGTAATAGATAATGCATTTGAAGATTGTTACTTGGATGAATAAGAAATACTCGTAGTTCGTAGAGTAAAGGTATATTTAAAAGTATTTCGATAGTCTTTTGGATATTTTCCCAGTTACTGTCATAATAATCAGATATTTTCATGTATATAGTTCTAGAATACTCTAGTCCTAAGTCTAAAGTCCCTTTAAGATATCTTAAGACTCGTTTAGTAGTACTATGATGTATATGGTTAAGTACATGTATAAATTTAATTATTCTACCTCGGGCAGAAAATAATTTCTGGTTTACAATTAGTGTAGAAACCAGTTTATAGTCATTCATGTCATAGTTCTTCAATATTGATTGAATATATCTTGTTTGACATACTGATATACTACTTGAGTCTGGAAAGATTTTAAGTCCCAAGAAGTGGTTTAGAGAGCCTATGTCTGATATTTCATATTTTTTTGCATATCGTGTCTAAAGATTTCTATCAATTTTAATTTATTACTTATAAAGATTATGTCATCTACATAGATTAACACAATTAATATTTTCAAATTTAAACTTTTTTAATATAAAATGGTAGTTCACTCATACTTTATTTGAATCATTGATTCAACAGGTATGAGTTTATTTGTTGATACAAAGCACGAGGAGCTTGTTTCAACCTATACAGAGTATTGTTCAATTTATAAATACAGTGTTCAGTCCCTTGTTTTACAAACCCAATGGGTTGTTCTATATAAAATCTCTTCATTGAGATTATCATTCAAGAAAATAGATTTTATGTCTAGTTAGAACAACGTTTAATTTTTCTGTCCAACTAAGGTTATCAAGAATCTCATAGTTTCTAACCTTACTATGTGAGCAAAGGTTTTGAAATAGTCTATGCCAGGATTTTTGGAATAATCATTGTCCACTAATCTGGCCTTATATAAGGGTTAATTAGTATTCAATTGATTTTTAATCTTAAATAACCATTTAACTCTATACTTGATGCATTGCGGCATTTTCATAGTTGAGGGGCTCAACCGAGAAGTAATTACATTGTTGGTATATTTCATCAAAAAACTTATACTTTATAGGCATAACAATCCTATCATATTCTTCTATATCTGATTCTGACTCAAAAGGAGAACTTAAAATATACCTTGACTTGATTTCTATACTATAACTTATTGAAGATTTTAAATTCCAGCCTTGTATACCAGTATTTTGCACACCAGAAATTTGCATACTTCTCATTTTGTATTCTCATCAATAATTATATTTTTTGCTCACCAGAAATATTTTTATTTCTGGTGAATATAGTCTGTAATCCTTGGATTTCATACTATATCCAACTAGAATATATTTTAGACTCTTGGAGTCTAATTTTGTGCTAGTAGGTTACGGTAAGTGAGAGTAACAAATGCTCTCAAATACTTTTAGATGTTTTATATTGGATTTCCTTCTACTCTAAGTCTGTAATGAAGTAAGATTATTCAATGCTCCAGTGAAGCATCTATTGAGCAGATAAACTGTTGTATTTACAACTTTTGCTTAATAGTGTTTTGACATTTTTTTTTATTTAAGAGAGTTCTAGTCATTTTTACCACACTTTTATTTATCCACTCCACAGTAACATTATGTTGTGGTGAATAAGAAGTGGTTAGGAGTCTTTGAATTCTTTGTTGTTCATAGAAATTATTGAATTTATATCCTCTATTTGTTCAGTGTTTTCATACTTAGACATGGTTATCTCTCTGTTAGGGTCAAAAATTTCTTGAAATAATCAAAGGCTTTAGCCTTGTGTTTTAGGAATTACACCCACATCATTTAATTACAATTATCGACCAACAATAAAAAATAGTTATTGTTTGCTAAGGATTGAACTGTCATAGGTCCACAAACATCTGCATGAACTAACTCTAGAGGCTGGAATACTTTCCAAGTAGTGCTTTTGAAAAAGCTTTGTCTGGACTACTTACCCAGGACAAATTCCTCACAAACTGAAGTGAGTATGCTTAGTTTACAAGGCATCCCTCTCACAAGTTGGTTTTGAGAAAGTAATTTTAAACTTATGTAGTTAATGTGCCCAAAATTTCTGTGCCACATAGTTGCTTCTTGTCCTGTATTCATGATTAATGTTATGTCTAGTTTCTGATCAATGGTAAGTAAAAACTTCTTTCACTGGATATTACTACTATTCATAAATGGTTCTCTGACTTTTAATCAAATATGTGACATGAATTATTTTAAAATACTAAACTAAATTTTTTCTCCATTAACTACCCTACATCGAGGAGATTCTGGTCCAATACTGTAATCAGCAGAACATCACTTATGACCTTACCTCCTATGGGTGTGGAGACAGTGAGTGACTCTGCCCTTTGTTTTTGCTTAGACAATGTCATCATTTCTTAGTTTTACTTGTAAATTTACTAATGGATATAAATTCACAAATATATTGTGATTTTCAGACACGTGGCTTGAATAACCACTATCTAAAAACTATACATTTGGAGAGGAAATATTTTTGGTTTTAGTCACATAAAATAAATGTTTTGCAAAGGTTACTTCCTCTGCACAACTAGCACACTGGATGTGCTTCAACCTATAATTCTAAAAAAGGTGCTCAAATTTTTTATAGTTTAGATATTAGTTCTGTTTTTTGAACCAATATTATTTCTCAGTGTGGTTGGTTCTCTTGCATATATTGTAAGAGATATTTGTAGCTTTTAGAGGAATATTTGAGTAAACAAAAGATATATAGTTTTTGTTTTTTATTCTAGTCTTATTCTTAGAGACATACCTAAATGTCCTTTTTTATTTTTTGCTACTGTTGCTTGATTGTCTTCCTTCATAGTTTGAGTCTCTCATCTTGATTGCATGGTTATTTTAGCAATTGATTTTTCCCTCTTGAGTTATCTACTCTTATAGGATTTTAGAGAGCTAAGGACCCGTTTAGTGGTCAAGTTAGATAAGTCATTCATTTTCTCTATTACTGTCACAATAAGATCGAATTTGTCAGACATGCATATGAATAATTTCTCAACTAATCGAGTTTCGGTAATGATTTCTCCATGTATTTTTTATTGTTTTATCACATTTAGAAATTGAGTGGAGAATTCAGTAAGAGAAATTGAGTTATTCATTCCCAGATTTTCAAAGTTTTTTCTTAATGAATGAAGAAGAGCTCCTCAAGATTTTTTTTCTCTCTAGAACTTTTCCTTAAAAAGATTCCAATCTTATTTGGCTTGAGTACAATCCAATAATCATGAGAAAATAATATTACTGACTCATTGTTAGAAGAACAGTAGTATCTTGACATTAGATTTCTTTAATTCTCGTTCCTTTAACACATCTTGTTCTTCCAGAGAAGAGAGGTTTGTTTGTTCTGTGTAACTAAAATTTATAATCTTCCATATATCTTATGATATAAATAATATTTTCATTTTGACAAACCAGTAATCAAAGTTTTCTCCATCAAACAGGGGATTAAGGATAGACCTTGAGCTTGATGAACTTAGATATTTAGTTATCATTCTGTTCAAAAATCTTTTAAGAAATTTGAGCAAAAATTCTAGGGATCTTATAGAAATTGGTGTTTATTTAACATAAAATATTTAGATCTAAACAGATATACACTAGATCTAATGGATCCATGAAAAACTATTTAGGTCAGAACATGAACTTTCAGAATTGTTTAATTTGGAGAAGATTTTGAACAATCGTTTTCAAAATAACTTTGATCTCAGATTAACACAATGCTCTGATATTAATTGTTCTAGTAGATACAATGTTCCTTGATTCAACAAGGATCACAGTAGAGAAGATTTTAAGAAGAAGAGAAAATAGCAAGAAGAAGATGGAGATTCGGAGGAGAGAGAGAAAGCAAGCACAGAAACAACAAAATTAAAATGATATTTAGATAAAAAAAATATCTGATAAAAGAGTACTTATATATTCTTGATAAAATAAAATGGTAAAGTCAAAAGTGGCTTTATTAAACAAATAAACCCGATGTGCTTTCATTTATTGAATGAGCAGTGACCCAATGGTTTACCGTTCATTATATGCATATTGTGTGCATAAGTAATGTTAGTCCAAATTTATCAAACCGAGTGGCTAAAGCCCAATATCAACATGATATGCACTCTATTTTTCTGTGTTGAATTCTGTCTGGAGTGTTGATACTAATTTTGGAAGGAGCTAATATAAGCTTGTCTTAACGAGGTCTATAAGTGGTGTACATCAGATTTTATTCCCCTGAGGGATTATTTCATGTAATTGTTGATTATTTTAGTTTTCAACTACGCAAGGGCCCCAATGAGTCATGGTTGTTATATTTCATGAGAAAATGCGAGCTCTGTTATATGAGAATGAGATGCCTGGTGATGCAATAAACCTAGCTGACCGCTAGTTTGATATATAATGCTATGTTTATTTATTTGTTTGTTGTCATTTAATTATTTATTCCACGCGGTGACATGCAACATAGAAGCATGAATTTTTATTTTCACTTATTTTATTTTTCTTTAGACATGTGCTGGTTAAATATTTAATAAATTAGGATATTTAGGTTTTAGTACATCAAACACAAAATATTTATATTTTAGTATAACATCATGAATATTTATATTTTGGTGTATCAAACACAATATTTGTGTTTAGGCGTATTAAACACAAAACATTTGTATTTTGTAATATCAAAATCACAAAATATTTGTGTTTTGGTGCATCAAACATAAAATATTTTTTTTGGAGCATTAAATACAAAATATTTGTATTTTAGAGCACTAAACATAAAATATTTGTGTTTTGCTGCATAATTAAAATTTTCATAACTAGAAAAAATATCAAACTCTTAAATAATAAAATCGGTACTCTAAAATTAATCAATCTAATTTTTTCCTTTAAAATTTGAAAAAAAAATTCATTTAATTAATTTAGAAACTATTACTACAAACCTAGAAATCATATTTTCGAAATTGAAAATCATAATTTCTTGAACATTAGTTTTTAAAACATAATTAATGATGTCAGTAGTATTATGAGATTTAAACTCATGTCCTCTACATTGATATAATATCAACCAACCACGTGGTTATGAAGTTAATATCGATTGAAGAACAAATTAAAATACATATATACATTAAAATATTAATTGAAACACATATATAAGTATGTATAAATATATATAGATATATAAACATATATATATATATATATATATATATATATATATATATATATATATATATATATATATATATGGGTGTGTGTGTGTTTATATGTATATATATATAGACATTATAAATATATAAATAAATAAATAAATAAAATATATATATGTGTGTGTGTGTTTATATATATATATATATATATATATATATATATATATATATATCTACATATATTTATGTATATGTGTATATATGTTTTCAATTATATTTGTGTGTGTGTGTGTGTGTGTGTATAAGTATTTTAATTTTTTTTTTAATTTGATATTAACTTTTTGACTGCATGGTTGGATAATGTTTTGGTAACGTGAAGGACATGGGTTCGAATCACATCTCACCTCTTATAGTATTAATTATGTTTTTATAATTAACTTTCAAGAAATTATGATTTTTGAATTTGGAAATGTATTTTTTTGGTTTACAACAATAATTTTCAAAATAATAAAATCAAATTTTTGTTTTATTATTCAAATTTTTTACGAAAAAATTAAATTGATTAATTTTACTACAAAATTTATTTATTTTCGAATTTGATATATATTTTTTATTATAAAAAGTTTGGCACATCAAAATACAAATATTTCATATTTGGTGTACTAAAACACAAATCTCTCTAAATTTCAGAACTTTGTTGAAATTCAATATCCGAAGATAAAATAATACTTAGAAGTGACAAAAAAAATTAGTTTCAACTCATTTGGATTTTTAGTATGTAGTTCATAAGAAAGTTAAAATCAAAATCTAGATATTTCCATGGACTTGTTTAAAATAAAAGTCAGAAAAATTCATTTATAACAATTAGAACAAAAATAAGTTGGTCCAGTCCTAGATAATAGTCAAGGTATTATTAATATAAATAAGGGTGACCCTCTTGTAATTTTATATCAAAAAAAATATTGAAAGACTTCATTAAGTGAAGTAGCTCTTCCCTTTCATCTTTAATGTTTTTTTTTCTATCTCCATTTTCTTTCATCATTCAAAATTTTTTTTAACAAAGTGGCATTAGAGGTTCAAAATCATTTCTATAAAGATGAGTAGTAATATGTTTCCTTTCCAAGTCTCAACACTTAAACAATAGCAATTATGATAAGTTAAGCAATAAGATGGTCTTCCTTGGATCACAATATGTATGAGAGATAGTAGAAATAGAGCACATAGAATTAGAGAATGAAAGTACTCTAACTCAATCTCAAAAAGATAATTTGAGAGGCTCAAGAAAAATAGACATGAAAGTTTTATATTTGACTATCAATGGTTGGATGAAGTTGTGTTTAAGAAGGTCTAAAAAACAAAGATAGACAAAGAAGTTTGAGAGAATCTTCAAACATCCTACAAGGGAGCAGATTCAATCAAGAAGTTTGAGACTTTGAATATGAAATAATGTGAAATGATCTTTGACTACTTCTCTTGAGCTTTAATAATGACTAATCAATTAAAGAGAAATGATGAACCAATGTAAAAATTATAGAGAAGATTCTTTAATTAATAGATTTAAAGTTTGATTGTATTGTTGTCATCATCAAAGAAATCAAATGCTTGGAAGCCATGACAATGGAGTAGCTACTAGGTTCCTTGCAAGCTTATGGAGAAAAGAAAAAGAAGGAAAGGATCATAGAACAACTACTCAAAGACTCAAATTAATATAACTAAAAAAGATAACATTCACAATAATAGAAGTCAAGAATGATGAGGTTGTGATCAAGAAGGAGGTCGTGGATATAGACAAGGATGAGGCTGGAGATCCTATGATGATACCAACAACTTCCAAAGAGGAGACGAATCAACGAGAGGTCATGTAAGATGCAACTCTAGATTGAAGTATGACAAATCACGTGTTAAATGTTATAATTATGAAAAAAATCAGTCATTATGTTTTAGAATGTATAGCGCCTAATAACAAGAGAATTGAATAGAAGATCAACTACATTGAAGAAAGAAATTAAGAAAATGAAACTTAGTTACTATAGAAAGACAATGCAAAAGGTAGAGGTAATACATAGTACTTTGATACTAATGCAAGCATTCATGTGTGTGAACAAAGAAGTATTCATGTGTGTGTGAAAAGAAGCATCTTTATTATCTTGATGAATTAGTGGATGATAAAATGATTTTTGGAGATGAATCCAAGCTAGTGGTGAAAGGTAGATGTATTATTCTCATTTGATAAATACAAATGAAAGGCATCAGTTCATTTCTATTGCTTGTTATGTGCCAACATAACAAGCATTATAAAGGTAGAAATACTTTGATACTGATGCAAGCATTCATGTGTGTGAAAAAAGAAGCATCTATGTTATCTTGATGAATCAATGGATGATAAAATAGCTTTTGGAGATGAATCCAAAGTAATGGTGAAAGGTAGATGTATTATTCTCATATGATTTTAAAAATGAAAAGCATCAGTTCATTTCTAATGCTTGTTATGTGCCGAACATGAAGAATAATATCTTGAACTTAGGAGAATTCTTATTGAAAGGACATGATATTCATCAAGGTGTCAATGATTATTGGCAGGGAGCAATCACCGAGTGATTATTGGTAGAAATTATGGTTATTCCACTTGCCAGTGATTATTGGTAGAAATTATGGTTATTCCACTTGCCAGTGATTATTGGTTTAAGTCCAAAGACAATAACCCATGGTAGAAATCATGGTTCCTCTACACATTGATAATCACCAAGTGTATATGGAGATAAAGGATTCATTAACAACTACACATCGATCAAGCTTTACAACTATCCATGATTTCTCTTGATAATAATCCGAACACAAAAAAAAAAAATCACCAAGTGATTTCTCTTTTGAGGGATTGAAGAAAGAACTATACATGATTGGTGCACATGTAGAATAAATCATAATATACAAACATGTCATTTTTTTATAATATACATACAGAAGTGAGAACTAAATTTGTTAATTTTGAACTTGATAGTTACTCATAAGATTGTGGATGGTTATATAAAATAATAAAGATTGTATGCATTAAAGTTATGAAGTTTCCACGTTGAAGTTAGGATCAATGTTGGAAAACAACAATGGAGCATCAACTCCTTTGTCATTGTTCTACGTAATTAATCATGGGTCATTGGGCTTATGATAGAAGTTGTTGGATTTTTTTTTTCATCATCTCATTTCATTTTATGCATTTTTTTTTGGTTTATAGTTGCTACTTATTCTCATGTTGCTGGACTACGTTAAGTTTCGCAATACTATGAATATTTCCTTGTTGATTGTATTCTTACACGTGCAGGAATCATGGGTAGTTGTTTCTTCATGCTTGTGTGTCCTGATTGTGTTCATGTATGTGTCTATTGTTTGTGTGTCGTGGTTGTGTTCATGTATGTGTGTATTATATTTGTGTCATGGTTGTGTTCATGTATGTTAGTATTATATTTGTGTCATGGTTGTGTTCATGTATGTTAGTATTATATTTGTGTCATGGTTGTGTTCATGTATGTGTGTATTGTATGCATGTCATGGTTGTGTTCATTTGTGTATTGTATATGATGAAGGTAATGTGTGGTAGAGTTATGGTTGGTATTGGTGTTGGCAAGCAACACAATGTTGCTGGACCCTTCTTCATGCTAGAGAACAACCACGACTCATTCAACCATGTTGAGCACAAGCCTCCATGTATGCACTTGAAATAATATTCCACCAAACCATGGTTGAGCACGAGGATAGAGATGAACCCCACCATGATTCAAAGTTCATATATTCATGAGAGAAACTGGATGAACTCAAGTTGAAGTTGAGGGAAGATAGAAGCCCTTAGGGATAATTATTGGAATTGATTTTTACTAAAGTCATTTATGATTATTTTCTTAACTTACATCTTCTTCTTATTTTAATAAAAATTTTTATAATGAACTAAATTTATAAAAATGTGTATATCCTTTTTCTGCATGTAGATGATTCAATATGTAGAGATTGGCTTTTTGCACAAATAGAAGATTAAATCATTGGTTTTTGTGGAATATAAGTTTGTTATTCACAATCTAGATAGAACTAGACAATATTTTGGTAAAATTGTAGAACTAGAATTTAGTAGGTATATGTTGATTATGAGTAATGGTAAAATTTTAATTTCTAGTACTAGTGAGTGTATTGAATAATACTAATATGGTATAATTATTCTATAGTGACTTCTAAAATAAATTATATTATAGTTATTATGAATACTATTACTTTTATTCTTGAAGTTATTATTTATGAGTATTTGATAATAATTATTATGATTTATAAAGAGTGAGGTCTAAAAATAAAGTTGAGAACTCTATAAATTGATTAATTTTATCAAGTATATGATGAATATTAATTTTTGTTAGAATCCATATATTGTCAAAAGGAATGATGATACCCCATTAAGGAAGCTCATAAGTTTTAATATTGTTAAATCGTGTAGGTGGATTTTAATCTAGTAATTCAAAAAAGATAAGTGAAAAGTATCAAGTAAATAATTATAGATTGATTGAATTTGATTATTAATAATTTGATTCAATCAATGAGTATCTATAATCTCAATATGGGAAGATTAATAGTATTAAGTAATAAAAGGTATAAAAAATTTTAAATAAGTGAGGTAATATACTTATAATTTTGTTGTGATATGAATTATAATTAATATAAATACTTATACAAAATAATTTACATTGGAAAGCATAAGATCTTATTCAGTCTAATATCCCTTCCTTTGTCTTATCTAAATGTCATAAATGTATTAAATATTTTATTTATATATTTAGAATATATGCGTGCGTGCGTGTGTGTACATTAAATTTTTAAATCAGATATTTAATATAATAAACCATAATGCTTCATTTTATTTATGCTTTAATTAAGGGACTTATTTTTTTAAAATATAAATAAATCGTGGCTTGGCAATGCTAGACCACTATAGCATCGACATCTTTGCTAATTGCGGCCGATGGAGATATATTGGGGGATGAATGAAGCCGTCTGTATACCTATAACTAGGTATTTACATAGTTAAATATATTCAAAATATCAAAATATTATTTCCATGAGTATTATCGCATGATTAAGTAACAAATTTGTTTGATTTATGGGTTCTCTAACAATGATACCATATGGTGGTTGTTTTGGCGTTAATATGTGTGGATGTGTTATGGTTTTTAGAATTTTAAAAGTCCAACTGAAATAGAGGGATTCTAATATATGTTGATTCACCTGAACGCCCTGGTTGTTTGTTTATGAATTGTGATAATATATTTGGGTGAATTTTATTCAATGGATGTAATTTTTTGTTTAAATGTTTGATTGGGATATAATTTTGTGTTAAAATTTTTGATTGAGATGTAATTTTTTTTCTCTATAAATCTTAGAGAAAACAACCATTGATGATTGTTCCCATGGTAGTTGTCATGGCAACTAATAATGTCAGAGAAGTTGATTATCATCGGCGATGCCATCAATGGTGGTTGGCATGATGATTGGCAATGCCGAAGAAGATGACTGTCACTTATGATGTGATCTATGGTGGTTGTCACTCTGATTAGTAATACTAGAGAAGATAACTATTATTAGCAATGTCATCCGTGGTTGTTGTCATGAAGATCAGCAATGCTAGAGAAAATAATTATCACTAGCGATGCTATCAGTGGTGGTTGTCGTGGTGATCAGTAATGTTAGAGAAGATGACTATTGCCTGCGATGCCATTAGTGGTGGTTGTCATAGAGATCAATAATGCCAAAGAAGATGACTATCATCGTTGATACCATATGTGGTGATTATCATGGTGATTGACAATACTGGAGAAGATGACCATCACCAACAGTGTCATCTACAAAGGTTATCACAATGTATGGGCAATTCTGAAAGTTATGATTGTAACTGGAAATGTTAATTATAGTAGTAGACATGGCCAATCATGGTGTATTTCATGGTGCCCTTGAGCTAGTAAAGATGCAAATGATGGGATTCATGCTTGTAGAAGCAGATGGTGGCAGAATTCATCATGGAAGACAGGTTCAGTAGAGTTCTTGGTAAAAAGCAGTGAAATGCATGACCAATGTCTTGAAACTAGAACACATTATCATATCTATTTATTATGGATGCTACCCTAACCCATTATGAGGTTAAATCGGGCATATTATATCTTGTTTAGGGCACTAACCTAATTCTTGAAAAGTCTTAGGTTGTAAACCGAGGTGTTCAACATTCGTATTTTATTGATGCCTAGTTATTATGTATATGTGGCATGAAAATATTTGTGGCATGGAAATGTATGTGTGGCATGAGAATGTCTATATTGTGGCATGGAAATGTATATGGCATGGAAATATAATGTTGTCGTGACATGCATGTATAGGCATGTAAGCTAGTATGAGAGTTTTAGGATGAAAGAAAATACATATATTTTAAATAAAACCCTTAATTTTTAAAAATATCTAAGTGAGCGAGGAAATTTATTAAGTGAATCACATGATCTTCATTACTGATTTGAAAATTATGCAAGTCAGTTAGCATGTTGGTCTTTGTATCTTACTCCTATCGAACTAATTGGCTTATAGGTATACTTAGCACAAACAACCATAAAGTAATTTAATAAATTAATTAAATGAATTACTTCTCCAATTGAAGGATTCATTTAAGAATCAATCAAAATAGAATTAGGTTATGATTTACCCTTAGCTACAATTAATAGTATTCTTTATATCTAAGTCACTACTATAATTTGTAGGACTAAAAATAAGTCACCAATTTAATCTTGTCTGTACTACAACCTAGATAACATATTAATAGAAATTGGTCTATATAGATAAATAATGAATAGTATGTACTCTCCCATCGAGACATACTATTTATGGTGTATCAAAATGATGATGAATTCATTCGAGAATTATTGGAGGGAATCAATTCTTATGATAGAATTCAAACTAATATGTTCATTATTAATTTTTTTCATAAAAATATCTTTCAACTCACTCGCCATTATTCTCAAATAGAATAAACTCGAAGGAAATGATTACATTGATTTGAAAAAAAAAATTGATATTGTCCTGATGGCTGAGAATTATAAATTTGTCTTTATAGATTTGTACCCGGATAAATATCAACATGAGCCAATTGATGAGAGGCCCATGCCTTATGAGATATGGGTAAAGGCTAATGAGATGTCTAGAAGTTATATTTTGGCTTCCATGTCAAATATACTCCAACATCAATATTAGTTCATAGCTACTACGTATGACATGATGTCTAATCTCAAAGAAATATTTGGAAATCAAACTTGTTCTATTAGGCAGAAAATCATGAGAGACCTGATGAATACTATAATGACTGAAACCACCATAGGGAGGGATCATGTTTTCAAGATGATTAGTCTTATGAATGAACTAGAAATCCATGGAGTTGAGATTAATATGGATTCATAGATCGATGTTATTCTTCAAATGTTGCAAAACATTTATAAGAAATTCTACCTAAATTATAATATGAACAAACATGATTGGACTTTGGCATAATTACTTAAGGAATTAGTATCGACTGATAATATTATTAAGAAACCATCTAGATTATTCATGGGTAAAAAAACTTCTAAACTAATAGGAAAGAAAATGAAATTTCTGAAATGTGCTCAATTTATACTAATAGTTCCAAAGTCATAAGTGATAATTAAAAGCTAATAGAAAAATATTTTATTTGCAAGCTGCCAGGATACTAGATGAGGTGGGGCTTGATTTATCTCATTAGAGTACACAATCAATATAAATTTCAATTACTAGCATTTGAAATATATTTTCAATGATATCTATGAATACTTGGTGTATAGATATGAGTATTACTAATCATGTCTACAATTCTTTGTAGTAGTTCTGAGAAATTAGACAACTAAATGATGGAGAAATTGTTCGTCACATGAGAGTCAATATCAAGGTGGTGGTTCATATTTGCATGATTCCTTACGGAGATATATATTAGAAATAATATTTTATATTTTAAACTTAGTTCTATCTAAGTCGTTACTTACAACTCCAACCAAATTATAGACTGGATGTAAGCCTAGTCATAAACATATTTATTTGTAAGGTTGCCCAACACATGTATTGAAGGGGAAGATAGATAAATTAAAAATAAAAACAAAAGCTTGTTTCTTCATGGAAGATTCTAGGGGGGCTAACTAAAGGTGATTTATTTTATAGTCCAAAGGATCATAAGCAGACAAAAGGTCATTGTTAACATCATTACTTGATTTCTAGAACATGATTATATAACATACAACATGCCTGGAAGTAGAAATATACTAGAGATGTAAGAAGAAATAAGTCAATCCACACTCTTTCAATACCAGAAAGAACATCACAAGGTGATATCTTTGATATCTCATTGCCTCATTGTAATGAGAAAGATGTTCATGACAATATTGTTACTTAACCTTGTGAGCCTATCATTAATGTGCCGATAATATATCCAGAAGGTGATTGTCATAATAGTTCACGGGGATTAATATTTGTGTAGCATGTCTCTAAAAGTTTACAACTGAGAGGAGTGTTTCATTATAGTGGGAGGGTTATTCATCAACCTATTATTATATAATCTTGGGAGAGTCTTATGATAGAATCTTTGATGAGTTAGATACTAATCTCAAAAACTTTGATGAAACACTCAAGATAGAGATACATAACATGGGTAAAAGGCTATAAAATCAGATATATAATCAATGCAATCCATCATGTTTGGGATCTTATAAAACCACCTAAAGGAATAAAACTCAAAGTGTAGTTGGATCTATAAGAAAAAGAGAGGAGTGATTGGTAATATTGAGACTTATAATGCTATATTTTTTATAAAATAGTTTACTTAGAAAGAAGGATATGATTATGAGAAGACCTTTTCGTAGGTAACCATGCTAAAGTCAGTTTGGATTCTCTTGTCTATTGCAACTCATTATGATTATGAGATTTGATAAATAGATGTGAAGACTATATTTTTGAATGGATATCTTGAAAAATGTATCTATATGATGTAGCCATATAGTTTCATAGAAAAATACCAAAAGCACATTTTGTGTAAGTTGAATAAGTCTATTTATGGAGTAAAACAATTATCTAGATATTAAAATACTTGGCTTTGATTAAGTCATTAAATTTTATGACTTTGATCAATATCAAGATGAGTATTATTTATATATAAAAAGCGATGATAACAATGTAGTATTCTTTGTATTATACATTGATGATATATTGCTCATTAATAATTATGTTGGACTTATCTCAAGTTATTTATATCGATTATATATTGACTCAATTTAGCATGTAAGATTCTAAGAAATAATTTCTTTCTTTCAAACATGGAATTATTCTATAAAAAATTAGTGTCCCAAACTACCCAATGAGATAGAGAAAATGAAAATAGTTCTTAATGCATATGTAGTAGGAAGTCTCATGTATGCAATATTTTGTACCAGACCTAATATTTGTTATGTTATAGGCCTAATAAGTAGATAAAAATCTAACTCATGATAAGAATATTGGATAGCAGTAAAACATATAATCTAATACTTGAAAGGACTAGAGTATATATATTAATATATCCAGCGAACAATCTTATGCCTATAGGGTATATAGACTCATGTTTTCCAAATAGACGAGGATTTGAGAAAATTCACCTCGAGTTATGTGGCTTATCCTAGGAAGCGAAGCTATGAGCTGAAGGAGTATTAAGTTATCAAATATTGCTAATTCCATAATGGAGACCAAGTATGGCAGCCCTAAAGGGAATCAATTAATTAATGAAGTGGTATGGCTTAGAAAATTTCTGACAAATCTAGGGATCATTCATTCTATATAATTTTCTATTACACTTTAGTATGATAATAATAGAGTAGTTGTAAATTAAAAGGAACTTAGAACCTATAAGAATGTAAAATATATCAAGTAAATATATCATCTAATAAGAGATATTATGAAATGAGGAGATGTGGTGGTGATAAAAGCAATACCGACAAATAACTTGATAGATCCTTTTATGAATAGTCTTTTAGCTAAAGTAATTAACAAACATATGGAAGGGATGCAAGTATCATGTAGTATAATGGCTTTAGTCTAAAGAAAGAATATTAGAACTAATTTATACTAAAAGTCATTTATAATTATTTTCTTGATTTACTTCTTAATATGTAAATAAATAGATTTTATAATGAGATGAATTTTTAAAAAATGCTTATATTCTTTATTATGCATTTAGATGATTTAGTGTGTAGAGATTTACTTATGTATAGAAGATTAAATCAATGATTCTTGTGAAATATAAGTTTGTTGTTCACAATCTAGATAGAATTGGATAACCTATTAAAAAGATTGTAGCACTAGATTTCAGTAACTCTATATTGATTACAGTGAATGGTGAAGTTCTAACTTCTAATACTAGTACACGTGAGTCTATTAAACGAGATCAATACACTGTAATAATTTTGTACTAACTTGTAAAATAAAAGACACCATAATTATTATGAACATTGTTACTCTTATCATGAAGTAATTATTATTTATGTGCACCTATTAATAGTTGTTTTAATTCTAGAAATAGATATGAGAACTCTATGAATTAAATAATTTTATTAAGCATGTTATGAATATTGATTACTAATAGATATCATGTTTTGTCAAAAAGATTATTTGTATCTCCTCAAGGAAGCTCATAAGATTTAATATTATCAAACTCTACAAGTAAATTTTAATCCAACAATTCAAATAACTTAAGTAGAAAGTATTAAGAATATAATTAAAGATTGATTAAATTAATAGATATCTGTCATCTTAATATGGAGATTTTAATTAGTGTCAAGTAATACAAGACAAACTATTTTAAATAAGTGAGGAGTCTAATTATAACTCTATAATGATTTGAATTATAATTAATATAAATTATGATACAAAATAAGTTACATTAGAAGCCTAAGATTTTATTCATGTCATGGTCCATTCTGTAGCCTTATGTCCTTATCTAGATATCATAAAAGTATTTAAAATTATGTTTATTTATTTAGAATATATATGCATATATAATTGGAATACGTAGTTTAATTATAAATGAATAATTTGATTTTATCAAATTGATTTTGATTATATATATATATATATATATATATATATATATATAAAATATTAAATCTTTAAATAAGATATTTAATATAAAAACTGAAATGCATCATTTTAATTCGCATTAATTAAGTGATTTATTATTTTTAAATAAAAATAAATTATGGCTTGGCAATGCTACACCACTTCAACAATTCAGTTTTCAGCATTGTCATCTTCACTAATTGGGGCCGGTAGCGGCATTATAGACCAAAGCTATCTGTACACCTTCAACTAGATGTTATCTTATTCAAAGATACTCGAAACAAGCAAATAACATTTCTATGAGTATTATTTCCATAATTAAACAACACTTATTTTTTTTTTGGTTTATGGGTTCTCTAACAATAGTGACTTTTGTGTCCTCTCGCTCATAAAATATAGAACAACGGCTCATCATTAATTAGATTTAACAATGACAATGGTGTAAATGCTCCATTGTCGTTTGCACCATTGATCCTAACTCTTAAGTTTTGCTATCCTTGATAGTAATTAGCAATATTCTCACACTCCTTTAATAAATCTCTCAATTAAATTATATTTTGGGATGTTAAAATAAAAATATTTATGTTTTGGTCTGGTTTAATTTTTTTTTAAAAAAAATATTGTTTTAGGGTTTAATAAACTGGAAACATAAATTTGTCCTTGCAAAGTAGATTTAAAAAAAATGGTTGGTTGTTTTTGAAAATGCTTACAAAATTCAAAACCAATTTTTTATTATGAGAATCAGTTTTGTTTTTTTAATTATAATTTTATATTTAAATATATATTGTAAATGTATAAAAAATGAAACTAATTTTTTGAAATCAAATAATAGTTTTACAATTATTGTAGGTAGTTTTCGAATTCAAAAATTTGCCCAGAATTTTTTTTAAAAAAAAAAAAACTATGAAATTGCGTGGGGGCAAAAACATGTTTTGAGCCCAAAATATATATCTTTTATGTTTTAGGACATGGTGTTTTTAAAAAGTTTTAAAAAGGTTATCAAAGTATACATATTTTCATTTCTGGTCCTAAAACATAATTTTCCCAAAAAACTACCAATGATTTCAAAATAAATTATTTACATTCACACAAATTCATTATGTTTATCTTTAAAGATTTGTTAATCAAAAAACTATTTGATATACATATATACCATAATATATTGCAAAAATATTTTTTTTAAAATAAGATTTTTGTTTTTGAAATATATATACGAAATATGTATATATACTAATTATGGGTTTTGGTGTTGTTCAATTATCAATGATTTGGTGATTTTAATTGGTGAGATGGATAGAATGGGGATAAAATGATAAATTAAACTGATAGCGAATAAAAACTTAAATAAGTTTTGTTTATGTATATCAAAAAAAAAAAAAAAAGCTAAAATAAGATATTTAAATGGTAATTATTTTGGATTTGCTTATTTTGGACCTTTTACTTAAATTTTTTTAACACATGTTTAATATAATTATTTTGGTTATGTTTATTCTGGACCTTTTTCATAATTTTGTTTGTGCATTTTTTAACACAATTTTTTTTTTTAAATATTTTTCGTTTTGGACATTTTTTATAATTGTACCAAAAAAATAATATAAAATGGTCATACTTCCGCTTCAGACGTCTCCCTTCGGCCTCTCCGGAGGAAATAAACGACGCATGCGTGCAGGAGCAGAGCAGTTTCAACTTGTCAACTGCACAAGCGCAACAACAATTCAGACCTCACCAGCCATTTTCCAAAATTTGATTGCCAGTTTCTTTTTTCCCAGGTTAGTTATTTCCCAAAATGTATCTGTCATTCAGTTTCTGTTGTTTTTTCATCATTCAAACAACCCAGTAAACCCGGAGATAATGCTAATTTAATAGATTCATTCCTTGTCTATGATTAATCATTATCTCTAAGACTATATAGCTAACATTTTTTGGGAAAAGCTAAAGTTCAAATAACAATAAATCTGGTATCTGAACTTTTTCTCGAGCCCAGTTAATTAATTTTGATGATTTAGATTAAATTTTTTAATTTTTTGTTTTTTTGAAAAATTTATCAATACACAACAAATATAATTTTGGGTGTAAATACATACATATACAATCAAACTATGTATATACTATACAATTATGGATAAATCAACCAAAATAATTTTGTAGTAATTTTTACCGCCGTAAAGTAAAAAATGCCAATCATACAAATTTAAATTCTGTTGAAAATATATTTTATTAATTCCGATAAATATATATTTTAGTTTTTGCCAAAAATTAAATTTTCTATTCTATCACAAATTTATTTTTAAATTCTGCCTAAAAATTAAAATTTTCTTCTGTCAATAATTTAATTTTTTTTCTATCTAAAATATATTTTTAATTCAAAAAAAATATTTTCAAATCTAAAAATGTTATATTTATACCAAAAAAAATTTAAAATTTACCCAAAATTATTTGTCTCTAAAAACTATATCATGCCCAGAAATTTTGATGAAAGAGGAGCTAAGGTTGGGAGGGAAAAATTGATGTTTCAGAGAGAATATAAATATTCTAAAATAATTTTTTAAGAAAATTAAATTTTCTAAGAGAATTAAATTTTCTAAGAAAATTAAATCTTTTTGAAATTATTTATCAATTTATGAGTGAGAATTAGTTTTGGGATTTGTGTGAAAAATTGTTGGATCTTCTTGGGTTGGGGTCATTTATATTGGTTTTGTTAATTAGTTTGAAGGGTAATAATATCAGAATTAAAAGAGCCAAAAATAGGAGTGGAATAAGTGGACTTTAGGGTTGGCATGTGAAACAAAGAGATGATGGATAAATAAAAGAGAGAAATGAGAGAGAAAAGAGATATGAAGAGATAAAAAAAAGAAAATAAATAGAGGACATGATTATTTTCTAACCTGAGATAAAAAGCACAAACAAAGAAATTTTCTTAGATTTTTTATTTTCAAAAATAAAAAATACAATTTATTCTTCAAATAATTGATTTTGTTTTTAGAAAATATATTTTAATTCTTTCTCTTTTTTATTCTTATGCTTGCACTAGACATATTTGGAATATTGTGGATGCGTGACATGGTGTACTTGTGTGAGCACAAGTAAATATACACAATCAAAATACATTTGCTAGAATGCTTGGAGAAACATTGAAATTTATTTTGTTGAATTTGAAGCAAAATTTAATTGAATATTATAATAATTTTATCTATTTTTGTTATAATTTATTATTTATGGATATTTAAATTATAAGGATATTTTATGTATAAATTTTAATAGTCTTATTTATATTCATTTTTCAATATTATTACATAACATGGTATCAAAACCAACTTAGAGAAAAAAAATATAATACTAGGTTTGTATACAATGTGTGTGATATTGAAAGGTAGGCACACATAATGGTGGCACCAAGCATATGTGATGGTGGCAGTAGAGATGTGCTGCATGCATAGTTGGTAGTATGTATGTGCCACAATTGGTGTGTGGTGGTGGTTTGTGATGACATATATTGGTGGTGTGCGACAGAGTCTTGGGCAGGATGATTGGGCATGGTAATGGTGCACAGTGGCACACTGTGATGCATAGTTGTGCACATTGGTAATGTTTTGGGCAGTAACACTAAGATGACAAATTATAAAAGAAAACATGAAGTATGGTATGCAAAAAATACTAATTGGCTATAATTTTTATTTTGAAGGAAACATAATTTTTTGGTATGATATGTAGAGAGATTATCACAATAAATGTAGATGAATATAAATATCAGTTTAGTGTACCCACTATATAAAGGATGAGCTTAACTAATGATAACTAATAGTTTTTATATCTAGAGAAGAGACTAATAATTTTATATAATATTGTGATATAAATTGATTATCAAAGTTGTTTATGGATTCTCATAGAGTTTATCCATTATAATACTTGTACTTACTAGAAAGAAATGTAAAAAATATCTCTATAATATTATAATTTATCTTTTATTTCTTAAGTATTATTGATTATTTACTCATATACTTATTTTAGACTTATTAATTATTGATACGTATTCTAATACTTATTTTATCAATAATTGTATTATATTCACTATATATTTTTTAATTTAAAATTATTATTTTAGTCAATAATAAATATTCAAAAATTATTGAATATGTAATATATAACTTAAGTTTGTTAATTTTTAATTTTTTATTAATTTTTGAATTATTTTATTAGTTTATATTCTGTGAATTATTATTTTAGACATTAATTACAATGATATTTTTATATCGATATTTTTTTTGTAGTATCAAGAGGTTGAGAAAGATTCAATTTGAGATTAAACAAGATGGATATATGCTATCACTTTGACGATAAGATCTCATTCTAGTTGTTAAGTGCGTTGATTCATTCATTTTGTATTATTAGTTTGATTACTCCATACTAGCCAAATTGAAAATAATATTTTTGTTTTAAGACTATTTTGATCTTAAAATGCAAGATATTAGTTAAGAAAATTTATTAAAATTTCTTATTATATATGTTAATCTAATTTGAGCAACAACTTATTCAATTTGACCCACTTAAATGTAATAGAAAGTTAGTAGAGATGTTATTAGAGAGGAATTTATATATCTGATCATTTTTGTTGATTACTAATCGAGATATACATGAGTATATATTTTTTGAGATAAATTATATACATACACACACACACACACACACACACACACACACACACATATATATATTTTTTAAATTTTTTATTGTTGTGTTATTTATTTATTATTTGTTTTTAATATTTTTGATGATAGTATTCAACTTTTGAGTTCTAATTATTTTCATCATTTATATAAAAATATTAGTTGCATGATATTTATACAGTGAGTTTATTTTTTTTTTGTATTTTAATGTGTAATATGATATTGCAGTACAAAAACATATTTTAGTCTGTCTTTTCCAGCATCACTAATACAAATTGGCTAACCACTAGAGTTATTCAGAGTTTGTTATAGAGTTCATCCATCATGACACTGATTAGAAATGAGTATATAAAATTTATCTCTAAGTTAACATCAGATTCTTTATTTCTTTAAGATATCATTAGTTGTTTCGTATGTACTTTTATTTTATACTCATGGGTTATCAATATATGAGCAAATAATCATATCATTGATTTTTATATTTTATTCTCTAAATTTTTTTTCTATTCTAAAAATATTATTATTGTCAATAGTAAATATCTGAAGGTTATTGGATATGATAGTTTGAAGTTTAGTTTTCTGTTATTTTTGTATATCTTGTTTATTTATGATTATTTTGTTAGTTTATTATTTGTGAGTTATTTTTCTAGATTATTTAATTTTGACTTTATTTTTTTATATCAATGTTTATGTATATTATTAGTAGATATTGAGAGATTTTATTTGTGATTAAGCATATTGAATTATATGTTCTCTCTTTAATAATAAATTTTTTTTTAGATGTTAAAGTATTTTGGACATGTTATTCATGCATTCATAATTAGATTATTTTATCAATAATTAAGTTGAAAATATTTTATTATAGTATAAGTATATTTTAATCATAGAGTATGTGATATGTTTGTAATGAAATATTATCGTAGCTTCCTACCCTACATGCCAATATGGTCTGAGTAGGAATTTATTCGATTTGATATACTTAGACGTATGAAGATCTAATACAAATATGATCAAATAGGTTTTAAGTTTTTTATCATTTTTGTTGATGACTACTCATGATATACATAAATATATATATTCTGTGAAAGATCATAATTTATATTTTTTAATTTTTCATAAAATAATAAAAATTTTAAAATATTAAAATTTTTTAATGTAATAGAATATATATCAAATCTATTTTAATACTAATTATATGGATCATTAGATTATAAATCTTTTTTTTTGTATCAATATGTTCGAATAAATGATGTATAATATCGTAATCCATATAATAAGTGTTAAATGAATCTAATATATATTTTAATTATTATCTCTTCTTAATGTTATATTAATCAATACAAATATTAAAAATTAAGAAGTGATAATGTATTAAAATATATATCAGATCTATTTAATACTTATTGTATGAATTATGAGATTATATACCATATTTTATATGCTGATATGTTCCAATAAAATAGTATTGTTGAAAGGAAGAAGAATACATATTTGATTGAGATGATTCGGACATTTTACTTAGAAAATAATATTTCAAAATATTTTTAGAGAGACAGAGATATAATTTTAATTATAATCTATTTCATCAATCAAATAGTTTCTTTTATTTTTCTTCATGTATATTCCTTCACATCTACATCCTGGAGAGTTATTATTTAGCTTGTATCACAAAATACATAAATATATCTATTTTATGATAAATCATAGTTTTTATTTTTTAAATTTTTCATAAAATAATATAAATTTTAAAATATTAAAAAGTATTAATGTAATAGAATATATATAAGATATATTTAACACAATTATATGGATCATTAGATTATAAATCATATTTTTTGTATTGATATGTTCTAAATTCTAATAAATGATGTATAATTTCGTAATCCATATAATAAGTATTAAATGAATCTAATATATATTTTAATACATTGTCTATTTTTAATATTATGTTATTCAATAAAAATATTAAAAATTAAGAAGTAATAATATATTAAAATTTATATCAGATTCATTTAATACTTATTATATGAATTATGAGATTATATAGCATATTTTATATTCTGATATGTTCCAATAAATAAGTATTGTTTAAAGTAAGAAAAAGTACATATTTGATTGAGATGACTCGGACACTCTTGCTTTGAAAAAAATATTTCAAAATTTTTTTAGAGAGACTGAGAGAGTTTTAATCATAATCAAACTCATCAATCAAATATTTTTTTTTATTTTTCTTCATGCATAATCTTTCAGATACTACATCTTGGAGAGATTATTTAGCTTGTCTTACAAAAATTTTAGACGTGTTTATTTTATTTTTTATTGATCTATAGGATGAGAAATTAATATCTAGGACCTTGATATTTATTTATTTTTTTGATATTTCAGTACTCAAAAAGATATAAGTATTTTTTATTAGAGACAGATAAATTTTTATTGAGCATGCATATTATTTTTTTGACTATAACTTATTTTTTAATGAGCTTTTAAAGAGTATGAATCAAGATATTATACTTAGTATTTTAAAAATCATTTTTTTAATACCTTGACGTGCACCTCAAGGTGAGGCATTCGTAAAATGCCTCAAGGCATTAAAAAAATGTTGAGCTTGATGGAGCTCCACGCGAACTCCATTGAGCTTGACGGAGCTTCTAGAGCTCCATGATGGAGCTCATTGGAGCCCTACGGAGCTCCATCGAGCTTTTCGTGGAGTAGAGGCGAGGGGTAAGGGCGAGAAGTGAGGGCGAGGGGCAAGGACAAGGACAAATTATTTAATAAATTATCAAATTTATTAAAAATATATATAGTATTAAATTATTAAATAAATAATATTAAATTAATTAATAGTATTAAATTAAAAATAAAATAAAAAGAAAGAATTTAATTAATTTAAATTTTAAATTTATTATAATTTAAAATAGTATTTTAATTTGATAAAATTATCAAATTTATAAATAATATTATTTATAAAATATTTTATATTATTTATTAATAAAAAAATAGTATTCTATATTATTTATTAATAAAAAAATAAATTTAAAATTTTAATTTTATAATGATATAATTAATTTAAATTTAATATAGTATAAAATATTTATTAATGTATTTAATATTATTTTATTTTGTTTTTAATATACTATTATTTATAAAATATTTATTAATTATATTTATATTAAGACGCATCTTAAAAATATTTTTAAAAACTCTGATTTTTTATTTTTTTATTTATGTTATTTTATTTTATGAATTTTAAAATATTAATTAATTATATATTGAGATGCTTAAAAAATTTATGCCTTAATACCTTGAGATTTACGTCTCGTCTCACGAATACAAAAATATCTTGCCTTATATTTTCAACTTTAAACATTTTGATTATACTTAGTTTAATTATTATTATTTTTTTACCTATAGTCTTGTTTGGACAATGAGTTAGCAGATAGAGTTATCCATTGACTACATATAATCATATTGGTACTCAATTTGATCTTATTCTCACTTGGACATCATATTTATCAATAAATTTATATCATGTCAAGTTTAGAGGGTGTGATGTTTCTTGGATAGGATAATCTCATTTAGACCCATATGATATGGTAGTAGAGGAGTGCACAGGTACAAACATATATTGAGTTGACAATTATGAGACTCAATCACCTAGAATGAATGTAAATTTTATTCTACGAGTGAGAGACATACACATTTTTCTCTAATCATAGACAAACATACCAAAGAGCCAGATGATTTTGTAATCAGTTTTTTTTTTTATTTTGATTACTCTCTAGAAGGAAAATATGAGTGGTTTGAAGCCTGGGTTACCTCAAAATGAGACCTAGGCTTCCTCGGCATAGCACGGCATGAGCTGTGCTGAGAGCCAGCCCAGCACGGGTCCAGGCACGTGTCTGGATCTTGTTGGGCTAGGCACGACCGAGTTGGGCTGTGCCTTGGGCTGAGCCCAGGCTGCCCGACCAATTTGACACCTTTACGTTGAGAGAAGATTTTATGATAAAATTTTATATTTTCTTAGCGAATCTTATTTTTTAAAAAGTAAGAGACAATTATTTTGAGATCTAGGGTAGAGGTAGAGCTCAGAGTAATGACAACAAATATTTATGAGATATTTTGAATTTGATATCTATTTGAGGAGATAAAATATGTACTCTTTTCTCCCATAATTCTTTATCATGATAATCATGTATCGAGATGTATAATCTTTAATTTGATATTTCACGAGTAGATAAAGTATGTTGAGGTGAATTATTTCTTTCTAAAAGAGAAGATTTTTGATGATATTATTATTATAATATATATTCAAATAATAGAACAGTCATCAAATATTTTCACGGAGGGTTTGAAGAGGTCTCAGTTTATATTTTAATTCCAAGCTATGTATTATGGACTTGTATGCACTAATTTGATGGATGTATTATGGTTTTTTTTATTTATTATTTGTTTTAGATATTTTTGATGGGAGCATCTAACTTGTGCTCACCACAATCACTTTTCCTATCAACTAAGGACATTGGTTGTATGACATTTATACATTGAGAATTGTTTATTTATTTTTTGTATTTTAATGTGTATATTTATAAAATAATAAAAAATTAATTTGATAAAAATATTAAAAAATAAAGAAGTAATAATGCGTTAAAATATATATATTAAAACAATTCAATATTTACTACATGGATAATGAGGTTATATATCATATTTTTTCTTTGGCATTTCTCAACAGATTGAGATTATTAAAAGAAATAGATATATGATTGAGATAACTCAGATACTTTTATTTGGATAAAATATTTTAAATTATTTTTGGGAAGTTTCAATTTTAATTGCAATTTATCTTATTAATTGGATGTGTTTTTTATAATCTTTTAGCATATATCATTTTGAATCATACATTTTAGAGAGATTTTATTTAGACTGTCACTTCGAATTTTTAGATACATTTATTTATTTTTTGATTGCTCTAATGGATGAGACATTGATATTTAGGTCATTGAGATATATCTTTCATTGATACTCTAGTATTCAAAGATGATAAATATATTTTTTATTAGATATTGATAGAATTTTAGTGAGTGAATATTATCCTTTTTAATCATTACTCATTTTTGAATGAGCATAAGAAGAGTATGAATTTAATTGTTGTATTTGATCTATTATCTTTCATATCTTTTTTGTAGCTATGCTTGGACCTTCAGTTAGTAGAAAGTTATCCATCTATTATACCTGAGCATGTTTTTAAGTGGATATACATGGGTCAAGGCCCTGAAAGATAATTTAGTTTCGAATATTTTAATTAGGCTATTGTTATTTATGTCTAAGTCTTTTATTTATAATAATTAATATTTTTTTTATTTTTTTATTTAATTTTAGTCTTTAATGATTATTGAGCTGGAGATATTTTTTTTATAATATAATAAAAAATTGGTCTATTACCTCATCAACTAAAATTAATTTGCTAAATTAAAAATATAATAATATTATAATTTTTTTAAAATAAAATAAATTTATTTAATAAAATTTGGGTAGTGACTAATTATTATAATTTAAGAGAATGAGAGAGAAATCAAACAAAGAGGAGAGAATAGATTATAATAAAATGTGAAAAATAAAATATGTTTAAATGTTATTTGTAGAATTTTTTTTTTTAAATTTTTTTTAAATTTGTTATTTTTTGGCAAAAATTTGATCGCCATCAAATTTCTCTCAATGATAGCCATCAAAAATCCAATGGCTCAACTTGATTTATTTTATATGCACACACACATACACATATATTTTTTGGCCTATGCATGACATGAGGTATGACATGATTCAATCGTGCTTGGCATGACACATTTTGATTCATAACCGTGCTTGGATATGCCATGGGTTGGTCCATGTCTTGGCTCGGCCATGCTTAGACTAAACCCATGCTAGCCTAGAATGGACTGGGCTTGCCTGGCTAGGCTTGATATGTCCAAAAGGTGTGATAATAGGCCATGCTGGGTTGCCTATTTTTATAATTATGTCGGCATGACACATCTTGTGCTAAAAACTATGTTGTGTTGGGAACAACATGCTAGCTTGAATGGGCCTAAAAAATGGGTCATGCTAGCATAATACGACTCATTTGAGACCTTCAAGGAAGCACTGACACTGCTCCCTACAGTCGTGTCCACGTGTCCGATACCTGGACACGTGGACATGGTACAGACACGACACAGATACGTGTCTGATGCGCCACGTGACATATCATTGATCAATCAGTATCCCATATGCCACGTGACATAACGGATGGTGGCGTATTGGACGTCTAGTGGTCAGCATCGCCGCACGGGCGACGGTGGCCACTCGACACAGGCGGCGGGCGCGATTTGAGGGGGGAGGCAGGGGGCGGGCACGAATTGGGGGGGGGGGGGGGCAGGGGGGGGGCGCGAATTGAGGGGGGGGGGAGGCAAGGGGCGAGCAGGAATTGAGGGGGGGAGGCAGGCGGGTGCTAAAATAAAATAAAATAAAATATTTTTATTTTATAAAATAAAAAATATATATTTATATAATATAAGATAATTTTAAAATATTATTTTAGAAAATAAAATAATTATAAATATTATCTTATAAAATAAAATAAAATACAATATTTTTATTTTATAAAATAAAAAAATATATATTTATTTTATAAACTAAAATATTTTAATTTAATTTAATTTATTTTATTTTATTTTATATAAAATACCTAATATTTATAAAAAAAAATAATTTTTATTTTTAATTTTATTTTTTTATCATGCCGTAT
Source organism: Sapria himalayana (assembly GCA_029783825.1). Taxonomy (NCBI): domain Eukaryota; kingdom Viridiplantae; phylum Streptophyta; class Magnoliopsida; order Malpighiales; family Rafflesiaceae; genus Sapria; species Sapria himalayana. Next base: position 13,672,982 of record JAREIK010000088.1, read on the forward strand.
CCTAGCCGTATCCGTATCTTAGTTTTTTAAAATTTATCGTGTCCTCGTATTTTGCCGTATCGTATCCTCGTGTCTTTGCTCGTGCTTCTTAGGAGACCTTTTCACAAACAAATGTCCTGTTGGTCATAAGAATCCATTGTAAAATGACTATACAATTTAAATGTTGCATAGGCCATGGGCCCATGACATATTTTGTGCCTCGTGTGCCAAGCATATGGGTCATGCCCGGCACAACATGACACGACACAGTTATGGTTCATGCATAGTTCTGGATCATGTGGTGCCAGGCCTAATATCATTTTTTATTGATGGCCCACGTGTTGACTTTGGGTCATCTAGTCCACTTGATATATTTAAATGACTTATCTAATTATTAATAAATCATACTTTTTATTTCTTTTGATTGGTTCATGTAAATGATATATATTTGATATTATTTTTTGCTCACGTGATTTAAATATTAGGATCCATACAATCAGTCAAACAATAAAGAAATAAAATGAAAGATTAATATTTTAAATATTTCATTTCAATCATAATAATTATGATAGAAAAATTTGAGTATTTTTTATATTTGTTAAATAAATTTCTAATATGATATATTTGTGTAATGTAGCTCATGAAAGTGTATACAGATGAATATATGTTCATCATATCACATATTAGTAGCTATTTGATGTGTTATTAAATATTATGTCAAATATTTTATTTTGTATTTACTATATCTTAAATAATCTTTATAGATACTTATATATGATATGATCATTATGATAATGAAAAATCTTATAAAATATTAATATTTTTTTATTTTATTTATATTTAGAGTTAATAAAGTGGGCAGTAACGCATGCGAATGCATTGTCATCATGATTAGTTTAGTTGTCAGACGTTATGGAAATTACTTTATACTATGATTCTAAGGTTATTAATTACTATTCGTTCTTTTAGTTTATAATTTGTATTATTTAATTTCTATTGGTCAACCTAGATATCTTATGATAAGTAAGCTTTATATATTTATATATGTATGTATAAGATAGAGTAGTCTATGATTTTTTAAAATTTAATCGGAAGACATATGTTAGCAAACTCATGGTGATAAATAAATGAAGTCATCGGACATGAAATTGATTCATATTCAAAGATCCTACCACTCATAATCAGTTGAATTTGCATACAATACACTGTGTTTTTTAATGTATTATTTGATATATCTTATAAGATGTCTAATATTACTAATACTTCTATAAGTATATATATTTTTTATAATATATATATTATGTTAAATTTTTTCAATGCAAATAAAATTTTTATTGTTAATTATCTTAAAATATATGCATACCATAGATATTTGTATATTCTTAGTAGAAGTGTCAAACCGGTTGTGCTGTTTTGACATGATAGTTTTTTAGGCCTATTCGGGCCACCATGTTGTGCTTGACATGACATAGTTTTTAGCACGCTTGTGTCATGCCTAGTCGTGTCGAGTCATGTCAAGTTAGGTCAAGATTGGCCAGGCTAGCCCGATTCATTTTGGCTAGCCTAGTTCAATCTAGGTTAATCCAATTTAGTCCAACCTAGTTCGGTTTAGCCCAAGCTAATCTGGTTTAGTTCATGCTAGCTTAAAGGTTTCAAACGAACCATGCTGTGTCGGCATGGTATCAAAAATGGCAGCCCGGCACTGCTCGTTGGAATAACTTTTGGGCAATCGTTCTGGGTCATGTTGGGTTATGTCCAGTCAGGTTAGACATGACTATGCTAACCCAAGTCAGGCCAGGCTAGCCTAGGTCAAGGTCCTAGCTGATTTGGTCAACTAGGCTGAAATTGGCGTGCATGAGCCGTCATGTTGGGTCATGTTGTGTTGAACTTCCCTTGTATAAAAGATAGGCTTGATGCACCCTGAGCCATGTTGTGGAGTGGGCTGGCCCACAACTTTTAGGCATGGTTTTGAATTGTGCCATATCATGCCATACATAGCTGAATTTTAATGTGTGTGGGCCGTGTATGGGTTGTCCAATGTGGTAGACGCCTCTAGTCTAGTTTTTTTTTAGTCTAGGCTAGCCTTGTTAAGTCTGGTCTAGCATGAATTAGGACCAGGCTAGCATGAGTTAGGACTAGGCTAGCATGAGTTAGGACCAGTCTAGCATGTTTGGCTAGTTGGGTCAAAATTGGCTTGTATGGGATATCGTGTTGGGTTGTTCTATGCCTTGCTTTTCATGCTAGGAACTTTAGTTTTGAGTGGTTCGAGCTATGCCATGGGTTGGCTTGTGATACATTTAGGCACGACTTTGAAGCAAGTCGTACTATGCTACGTATGTATGAATCATCTCGTGCCATGTGTTGTGTTCGAGTCGACCGACTTAGTTGACAAATTTAATTCTTTAGGTTTTTTAGGACTTATGACTGAAAGTTAACTCTATCTCGTAGATGTATCAAATATGCAGTGTCATGCCAGCATGACTCATTTTTTTCTGACATGACTGTGCTTAGCACGACATGGGAATATTGTGGTTGGCCTAACATAGCATGATATAGTGTTGTGCTTGATTATGTCGGACAATTCCCTTTATAACCTATTGTGTGAAAATGTAATGGGAGGGTGACTTATGTGGCCAGCCAATTACAACCAGCCATGTAAGCAACATCCGCCCTGTCTGATAGTCATCTGACTGGATTTGATCCAGAATCATAGTTGGTCTCGGGTCTCCAGTGGCCTGGCTAGTGGACCGTGCCAGGTAAACGGGCCTTGCCTAGTCCGACATGAGACACGACTCATACCTGCCTAGCATGGCATGAACTGTGCCATGGGGCGGCATGGCTTGGGACCAGGCACAATTTTGGACTGTGTCGTGCCATGTCGGGCTAGGCACGACTAAACCAGGCCGTGCCTCGAACTTCATTGTCCAGTTGAAAGCTTTATGTATGTTTTGGATTTTTTAGTCAGATTATTAATATTTATGTCTAGATTTATAATAATTTCATAATATTAACTATTTTTTATTTTTTAGTTTAGTATTTATAGAATTGAGTATGTAATAATTATATTTTATTTACATTAAGATTTTATTAGGAAAAAATAATTCAAAAAAAATTAAGCATGTCTACTTTTAACCTATGTGTTTAGTAAGTTTGCAATCATCAATTAGAATGCTTGATTGCCAATATTAATTTACTCACGAATATAATTTATTATTTATACAATATAATAATATAATTAAAAAAAAATACTTTAAGCTCAAGCTTGCTTTGTGACATATTGAGAGAACAAGATAAAGGTAAAAAAGACTATAGTTTAAATATAAAATATTATAAATGCTAACATATTATTATAATTTTTTTTGATTAAAAAAATATTTTTTTTAATTTTTTATCTTTTTAAAATTTTTAGGACATAAATCTAATAAATATTAGATTTCAATCCATAGCCATTGGAAGAAATACAATGACTTACTAAAATTTTAAAATCTAATAGCTATTAGATTTCAATCCATAGTCATTATAAAAAAAATGCGTGAGCCTTGAATATGCTACATAGTATCAACTATCACCAACATTTCATCATTGTGCTCCCCATTGCACTCATTGTGCATAATTATGGTTCACACATATTGCACAACCTACTATGATACACACACACACACACACACTTATTGTGTACCAGAGGTGCACTTTTGTGTGTCTTCTACTAATGGAAATTGTGCCCACATATTTTGTTACATGTTTGTGTATACATGCATTATGCTATTATAGTGCATGCCTTCTTTTTCATCTCTGGGAATCCTAAGGTTTGTTTTCTTTACCTAAGGTTTGACCTTGATTTCATGTAAATCATCAAGCTAAATAAATCAAAAACTCTATAAAAAAATTTACTAAAAATCAGGTACAAGTGAAGTCCTTATATTCAACTGATCATATTTGGGAAGCATTCATGTTGGGTACTCCCATCCATAATAAAAGAAAAAAGGGCGTGTAAACTGCAAGAATTGCTGATTTGGTCTGAAGTAATATTGGGATTAAAAATTAATCTAGAAAAAGGTTGTTATTGTTGGTGGGGATAATGGATATTTTAGATCTTTTGATGGAAATGCCTTATTCATATTTGTTTCTTCCTTTTGGGGCTCCACATAACTTTGTGGATGTATGGGATGGTGGAAAACAAATGTTAGAAAGAGATCATACATTTCTATGTCATTCTCATTAAAAGTATACTTTCATGCCTGTAAATTAACTTATCTTTTGAGGGTTACAAGGAGGGTCAGGCTGTGGCTTGTGAAAATATAAAGGGATTTCTTATGAGGAGGTGTTTCACTAGAAAATAAATTTTACTTGGAAAATTGGAGGACTTTGTTCAAAGAAAAGAGGATGGCTGGGAATCAACAATTTGTTGAACTTCAATGGACTTTGCTATGTAAGTGGAATTGGCAATTTTTAGAAGAAAGAAGAGCATTGTGGTAGCATGTCATTGCAAGGAAATATGGGGTGGAAGTAGGGGGGGCGGATAACTTATAATAATATAGGAGAATGAAGTTGGTCTTTTAAAGGAGATTACTGTGAAATGCATTCTTGATGTGGGAAGATAAGTGACACAGTGATGTCCTTCTAGAATTCAACTTTCCCCTTCTCTAATACTATGCTTTATATTATGCATTCATGATTCATTAAGAAAATATTTTTTTTATCTTAATTACTAATTTACAAAATTAATGAAATAATGAACGAGCATAGTTATTTAAGGCGCAAGACGCACTGAGGCGCAAAAGTCTTTTGGGGCATTAAGGCACAAGACCCACTTGAGGCACGAACTTTTTTATTTGAGGCGCACCCAGCCTAATACACATAAAAATTATATATTTTACTAAATATAGTCTTTAATTTTCATTTAATAATAAACTAAAGAACATCAAAGATAAAAATCAAATATTAATAGTGCTTCCATCATCCAAACATTCAAAGTTTCAAAACAAAATAATAAACATTCAAAGTTCTAAAATAAAATAAACACTCATGTATCTACATCTAAATCTAAATCAAGAAAGTCTTCGTCAATATCATCCCCATCATCAATCTTTCACTCTCCCTCTTCTTCATCTTCCTCTCCCGATGAATAGATCATCTCTTCATCTTCATCAATCAAAGTAAAAGTATGAGTATGTTTAGAGCTAGATGGTCTTGACTTTGGTTTTGGTGTTGGTGTTTTGCTTGGTGTAGCATGGACACGGACACGAGGATACGACACGGCAGGATACCGAGACACGGAAAATTCTAAAAAACTAGGATACGGATACGACTAGGATACATTATGATAAAAAAAATAAAATTAAAAATAAAAATTATTTTTTTTTATAAATATTAGGTATTTTATAAAATAAAATAAATTAAATTAAAATATTTTAGTTTATAAAATAAATAAATATATTTTTATTTAATAAAATAAAAATATTTTATTTTATTTTATTTTATTTTATAAGATAATATTTATAATTATTTTATTTTATAAAATAATATTTATAATTATTTTATTTTATAAAATAATATTTTAAAATTATTTTATATTATATAAAAATATTTTATTTTATTTTATTTTACCGCCCGCCTGCCTTCCCCCTCAATTCCCGTCTGTCTGCCTCCCCCCTCAATTCCCGTCCGTCTGTCTCCCCCCTCAATTCCCGTCTGCCTGCCTCCCCCCTCAATTCCCGTCTGCCTGCCTCCCCCCTCAATTCCCGTCTGCCTGCCTCCCCCCCTCAATTCCCGCCCGCATGCCTTCCCCCTCAATTCCCGCCCGCATGCCTTTCCCCTCAATTCTCGTCTGCATGCCTCATCCTTCAATTCCCGCCCGTCCCCTGCCTCCTCCCCTTCAATTCCCACCCGCCTGCCTCCCCCTTAATTCCTGCCCGTCCCCTGCCTCCCCCTCAATTCCTGCCCGTCCCCTGCCTCCCCCCCTCAATTCGCGCCCGCCCCTTGCTACCTCTTGCCGCCCCCCTCAATTCGCGCTCGCCCCCTGCCTCCCCCCCTCAAATCGTGCCTGCCCTCTGCCGCCTGCTGGACGTCCGATACACCACCGTCCGATACGCCACGTGGCATATCGGATACGGATTTATCAACGATACGCCACATGACGTATCGGACACGTATCCGTGCCGTGTCCGTGCTTCCTTGCTCGCTGCACCTTGCCTGAAGCGAGGCGTTTTTCTCGGAAGTGGTGGCGCTTGAGCTTTAGCCACGCCTCAGGCACGTCTTTCATAATTATGTGAACGAGTGTGTAATTATAACAATAATAATATACTTGATATCATAATAATTTTAAAGTTAAATATGTTTGGATAAAAATAATATTAAGATGATCGATCACATATGAAATCCTTGTGTTATATGTATTTGTTGGAGTTCATCATTGATGCAATGATAAATGGTTTTGTTCAAAGGTGGCAGGTCTCGAGTTCGAGACTCATTACATATATATATTTTTTAATTTTGGTGATAACACCGTCAAGATATTATTCTCTTAGATCACGTGTTAAAATGTGAGTCTTGTGCATTAGGTATTATCCCCATATCCAATGAAATAATGAATGGTTTCTTAAAATTTTGGTTGTTTATTAATTCATTAAATGATGGCTTTAGAATGTCAACTTGCCTTGGAACTTTTTATGCTTTTCACAAAGATCATGACCAAATACTCTCATATTACCTGTTGTTCCAGTTACACTGCCTCTAGAGCCACTATTGCTCTCAGTTTCTTTTTTAATTTGGTCATGATTATTGCCAACACAAAATTCTTTGTTTCTGTTGAGCATTATGAATTTAAATGTTTTCTATGTTTGATTCTGGCTTGTATATTTTTCTTTGTGTTGACTAAAAATGTAATTTAACAACAGCTCAGTGTTACAATGCCGGAAGTTCAGTTGGGTTTTGGAGTCCATACTGTTAGCTCACATGGAAAAACAGTTTTGTGGACTCATGTGCATGACTGGCTGATTTTGTTTCTGCTTGCTGTGATAGAGATCATTCTGAATATAATAGAACCCTTTCATCGGTTTATTGGGAAGGATATGATGGGGGACATTTCATACCCACTCAAGTCAAACACAGTTCCCTTTTGGGCGGTTCCAGTATGATTCTTTTTTTGGATAATATTTTTCTAACCACCTGAAATTTCTTCTTGATGCAGGAGCACAATTTCTCTTCCTCACGGGGTATTAATTGCACCCCAAGCCTTCTTACTATGGAAAAATAGTATATTTTAATAATTTTAAATAATACAAACTTGTAATACTTTTTCCATCTAATTTGTTGGTAAAATTGTATTTGGCACTGTTAAATATTGACTAATATAAAATTATTTTGAGTATTTGTGGTGTTTATTTATGATTTTGGTCTGAACATAAATATTAATATACCAGATTTTAATTAAAATTTTCAAGTTAAAATTATTTGGGCGAGAATAGTATTGGAGGTCCTCGTTTTGCATGCTTATATTGGAGGCTAATAATTATGTTTAATGCAATGACAAGTGCCTTCATCTAAGAGTAGTAGTTCTCTGGTTCGAGATTAATCACACAACTTATTGGATTTTTAGAGGTAAAATTATTGAGATATCAATCTCTCATAGATTTATGTAAAGCATGTGATTTGTTCTTTGAGTACGACTTAAAAAGGTCTATATATGATATTGGTCTCCTCACTTTTAGAACTAATTTTTGGGAATGTGTTTGACCCGAACCCATTTTTAATATGATATCACTACTTTTATGGGTTACTTGTGGATGCTCAATCTTGTAAATTTCATGCTCCAGATTTCCAGCCCTAGCCACTTGGTGTTAGAGGTGTCAAATGGGATGGGTTGGGTCATGTAGAATTGGCCTTGTTTTAGGTGGCCCAACCGTGCCACCGTGCTGTGTTTGGCCTGGCACAGCCCATCGGCCTGGCAGGTGATCAAATCATGTCGAGTCTGGCCCGTACGCGCTAGTTCTAGCCCGTACGGGCATGTTTTTAATTTTTAATAAATTTTTATTTTATTATTCAAAATAGTTATTGTTTATATATTTTTAATACTTTAAAAATCTTTGTTATTATTTTTAGTAATTAGTTAATTTTAATTTAATGTTAATTGTTAATTATAAATAAATAATTAAAATTTAAATATTATTAATATTAATATAATAAAATATTAAGTTTATTTATTATAATAAACAACTTAAATTTTAAAACTAATTGTGTATTAGTGTGAGTGTGAATTAATAAAATATTAAAATTTAATAATGAATAAAAATTTAAAATCAATGCAAAATGAAAATAATAAAAAATAAATATTAAAGTTTTACCTTTCAAGCATCAATCCACAAAGGTACAATCACAAACTCAAAGTAATATTATTAGCAAAAAAATAAACAAACACAAATACAATGTAAATGAATAAATCAAAATCAAATATTAAATATCAGTGTCTCAATTGTCAACTATCAATTTCATCAATTTCATTAATTGTCATATCATCCTCAATATTAATATCATATTAATCATCATCAACAATTAATTCCTATGCATTTGTTGCAGTCCTAACATAATCTTGGATGCCAAAGCTTGAATTTTTTTAATTCTTCATATATGCTAAAGCCTTAGTAATATATAGACGTAATCTTGATCATCTATTTGAAATTATATTTATTGCAATAGAAAAAGTAGACTTTGATGCTACACTCGACACTGGAGGAGTCAGTAGATCTCGTGTCATCTTAGATAGCACGGGAAAGATGGACTCGTATAATTTTTATCACTATAATATATCAAGATTCTTAATATCAGAATGTGATAGGATTGAGCAGTAAGTAGTATCTAAGTACCGAGACAGCTCGCTTCTATTTAATAGTCTATCTCATCATTTTCTTCTTGCGAACTGAATGGAAAAGTCATTATCTCTGAATATGGTATTCATATTTGTATTCGGAGCTTCACTAGTACTATCACCATATCTAATATCATAATATGTAAAGAGTTCAGTTAGTTTCTCGTGAATAAATCATTCAGGCGAGTCTTTCAGGTTCACGCACGAGGAAATATATATATCAAAATATTCTTTACCGCTTTCACATAAACTTTAGGGCTCATGTAGGCAACATGACAATAAAGAGATAGAATGGTGGATTAGTATTTTAAGTACTTGGTTTTTATCTCTAAAATAATATTGTTAAACATCAAGTTATCTCGAAATTTTCTAAATATGCTACTAATGTTGTATATGTAACCGAGTGCAATATAAGTCGTGGGAATATAAATTAATGAACACATGTTCGTCATATAAAAAAAAATTCTCAGGAATTTCATAAATAAAATTTCTATAGCTCAGTCAGTATCGTAAATAATAAGTTTGTTACTTTTACTATTTATATAGTCGAATATCAGATGTTTGTATCTAACCCATGATTCAAACATTAGGTATGTATAATTTCAATGGTATCTCACATCCGATTGCAATTTTTTCTTAAGATTCACAGACAAACAAAAACATAAGAAGCACGAACACGGACATGGACATGAGGATACGACACAACAGGTTACGGGGATACGACAAATTTTAAAAAATAGGATACAGATACAGCTAGGATACGGCATAATAAAAAAAATAAAAATAAAAATAAAAATTATTTTCTTTATAAATATTAGGTATTTTATAATAAAAAATAAAATATTTTATTTTATAAAATAAATATATTTTTTTATTTTATTTTATTTTATAAGATAATATTTATAATTATCTTATTTTATAAAATAATATTTTATAATTATCTTATATTATAAAAAAATATACTTTTTTTTATTTTATAAAATTAAAATATTTTATTTTATTTTATCAAAATTGTGCTCCTAGCCTATAGAAGCGCACCATTTCCACCCCACATAATCATGCCCCTCCTTCTCGCCGCCCCACAGAATTGTGCCCCCTTTCTCCCGATAGAATTGCACCCACCTCCGCAGCCCCACAGAATCGACCATTCAGCGTCGTGAGTGATGTTGTCCACTTGAAATAAAATTATATTTAATAAAATTAGTGAGTGATGCTAGTACCGTGTCCACGTGCCCACGTGTCTGACACGTGGACACAACTATAGGGAGTCGTATTCGTGCTTTCTTGACAGAGACTACTGAACTCATGTTGTCTGTGAGGTGTGAATATATTTTAGTGAGTTAGGTATATTTTATAAAGCGGGGACACACATCTTCATCCCTACTTATACTATAAGGTTAATGACATGGTACATATATCTAACATGAAAATTCTCTCTTAATGGTTAATCTCTAATATACAATGTATCATCATGACTAGTCTAGATATCAGATGTCGACATAGGAATCTTATGAAATGTAGGCTAAAAATATGTCTGCATGATACTGACTATCATTAGATCATCTGAAAATCTAATCGGAAGTCTCATAGTAATGATTAGTTTGGTCGTATTTTTCCTGTCAAATTCGTTGTTATATAAATGAGGTAAAATTTGAGATTGAACTGTATTCAACCTCAAAAAACTAACCGCTGAGTTTGATTTGCTTAGGATCTAATGTATCATATTTTTTGGTGCATAGTTCGGCATGCCTCTTAAGGTGCTTAGTACTACATGAACTCTTATAGTTTAAAATTTTTTTACAATATTTGTACTGCGTTGATTCTTTTTCGATATCTCTAATATTTTTTTTTTGTTTTTTTATATTAAAGTGAGTCAAACTATTAAATTTTTTTAGTTTTTTTATTTATTAGATGTTTGAGTCGAGGCGATTGGAGAAATCAAAGTTTCGGCAATCTCGAATTTTTTTGTAAGATTTTCGTTATTTAAATTATAATTTATCATTTTTTTTTTATTTTTTTAGATTAGAAAGAGAGACTAGACTAGAGAGAAGAAGTAAAATATTTAATTTTTAGAATTTAGTTTTAAATTTTAAAACTTTAAAACTAATAATTAAAAAAAATACTTGTAAATCGTAATGTGTAAACTTTAGTTTTTTTTATGTCTGCACCACATTGCGCACCACAATCCACACCAAAGTTGAGTCCCAAAATGTGAAATATCGAAATCCCAAATGTCGAAAGTGAGAAAATTAAAGAGAGAGAGAGAGAGAGAGAGAAAAGAGCAAGAGATATTTTTAAAACATAAATCTTAGAATGAGGGCGAGAGAGATTTTATAGATTATGAAAAGTAATTTTTTAAAAAAGTATTTTTTTTGATTTTTTTAAATTTTAATTATAAAAAAAGGGGCAGAATCCTTAGGGTCATTGGATTCTGCCCCATAGCAGTTGGAGGCAAAATCCAACTGCTTAGATTGATGATTTTTTTTTTTTTTTCGTTTGGTGAGTCTGACCGTCGAACCGATCTGAATGGTCCATTCCAGAAGCTTCTACTTCTGGAAATAAATTGGAGGGTAGAGGGTCGGGCCTCGAACTCGGGTCGAAAAAGACCGCTGGTTTGGTTTGGGCCCAATGAAAATTTCACAAACGTCAGGCTTCGAGTAGTCGGATTCGGGTCTGGTGCTTGGGGCTAGGTGGGTTGGGGCATGTCTTGGCTTGTACCGAGATACCGTGCCCACAGGCTATGGTACTAGGCTGTGCCTGGCCTGGCACGTGGACTAGTTGGCCTGGGCACGGCCGAATCGGGTCGTGCCTTGGCCCGGCCCGACTCTTTTGACACCTCTACTTGGGGCATGTTGAAAACTATCCCACATTAGAAATTTTGAGTATTTATGGAGTTTATATATGACTTGGATTTTCTCTCTCTTAGAACTAACTTTTGGGGATGAGTTCGGCTCTCACATTCATTTCTAATAGTTACTACTTACTATCAAATGTAACAAGATTTATTAGAAATTTTATTTATTAGACCATTTTCACTCTACTAGTATCCTTATTACTAGTAGAGTTTTTGTAGATTATTTACTTCCTCTCTTTATTATTTTTAATTTTTTTAATTTTTAATTTTCTGCATATTATTTTTTAATTTTTTGCAGATTATTGCCATATTACTTCCTCTCTGTATTTTCTTCGTTTGTTACTACAGAAGAAGGGATGTCTATGATCTGCACCATGCTATTCTGGGTCCGTTTTGTTCTCTCATGGTCATTGAGATGCTTAAGTTTTTTTATCTGTTTCTTTTCATGCTACTGATGCTTTTTCACATTCCATGCATAGGCCTTTTATTTTCTGTGCTTATAACTGGTGTTATAACTGATTCAATTAAAGATGCTGTTGGCCGACCTCGGCCCGACTTCTTTTGGCGCTGTTTCCCTAATGGAAAAGCGGTATGTTTTATGTTTCTAAGTTAATGACATTGTTATTTCTGTTTGATTAAAAATGTAGTTCTTCCATTTAAAAACCATGAAAAATATTTGCTATTTGACTTAAAATTATTGCTGTCAAACAAGCCAGGTTGGGCCGCCCAGCCCATTTTTTGTTGCCCAATCGGGCTACCATGCCATGCTCGGCACTCAAGGTGTCAAACGGGCCGGGCCACCCTGGGCCCAGTCTTGCCATACATGCTATAGTGCCGTGACCTGAGCCCATGCCGGGCACACCCTCGGCACTGGTTTTGCCATGCCCGACCAAGGGATCGACTCGTCGTGCTGTGCTAGGCACGACACACGTGACCACACACCGAGCATGTCATGACGAGCTGATGCCCGACGGGCGAGGCTTGTCGAGCCCCGAAAGGGCGAAGATGCGTGGCGGTGCATTATCGAAATCCTAATTTTTTTAAAAAAATGGTTTTGGTCCGATCCTAACCGGGTCAAACCGGGTCAAACCCAGTGGATTTTGGACATCGGGCCTATACTGGGCTTGACCTCCACAAAACCTTGTTGGGCCAGACACGGTAGCCTGGTTGGGCGTCCTAAAATAGGCCCAGCCGACCCGATCTGTTTGACATCTCTACTCGGTGCAACATAGCTTAATAACTGCCACGGCCCGTCGGCCCAGCACATACCCAATTTGTGTCGGGTCGTGCCTGGATTTGTCTGGCTGGGCCGGTTGTACTCTGATTTTTCAGCTATATTAAAAAAAAAATTCAGCTGGGTCCTCAGGCTGGTTTACCGTGCCTGGCCTGGCATGAAGCATGACATGAATCATGCCAAAGGGTCGGCCCGACACGGCCCGACATGATTTGATGACACGAATCATGCCAAATGGTCAGCCTGACACGGCCCGGCCCGCGACATGGTTCCAAACTGTGCAGTGCCGGGCCAGGGCCGCCATACCCGTTTGATACCTCTAGTCTGAATATCAATTCTCAGAAATCAATTTTTTTTTTCATGAATAAGAGATAGAGAAGCCTAGTGAATTTGTTTGCATTATAAATTATGGTACTGTGTATTTATTTTTTAATGAAGACATTTTATATCAACCTGCTTGCAAGAGAACTTACTTTTTAATTGATGGATTTGCTGTGTGTTTCATGGGCATCTTAGATTGTGTGTCATATCAAAATTGCTCATTCAGTTTTGCTACATTTGTGTTTATTTCTCCTCCTAATTGATTTCTACCTTCTATTGATAATCATGTCATCAATAAATTCATTACTTGTCCAGGGTTTTGATCCTGTGACAAATAATGTTATCTGTACTGGATTGAAAAGTGTTATCAAGGAAGGGCACAAAAGCTTCCCTAGTGGACATACTTCTTGTAAGCCCAGCTCATTACTTAACCTGCTATGGTTTGCCATTACCAGTACAACATTCTGTTCTATCTTAAGTATGGAGAAGCTGCTTATCACAATTTTTTTTTTCATTTAAAGTCTAGTGTTCCACTCTATACCATAAAATGTCTTCCTATTTCTAGTATATAATTTTTTGAGGTTTTTATTCATTAATACAAATATATATTTTATTTCATGCAACTCTTTTTTGATAATTAAGCTTTTTTTTCATTTAACATGATGGTAGGATTGATGTAATCTATTTTACAGTTTCTCTAAACTATCATTGCCACTGTCATTGAGATCCTATCACAATCATAATCAATTGTTTCTGGTAATATTTTCATCCATTTTAGGTGTCCCACCCCTCTCATCATTTCATCCTTCTTGCTCATAATGATTTCAAATTATTTTTTTGATGTTTCTAAAAATTTTTTATTCGTGTCAAAATTATAAATGAATTTTTTGTTAGATTGATTAATTTTTTAAGTTTGGTCCAACTGAGGTTTTAGTAAGCATCTTAATTTTGTACTTATTGTAGTTTTTATTGTTTTGCTTTTTATTTTATGTTTTTGATCTGAACATTAGACTTGTGGGTCATCTCAATCATTTTTATTTATTATATAAGAATATTTGATCATGCTTATTTAAACAAGCTCATGATTTTATATTTAAATCTTGAGGATAGTAGATAATTAAATAACTTTAGATATGTAGTTTATATAAAACTCATCGAGGTTAAACAAACTCAAGAAAATAAATGTTAGAAAAGTCATATGACTTGATAATATTCTTATTGATATTTATAGGGTCATAGAGGAAAAATACATGATATGGCTAACGAGGTTTATTTAATAAGATCATGAGGATAAAAAAAAATGTAAAATGAATGGAGAGAATATTATAATTCTTATTTATAAAAATAAATAAGACATTCAAATTTATAATAACTATTGAGGTATTAAACTTATGAGTCATATTATAAAACTTTAAAAAAGAGTGATTGAATACAAATTAAGAAGAGAAATAAAAAATTTAAAAGAATTAATTTGAATTTATGTTAGGTAGACATACTATGGAGACTATCTACATAGAATATTTAAAAGAAATATAGAAAAAATAAAAAAATCTTATGCATGATATTTATCAATTAGAGGGTATTATGTAAGAAATATATATCAAATATATATATTAAACCATTCAATGATATGTATGAGTATGTGGTATTTAAATTTAGATTTATTCATAGAATGATGTATTAGGCATGAGATTATACCAAGAATAATCACATTGTCTTTATATTTTTGTATTAATTATAGATGAATTAGCAAGATTTAAAATTAGAAAACAAAAATTTGGAGATGATATTCTTCAATATATGTTATTTATAGATGACATATTATTGATTGATGAGACAAAAAAATATTTAGACAATAATTTATAATTTGCTGTAGCCAGATAAAATACTTTAAAATATGAATTTATTTATGTTAAAAGTAATAATGATATGGTAATCAAAACGAAAGAGTGAAAAGTATCAAATATCAGTAATTTTAAATACCTAGACTCTATATAATGTAAAAATAGAGCAATGCAGATTGATTAATGAAGTTATTTTTTTTTTTGCAATACACTTGCACATAAATATCTAAAAATATGATATTATACAAAATTTTTGAAAATATAAATGTTAACATAGACAAATATTATTTTTGTCAAAGAAGAGCAATGAGGCATATGTTATTTGATTTTTTTACTTTTATTAGGGAAGATGTGTGTTGTGATTTATACTTTTATTTTTTTTTATTTTTAATTTTTTTATGTTATTTGATTGGAGCACCTAACATGAGTGTGATTAATCTTATTTCCTACTATGTGGGCTACCCTAGTATTCAACATTAGCGATCATCAAACAACTATAGATACAAAAGGTTGAACAATAAATATGCATTTCCTTATTCTTCACATATAACTGCATCATCTTTCATTTTTTGTTCATGAGCATGCATCTACTTTTCTTTAATGAATTGTTAAGAATCATCTTCATGGGGGGTTTCTTGTTTGTATGCAGGGTCATTTGCTGGCCTTGGTTTTTTATCTTGGTACCTGTCTGGAAAATTAAGGGCTTTTGATCACAGTGGTCATGTTGCTAAGCTATGTATTATATTTTTGCCTTTGCTTGTTGCTGCCCTTGTTGGAATTTCTCGTGTTGATGACTATTGGCATCACTGGCAGGATGTATTTGCTGGGGGTCTTCTAGGTATCCATGTATTTGTTTTTTTGTTATTAGGTTTTATGAGATATTACTTTTATTTTTTTGTTGTTTTTTCAGCTTATACTTGTCCCGAGCTCATTATTTTGTGACCATATTTTAAGGGTTCTTTGATTATTTTGTTCTATATATATATTTGATTTCTGATTAATAGATATAATATATTTTTCCATCTTCATTTACATGGTATCAGGCTGAGATAGTGGCCTTTGTTACTGCCTAAATATGTCGTTGCTAGTGGTCACCATTGTCTCCATTGTTGGTAGTGTATTTTTTGGCAATCACATCATTAGATGTAGTATCTTACCCTAAAATATTTTCTGAAATTCTTTTTATCTGGGTGAACTTTCTAAAAAAGCACCATGATTTTAGAAAGTTTTTTGCAGGTGTTTTTGAAATCTTTTTATTTGGGTGTCCAAATCATTAATTTATAGATTTTTTCCAAGCAACCATTTGGCTGACCTGGCTATGCTAGAGACTATTATGTCCATAGGTGAGACACTTTTGCTTATGTGTTTACCTTAGTGACTCGATTTAGGTTAGGTTGAGTTAGTTTGAAACTATTTTGTGGTGAATTGTTAGTGATATTATAAGTGTGGCTAGATGTTATTTTTGATATAAAAAGAGGGAGGAGAGGAATAAACTTTCGTTCTTCATGTTTTAATTCGCAAAGGATGTAACATAGTCTACCAACACATAGATATGTGATGTTTTTATTCAGGTGAATTGTTAAAATTTATATTTTAAAACTCAACGTGCTTTTTTTATAAAGTTCTGGAATTAAGAGTCGACTACTTATGCTGCACAATAGACTATACAGAGACTTATTCAGTTACAATATATTGTGAGATGCATAATTGTGTAAGGCATGCCTATGCTCAGGCATAGGCGAAGTACAGCCATGTCATCTCGCCTTGGTCGAGACGAGGTATCTTCACGCAGATGCACGGAAAATAGAAAAGGCATGTTCCTTCTCCGAGGCACACGCCTTATTTGAGGAACGAAACTCTCCACAAGTGCGCCTTTGTGCATGTATGTCATCTTCACAAAAAATGGCATCGGGAATTGCAGAAACAAAGGTTCTTATTTTTTGCAACATAGGCCAAAATTAGAGGTGTCAAACGTGCCGGCCTGGCCCGGCACGAGGCACGGCACGGTTCGGCCGTGCCTGGGCCGGCCCGGCACGTTTTTAAACCGTGCCCGGGTTAGGAACTGCTCGTGCCGTGGCACGGCACGCCGGCAGGGGTTCGCCCCGTGCCGGTTCAGGCGTGGGCGTGACCCGTCCCCCCCCGCCCCCCCCCCCCCCGGTAAAAAGACCGCGGGTCGGGTCTGATTGGACCCGACCAATCCCAACGGCCAAAAAAAAAAATTCAAAATTTAAAGATTTTCAGCCGTTGGATTCGCCTCCAACAGCTAGGGGGCAGAATCCAATGGTCCTCGTGATTCTGCCCCTTAAAATTATATTAAAAATTCAAAAAAATAATAAAAAAATTTCTTTTTTTATAAAAAATTAATTTCTTTAGTCTATAAATTCTACCCCCCCTCCCTATAACATTTATGTTTTTCAAAAACATATCTCCTCTCAAAACTTTCTCTCTCTCACATAAACCGTGCATCTCTCTCTTGGGCCTCAGGATTTTGATTTCGGCTTGGATTTTCGTGAAATTCTACTTGAGTTTTGAACATCAGAGCTTCCTGTGGTGCACCTTGCACGTGACTGACCTCATTACTTTTACTGGGTAATTTATTTTATGTTTTTATTTACTTTCTATCTCTAAAGCTTCTCTCTCTAGAAAAACATAGGAAAAAAAACATAAAAAATGACAAATACACCTGACACGTATTTAAATTTGGAAAATGAAAATGTTAGTGTTACACAGACGTCTGTGGTTGTTGAAATTTTAGTTTCTCCAGTCGTCTCAACCCAAAGTTCTAAAAAACAAAAAACTAGGAGGACTTCTGTAGTTTGGACTCATTTTAAAATCATAACACAAATAAATGTTAAGGGTGAGGAACTTGAAATAGCACAGTGCAAATATTGTATGAGACTTTTAACATGCAAGAGTTCATGTGAGACTGGGCACCTAAAGAGGCATGCCGAATTATGCACCAAAAAACATGGACCCTTAGATCCTAGGCAAACCCAACTTGGCACTACATTTTTTGAGACTGGATCGAGTTCAGTCTCAAAGTTTACTCCCTTCGTATACTCCAGTGAGTTGGGTAGGGACGACATGGCCAGACTCATCACATTGATGGGTCTTCCGATTAGATTTTCGGAAAATCCGAGGGTAGTGCGCATCATGCAGACTTATTTTCAGCCTTCCTATCGTAGGATTCCTAGGTCCACATCTAGGAGTGACATACTAAATATATATAAGTTAGAAAAACAAAAAATAATTAAGGAATTTATGGCATATAGTGGAGTGATGTCTGTGACGTCCGATATATGGACATGTCATGATGATTCTTCTTATGCATGTCACACGAGTTACTATGTAGATTCTAACTGGACAATCAATAAAAAAATTTTAGGATTCACTGAGATTCTTTATCCTCATGATGACCCGGTCATTTTTGAGTGTATGATGAAAATATTTAGGGAATATAAAATTCAAAATAAAATTTTTAGTGTCACTTTCGATAATGCTTCTAATAATGGAGTTGCGATCAATATGTTTGTTAGGAATATTAGAGACGCACCATTAGGAGAGATCTTTCATGTCAGATGCATGTGTCATGTGATTAACCTGATAGTTCAAGCGGGTATGAAGGTGTGTTCTTCCGCGTTGGAAAATATACGCAATGCACTCAAGTATATTCGCACTCTTCGCAGACAACAAAAGTTTGGTATTCTCTGTTTGTTTGCGATTCTTAAGAAGAAGAAATTCCAATCGGATGTGAGACATCGTTGGAATTACACGTACCTGATGTTGAAATCATGTGTTGGATACGAACACGTGATATCCGACTACGTCAATAGTAAGAGTGACGAACTTATTATTGACGACACTGACTGGGCTTCAGGAATTTCATTTATGAAATTCCTGAAGATATTTTATGACACGATGAACATGTGTTCGTCGGTTTATACGCCCACCACTTGCATTGCACTCCGGTGCATATGCAACATTAGTAGCATGTTTAGGAAGTATCGAGCTGGCCCGACGCTTAGCCATATGGTTGCAGAGATGGAGACCAAGTACTTGAAGTACTGGTCCACCATTCTATCTCTTTATTGTCTCGCTGCATGCATAAACCCTAGGGCTAAGGTGGAAGGGGTAGAAAATACCCTGACTTTCATTTCCTCGTGCATGAACCTGGAAGAGCCACCTAAAGGGTTCATTTACGAGAAGTTGATAGACCTGTTCACATACTACGATACTAGGTATGGTGGTGGTGGTGGTGAGACTGTGATTATGGACATTGATACCTTGTTCGGAGATGACGATTATTCCATTAACCTAGTAAGGGGGAAACGTAGGGGTGGACCATCACATAGGAGTGAGCTGTCTCGGTACTTAGATACCGATTAATGCTCAATCCTATCACATTCTGATAATAAGAATCTTGATTTATTACGGTGGTGGAAATCATATGAGTCCATCTATCCCGTGCTATCTAGGATGTCACGGGATCTACTGACTCCTCTGGTGTCGAGCGTAGCATCGGAGTCTGCTTTTTCTGTTGCAGTGAACGTAATTTCGGATAGGAGATCAAGATTACGTCTAGATATGGTTGAGGCCTTGGCATGTTTGAAGGATTGGGAGGAATCGAGGTTTAGCATCCATGATCGTGCTGAAGCTGGGACTGAGACAGACACTGCAGTCGCATCCACATCCACTACGATGGCGGATGAGCTGATTGCCGATGATGATGATCCATATGATACTGATCTTGATGTTGTGGCTGATGATTCTCATGATATGCCGCTTGACGATTGATGCTGATCTGCTGTTTTTTTTTCGATGTTTTTTTATTCATTGTATTTATACGCTTTGTTTGTACGTTGTGTTGAAACTTATACTTGTTTTGTTCGGACCATCGGTTTCAAATGCATGATTGGTAATTTTTCATTTGTGTAGTTTAATTTTTTTTTAATTTTAATTTTTACTAACATAATGTATTGATTTATTTTTTTTACGATTTAAATTTTATTTTAAAAATTAATAACTTTAATCTATAATTAATAAATTATAAATATAAATAAAGCTATACTAAGTTGAATTTGATAAAAAAAATAATTTTATAAAATTTGTTTTTTTTTTAATTTTATTTTTTAATATTTTTTAAAAAAATTATATTTAATAATTAATACTCTACACAGTGTAGAGTGTAGACTAAACTTATGACTTAACCTTAAGAAATAAAATTTACAATATATAAATTAAAAAAAAATAATATTCCGATTTCAGATTTCTGCCTGTCCGTGCGGCCTCCCGTCCCATCCCGGTCCCGCCTGCCCGGCCCTGCCTCTCTCTCACTCTCAGCCTATGCCCTGAAGCCCTGGCCCCTGGCCTGTATGGCCAGGCCATGCCCGAGCGGGCCCGGCACGGCATGGCACAGCCCGCCGCGCCTACGGGCCGTGTCGGGCCCGCCTATGAGCACGGCATGGTAGCACGATCGTGCTGGTTAAAAACGGGCCGGACCGTGCCGGGCCGGCCCGTTTGACACCTCTAGCCAAAATGATGATTTGTGTGTGCATGTTGTGGAGGATGAATGATGATCATTGAGGATTGGTTGTTTCCTATTTGTTGTCACACAAGCCAAAACCTTCGACACATGTTCTCCTGACACAAGTATCGAGAAAACAAGAAAGAAGGTTCATCTTTTTCGCATCCACATAATGATGATAATCATTATGTGGATGTAGAGGATGAGTGATGATCAATTGTTATGAACAAATTAGTTATTTTAATATACTTATTTGAATAATTTATGAATTTGTATCATCAATATGTGCTTGCATGTTGATATGTTCTATTGATGATTTTTATGGTTTTTTAAAATATTTAGAGTTGAGATTTATTAGATTTGTTGACATGTTTTATGAATTTTCATTCTTAGCGGTATTATTTATATGTTTTATTGATTTGATTAATATTTTTTATGATATTTAATAATAAATAATTATTATATTTGATTATATTTTTAAAAAATATATATATTTAAAATAAAGTGTGTTTTCCATAAAAAAGCTCGCGCCTTTAGGATGTGGGTTTGGTGTGCCTTTTGCCTTTTGTCTTTCACAATTATGGTGAGATGTATGATAATTTTCTCTAGTTCAGTTGCCGTTTCATTCCATTGTTCAAGTATTTTGACACTTAAAAATATAAACTCAAAAATCTGAATATGTGTGTGTGTGTGTGTGTCATCCATGTAGGAATTAAATATAATAAAAATTATAAAGAACACTAAAAAAATAAACTCAAATATATTTATATTGAGTAAATTTGATTTGAGCAGCCCACAAGTTAAGTGCTCATATTATAAACATAAAATATGTTAAAATAAAAATTAAAAAAAAGGAATTGGGAAATAATTATCTTCAACACCCCATCTCAAATTGGTGGGTAAAGAGTTCAAGACATTGAGATCAAATGTGTCATATGCCAATTTAAATTGATTCAAATTATGAATCAACTAAGATTGATTTCTATGGAAGATAGTTGAAAATTTTAGAAAATATAATCACCTAATAAAATCAGAGAGAATTATGACATAGCAACTAAGAAATACTCTCATATGGTCAACTCGAAGAGATTTTTTTTTTCATACAACAATGTAGTATAACAACCTATAGAACTGATTCTGTTCAAGTAATGTTGTAAAAATATCTGAGAATAATGCTAAATATATATGAGAAATACTCTTCCCTAATTGACTTGGGGAAAATAACTCCAAAACACTAAAAAACAAAAAAAATATCCTTTTCTAAGTTGAATTAGAAATAATTTTTACCGACAAAAAAAATATTGATAATAAAAGTAGATTTTTTTTTGTTTAACAAAGGCTACTCCTAAAAATGCACAACATTTGCCACCCAACCATCCAATCAGAAACAATGCACATGGGTTGCCAACACAGGACATCATCCTAGTGGACGTCAATGCTTGTCACACACAATGGGTGTGCAATGATGATTCCGACGGTGCACAATGTTGTGTGACTTCCTCCTTCAATATGTGTGTGTGCATGCACTATAGCACGCACGTATGTGCGTGTTATGGAAGTACAATACACTTATTTTTTGTCTAGGGTTTGTAACCTCACATGCCTCAATGTTTATTTTTTCTTAGAGTTGACTCTAATACCATTTTAAATTTTGGGCCACATAATATAATATAAAATATAATCACTTTGGATATTAAAATTATATATCAAATATTATTATATAATGGGAAAACGTGATGGAGATAGTCATTATGATTTTGTGATGGTGCTAAATCTTGTTTGTTGTTGATTGATATGAACCTAAAATCTCACTGAATAATTATTTTTGTTCTACGTAGTTTTGCAATTATATGCATCATACAACTAGTAAACTAAATGATAATTCAGATATTGATCACATATGGATTATGTTAGTAATTTGAACAATCAATAATGAATTAACTATTGCTTGATTTAAATTGATAAACTTGGATTTTCAAGAAGATTCGTAGACTCTAGGGCTGACTCATTTTTCTATGCGTGATGATATTTCTTTAGTATTTGATTAATATTGTGTTGATTGTTGAACAAAATATTGATTAGCATGAAAATACCTAAGTGGCTTTTTGGTATATAAGATGACTATCATCTTTGGACTGTCACTACTAATGATGATCTTCTCGTAAAAATCTTTTTGGTATTTTATCACTGAAGTCACATGTTATTTTATTCAAGAATTATTTGCATATCTATTTTTTTAGGTAAATCGTCAATTATCCTTTGTGATTATTTTAAATATGTATTTCTATTATTTGATTTCTAATATATTAAAAATACGAGATGATAGGGTAATAAATGCATTAGTGTTTTCTACTCCGTAAGTGTGATACTCATAATAATTAATATATGTCTCCCCATTAATCCTACTCGTGAAAATTATACGAAAGAATTTGACATGTTTGGTTGTCACTATCATATGAATCACCTTTTCTTATGTATGTTTTATGATTTATCTGTTATCATCCGTTATGATCAACATACGACTCTTATTTTATGGTAAAATTTTTAAGTTAGACGTTCTACTTAATTCACATATTATTCAAATTCAGTTTTTCTAGAATATACACAATCGATTAATCATTTGAGATTAAATTTATCTCAATTTTGGGTATTCACACATAAGTTTATCTCATGTATTAATATTAGGAGGATTGTAACTTTCTCTTTATTGTGCAACGTAAGTGCCTTGTGACATATTCATCACCGTCCCACATAATTGATATACATAAACCTATGATATTATGAATATACTAAATTTTAGTTATATATAACATATATATTCATTAACATTCAAATTATAATATTAATATAAATATTAACCATATAAAATTATTTATTCATCATACATAAGTATGTAACTTAATCCTAGATCGTAATTTAATTTAATATTAAAAAAAAATTTATACGATATATTTTGTGAGGTATCTCATAAAATAGAGCCTTTTCAATGCAAGCCCAAGAGGAAACACAAGTATCAAAACATAACTCAATCAAGTATTTCTTGTGTTCGCCTTGAATATACTCTAAATTAGGGGTTAGAATCATATTGCTTAGGGTTTGTTATTGCTCGTCTTAAAATTTAATTCTCTTTCTTCTTTTTTATTGTTCTTAAGTGTTGCATAAATACTTTGAGGATATTGGCTTGAGGTCTTGATTTTTATATTTCATCGAATATTCTAGGAATACCAAAGTCACGGTTGCAATGGATGTTGTAACTTATGTAACCCCTCTCTGGAGGACGAAGTCATGGCACTGATAATAAACGTAGCTGAGACTAATTTTATCTGGAATAAAGTGTTGCAATGTTGGGAATGACTGCTATTAATATTTTCTCTCTGTAGCAAAATATTGTTGTGCTAGGAATAACAATGATAAATGTATTTATTATCTGTAACACAAAATTGTGATATTTAGAATAATCAATGTGAGGATGATGGTACAAATGAAAGTTACTTCTCGATCTGAAATAATACTCTTGATTTTGTGTTTAATATTTAAATTACTGAATATTCTTGAGTATTTTAGTATTTTTAGATGATGTGTAAGTACGAGAATGAGACATAAATGAATTAATTTCATAGTTTTGGTGGCTTTTTAATAAATAGTCATGAAATCGATAATTTTTGGAGGCTTTTGGTTAATTGATAAATTATGGATCATATAGCAGTTTTAGCATTAATTTTTGGTTGAAATTCTATCTAATTGATCGTGACTGCCTTTATATATCATGACTCTATTATATAATCAACACAATCATTCAACTGTATAATATATTCTTTATGACTGTGATATTATTATAGAGTCATAGTTATATTTTTTTCATAATAATTAAATGACTGTAATATTGATTTCATGTTGTAGACTCAAAATCAAAGTATCTCATTGGTGCTAAAAGTCGTATTCATTTCCTATCTCAAGATAGAGTTATTATTTTTTTACTAAGTCATTACTTTTGAGTTACAATAAGTTATAAAGTTAACTATTCAAGCTAAAATTATAGTAATTATTTATTGTCATGACTTTTAGACATAAAATATTATAGAGGGTTTTTCCTTTAGTATGACCATTTCATAAGGTCGTGACTTTTATATTATGGCTAAATATCAATATCATGATCTTTTTAGAGCACCACAATCATATGATATATGAGAGAGGTCAAAGTTAGCATTGTTACCAATCTTAATGCTGCTACCATTTGATGCACAAGAGAGGTGATTCTTTGTGCCCCTAGCATTCCCAGTGCCACGATCATATGTTGTAGATGAGAGAGCATTCTCAATGCAACAACTATATGATGCACATGAGAGGTGATTCTCAATGTTGTGATTATTTATAGCTCCATGACTATATGATAATTTAGAGAGAGTATTCTTTATGCCGTAATCATTCCCAATACTGTGATTATATGATATACATGAGAGATCATTTCTAATGCCACTATCATTTCTAGCATTGTGATCTAAGATGAACGAGAGATAAATATTAAAGTCATAGTCATTCCTAATATCATGATTTTGTGTTAGAGATATAGTTAACCCAAGTTCTCAATATTTTCTAGTATTATAACTTTGTATAATAGAAAGATTGAGATATATTTTAGAGTTATCGCTATTTTTTTGAGTAATGATTTCAAGCTCAAGAGATGAATAATAAACTCATGATTTGTCTCTTGTGTATTGACCAAACTGCTAATATAATAATCTATGTAAGATTGATATATAAATGAAATTTTTCTTTACTATTTATATGATCTATATACTTATTGATTTTTATTGATGAAATATCTTCTTTAATAAGCTAATAGGATATTATTTTACTAACAAAATTAGACAACATAATAAAATCATAATATTTTGTAATGACTTTGTTTTTTATATTTGATAGATTTGGTTGGGGTAGATCATCTACATAATCTATATGATCTCTTACTCTCAATAGTATTATTGTAACTCTCTCTCAATTTTTAGGTGTTGTGGTGTTATTTTAGTTCACTGAATTTCTGCTCATGTAAGTATGGTGACGATAAAACGAATAAAAAAATAAAAAAATAAAAAAAAACAAACTCAATACAAATATTAAATGATAAATATATTAAAACAACTCAAAATAAAATTATCTTTTTGCAAAGATAGTTATGTTAAGTCAAATATTTAATCAAACTACAATCAAACTATAATCAAACTACAATCAAACAATTAATCATCAGTAATGTCGTCAAAAACTTATTATGAATTTGTGATGGTGTCAAACCTTGTTGATTAAAATGATTCAAAAACCTTGTTGGGTAATTACTCTCGTCTCATGTAGTCTCACAAGTATACAAATCATATAAATGATAAAATAGGTATAAGCTTAGATATCAATTTTATAGGGATTTTGTTGGTGATTTGAGCAATCAATAATGAATTAAATTAACTGTTATTCGAGTCGAGTTAATAAACATAAGTTTTTTGGAAGATACTTAGACTTTGAGGTTGGTTCATTTTTTTATGCATGATGATATTATATTATTGTTTGATCAATATTATGTAATTATTGAATTATCATTACTAAGGATGATTCTTTCATTATTGTCTCTTTGATATTTTACTATCTAAGTCACATATTTTTTGTTTATGAGTTATTCTCATTACTATTTTTTTATCGGCAAATCATTGATTATTTTTGATGTTTAATTCTAATTTTTAATTTTATTTTCGATCTCTAATATTTTAAAGTTTCAAGATGATATGGTAATAAATATGTTTATGTTTTTGGTTTTGTAAGTGCTATATTTATGATAATTAAAATACGTCTTCTTATAAATCTTACATGTGGAAATTATACAAAAGAAATTGATTCGTAGTGCTATCATCACTATATGGATTATTTTTTTTTGTGTTATGTGATTTATCTATCATCATTTGTCATAGCCGACACATGACTTCAATGTTATGGTAAAACTCATAAGTTAATTATTCTATTTAGTATACACATCACTCGAGGTCAATTCTCTAGAATATACATAATAAATTGGTTTAAATATGTTTTGCTTTTGATTTCATAAACATCAAACTTGTAATGATTAAATTTATCTTAATCTTGAATTTTTACATATATGTTTATCTCATGCATAAAGGTTAGAATAATTATCATTTTCATCTTATTGTGTTGTGTGAATGTGTCTCGTGACATATTTGTCACTATCCATCATGGTCGATTTACTTAGATTTATGATTTATGAAATCTTAAATTTCATTTATATCATATATTCATGTCTATCAATATCAAAACTATGATATTAACACAAATATCAACCATATAAAATTATGTTTTTATTACATACAAGTACATAATATGTTATTATAATTTAATTAAGTTCAACATTAGGAAAGATTTAATGCGAGATATTTTGAGAGGTATCTCATGAAATCGAGAGTTCTCAATACAAGCCTGAGTGAAAATTTAAGGGCCAAAACTTAAACATAATTAAGCATTGCCCATGTTCATCTTAGATTTGTCTCTAATTAGGAGTTAGAATCATGTCACACAGGCTTTATTGCTTTTGATTAGAAATTTAATTTTTTCTTTCTCTGTTCTTTTGTTGTTCTAAGTGTTGCTTAAATATTTTGAAAATTTATGTGTATTATTTTCAGTTGGAAGTCATGACATTGGTTTGAGGTTATGACTTTTGTGTTTCGGCAGATCTATTTTGGAGTACCAAAGTTATAGTGGTAATGGATGACGCGACCTAACTTTCCTCTTGAACACAATATCAAGGCATTGGGAATTAGCATGACTAAGACTAATTCTATTTGAAACAAAGTGTCATAGTGCTAGGAATGATTGTGATTGATATTTTCTCTTTATAATAAAATTTTACAGTATTAGGAATAGTCATGATTTATTTATTTACTCTTTGCAACACAAAGTCGTAATGCTGTGAATGATTATGAATTTGATTTTTTTCTGGAGCACAAAGTAGCAAATGCTGAGAAAGATCAAAATTTTGGTGATTTTACTCTTGAGCATAAAATCGAGGAAATGTAGAAGGTTGCGATCTAAGTAAATAATCTTTAAAATAAAATATCATGATGAAAAATAATGTCATGAATCAAAATACTTCGTATTTTGACTCTATATTGAATAAGTCGCCATGTTGGAATTTATTGGTACTAATTGTATCATTGAAGTACTTGGCTGTCATTATATAAAAATAATACCATCTCTTTTATGTTTTAGAGACTCTGATCGTGATTTTAGGAAAATATCACGGCCATGAAGATTATGTTGTAAAATAGAAATATTATGTCAATTCGATGATATAGTCATGACGTAAAGTGATTTTCATGTCTTGTTTTTTTAGAGTTGCGGTTAAAAAAGGGTCACGTAACTCTTCAATAAGATAATGAAATATCTACTCAAGTTGTGACATGAAAAATATCATGACTCGTAATTATTTTTCTCTCCCCTCAAAGTTTTCGTTTTGTAAAATCTTACTGAAATTTTTTAAAACATAAATTTAATGAAATCTCTCTAATAAAAGAATAAATACTTATAAACACATTAAAATATATATTTATAATCACCCAAAAAAGTCAGTATATTTATAATCACCCAAAATATATAAAACTTGATTGCTCTCATCAAAAACATAAAAGGGGCAACATAAAAACTGCAATACACTTAATAAAAATATATACTAGCTAAGCCCTTGCATAAAGGGATAATCAAATTGGAGCATTCCCAAGTTGGATGTTTGCATCTATAATACAAAAATAAAAATAAAAAGTAAACTAATAAATAGTATTCCATAATAATATTAGCTTCTATTATTTTTTTTACCAAGGCCTTTTTTGTAATTTGAAAGTTTGAATGCATTGGTATATGATGTTTGTAATTGTGTTTTATTTTGAATTTATTTTTTGCATTAAGTTACTTGTATCAATGGAAAAATGTTTTAATGTGCAGGTTTAATAGTTTCTTCATTTTGTTATCTTCAATTCTTTCCACCACCTTATGATGTGGACGGTATGTTCTCATATTAATTGGTGTTATTCTCTAATTTGCGATTCACTTATCTACTTCCACGATGAGTATACTTTCTATTAAGCTATAATAGGAGCATTCCTGCCTAAAGATCACTATTGCCATCAGATTTTTTTAAATCCATCATTCTTCTTCTAGATATAATTATTTTGTTATAACATGTGACAAGTAAATGGTAAAATAAATTTTAAAAATTTTATAATAATCTAGAAGTTCTATATCTTTTGAAGACCCTAATCAAGTTTTGGTAATGGGTATCACTATGGTTGTATTTTTTTATAGTCTCATGAGACAGCACTTGTCTATTTTTTTTGTGATTTTCACTCTCCATTATTTTTGAAAGATATTGTAGAGAGAGAGAGAGGAAGTAGATTTTATTTTTATTTTCTGTATCTTCCCTTACAAGAAGAGATTTATATGTATGTAGCTCGAAGAATATATTCAATACTCTCTCTCAAGCTGAAGCATATATGTCATATGCACATAGTTTGTTATAAATGTATTTAATCCTAGGATCTCTGAGAGATTTAGTGAATATATTTGCTAATTGATAATTTAAATTAGCAAAACATGTAACAAATTCTGATGTGATTTTCTCTCTAATGAAGTGAGAGTCAATTTCAATATACTTAGTCCTTTAAGGAAATTCTGGATTGGATGCAATATGTAATGCGGTCTGGTTATCATATATGAGGTTCATCTGTTCATCCTTTCTAAATCTCAACTCGCGAAGAAGATATCTCAACCATATAAGTTCACATGTTACGAGAGCCATACCCCGATATTCGGCTTTAGTGCTAGATCTGGCCACTACATTTTATTTCTTATTGCTTTCAAGATATTAGATTATCTTTAATAAAAATACAGCACTCTGAAATGAAACATTTATCTATGAGTGAGTCAGCCCAATCTGCATATGTGTAACCAACAACTTGAGTATGACCTTTGTTCTTGTACAACACACCTTAACCTGGTGTGCTTTTGATATATCAAAGAATGCAGATTACTGCATCTCAATGGCTATCACATGGTGACTATAGGAATTGACTAATAATATTCACAGGAAAAGAAATGTCTGGACGAGTAATGGTGAGGTAGTTCAATTTATCTGCGAGTCGTCAATATCTCATGAGGTTTCCTAAAGGCTCATCTTGTCCTGGTACAAGTTTGATATTCTGATCCATAGGTGTGTCCACTGGTTTACAGTCTAACATATTAGTTTCTTTCGTAATATCTAAGCATACTTCCTTTGGGAAAAGATCATACCAGAATTTGCTTGAGCTATCTCAATTCCCAAGAAATACTTGATTTTTCCTAAATCTTTAGTTTGAAAGTGGATAAAAAGATGTTGCTTTAGTTTTTGAATATTATCATGATTACTACCTGTAATGACAATGTCATCCACATAAACAACCAAATAAATACACTATCATAAGGAGTTATGATGATAGAAAATTGAATGATCTGCCGTACTGTGAAACATGTCACACTCTAGAATATTAAAACTAAAACAACCAAATCATGCTCGATGAGATTGTTTCAAGCCATATAAAGAACGACATATTTTGCACACTAAACCATACTCTTCCTAAGCAACAAAATCATGAGGTTGCTCTATATAAACTTTCTCAGTAAGATCATCATGAAGGAAGACATTTTTAATATCTAACTGACAAAGAGGCCAAAAATACATAGTAGCCATAGAGAGAATCAAATGAACTGAAGCAATCTTGGTAAAATGGGAGTAGAGGTATCAAACGGGACGTGTCGGGCCGGCTTGGCTCATTTTTAGCCGGCCCGACCATGATTTTGTGTCAGGCCAGGCACGACACGGTTACTATATCATGCCGTGCCTGGCCCAGTACGGTTCGGTGGAGGTCAGCCCGGCACGGGCCAGCGGCATAAATCTTCCGGGTTCGCCCGGTCGGGCTGAACTTTTAATTTTTTTAAAATTAGGATTTTGGCATGCTTTGTAATGCTACTGTGCCGCATAATCGCGTGTGGTCGCGCCACCACTCAACCAAGTCCCTAATTTAAAAAAAATTAGGGTTTCGGCACTCGCCGTTGCACCACCGAAATCCTAATTAAAAAAAATAGGGTTTCTCAGCTCGTGTCGAGGTACCGTGCCAATGGGCCACAATACCATGCTGGGCCAGGCACGACATGGTTGGTGCCGTGGACAGGCATGACACGGGCACGAGAAATTTCTGTGCCATGCCGGTCCAGGCACAGTCGGATCATGCCGTGTCTCGTGCCGGCTGGGCTGGCCCATCCAGGTTGACACTTCTACATGAGAGACTGTATCACCATAATCAGAACCATAACCTTGAGTATAGTCTTTAGCAACTAAGCGAGCTTTAAGATCATCAACCTGTTCATCATGACCAACCTTAACGGCATAATCTCAATGATAGTCAACTATAAATTTACTGGGAGGTAAATTAACAAGATCCCAAGTGTCATTAGAGTGCAGAGTAGTTATTTTATCCTTCATTGTCTGTCGTTAGCCTAGATGGGAAAGAGCCTTTCCCCAAAACAATAGAGCGAGAAATAAAGGATATAGCAGAAGCAAAAATAGAATATGGTGAAAATAATCAATGATAACTCAAAAAATTGTAGATAGGATGAGGATTATGAGTAGAGCGAGTACCTTTCCACAAAATAATGGGTAATTCATCAGGAGATGGCAGAGCTGGAGCAGGAGAAGCCAAAGGGACATGAAGTGAGCCGGTAGGTGCCTCAGCAATCGGAAGAGGAGCAGCGACACGAGGATGACGCTGATTAACCTAAAGTGGTCGAGGATACACAACATTAGGTGGGGAGAATGAAAATTGACAAGACTTCAGAAATATGAAGAGACTCAGAAACGATGGAGAAAAAAGGTGATCCTCAAAGAATGTGACTTCGACGGAGAGAAAGTATCGATGAGTCTCAAGGGAATAACAATGATAACCTTTTTGAATTTCGGAATATCCCAAGAAGAGGCACTTTATTGATTTGGCAGAAAGCTTATATTTTCCAGGAGGGAGAATATGATCAAAACAAATACTACCAAAGACACGAGAAAGAAGAAAATAGGGGGGGTGGTCAGGGAAGAGTTTGGAATGGGCGTGCGAGATTTGTGGGGAGTCAAGGGGCTATCGATTCTGTGGGGGAGGCAGGGCACGATTCTGGGGGGAGGGGGGACGTGATTTTTATAATATAAAATAAAATATTTTTATTTTATTAAATAAAAAATATATTTTTTTATATAATATAAGATTATTATAAAATATTATTTTATAAAATAAGATAATTATAAATATTATCTTATAAATTAAAATACAATACAATATTTTTATTTTATAAAATAAAAAATATATATTTATTTTATAAAATATTTTATTTTATATTATTTTATTTTATTTTATAAAATACCTAATATTTATAAAGAAAATAATTTTTATTTTAAATTTTATTTTTCTTTATCATGTCGTATCTTAGCCCTATTCGTATCCTAGTCCTATTCGTATCCTAGTTTTTTAGATTTTATCATATTCTTGTATTCTGTTGTGTCGTATTCATGTGTCTGTGCTTCTTAGGTAGCAGTAATAGAGGAGAAAAAAATCCTTATTACCACCAGATATATGATCAAAACTCCATAATTTAGAACTTAGGATCCAAGAGGAGATGTGTGGGTAAGGCAGGCAGAGGTATTATTAGGCTGGGCAATAGAGGAAACATAAGCTGAAGATGATGAGAAGCTCGGAGGCTGAAACAGCTGAGAATCAGAAGACTGCGCCAAGTGGGTAGTGTGGGGAGGCCGTCCATGTAACTGATATCAACGATCATGAGTGCGGCCAAGTTTATTGCAATAGGTGCAATGAGGACGTTGACCTCTACCTCTTACCACTGCGTCCTCCTCGAGAAGTAGTTTGAGAAATTAATATAGAAGAACCTGAAATGCTATATGATGGCAAACTCTAAGTGATTGAGAGATGAAGAAGGCGAGCAAACAAATCATCCAAGGATAGAACTGATGAACTACTAAGAATTTGATCATGGATATTCTCGAGTTCCGCACGGAGGCCAATAAGAGTAAGGATCATGAAAAACTTATCAAGCTTTGTTTGTTGAGCCCCAACATCAGGATAAGAGGTATTACAGTTAAGAACTCCTCCTTAAGAGAAACAATTTACCCAATATAAGTAGATATATCCAAGTCTCGTTGCTTGATATGGATAATAGTAGAAGTCACCTAATAACGATGTTGGATATAATTTGTGTATAGTTTTTTGGCCCGAGTCCAAAATTTAAAACAAGCTTTGTAGGCTGAAAGATGAAAAAGATTTTTTGCATCAAATAATTGCCATAATACTCAACATAATTGGGCATCAATTTCTCTACTGTATGCGTTCAATTTCAGGGATATCTAGCTCCTGCGTAACTAGATGATCCTCATATCTTTGTCCTATAAACCAAAGTTCTACATATGCAGACTAGGATATATAATTTTTATTGCCAACCAATTTTTTTGAAATAATCACGGGAGATCCAGATATGACAGAAGAAAATTTGGAAGTTTTAGTAGTCATATCTACGTATCTGGAGAATAAGTCCTAATACAGCTTCAGATGATTACTCTAATATTTGATAGTACTGGAGACAAGAAGATCATAGAGGAAGGCATGTAGGAGTTGTTGAACTTTACTCTTCTGCCCTAACATGCAATGTAGAGTCATGTCCTTTCATAGCTATCTATTTTTGCAATCGAGCTGCTGCACACAGTGCACTTGGCCAAATTACTGAAGCTATTGCAGACTGCAGCCTAGTAATAACTCTTAATGGAAACTATCTCAAGGGGAATTAGGAATTCTGCAACAATATCAGAAATAAAGAAGGCGTATCTAAAAGCTGCACTGAGACATCATCCTGACAAAGTTTGTCTACAACAGGCAAGAAGTGGCAATGGAGATGATGGGCTCGATACCGAAATGTAAGAAGTCAGAGAGGAGGCTGAGAGGTTTTTTTTTAATGATTGGCGAGGCATATGCAATGCTTTCAGACCCGAACAAGCGAGCACAATATGATCATGAAGAAGAGATGAGGAGAACAGAAAAAAAAATGGCTGCAGCAATACTTTCGAAGCTCATGCTGCTCGTTATTATACGTTCAGAAAAAAACAATCGTGAGGAGACTAGTAAAATCTAATGGTTGGTAACCTAACCCATCGCTGTGAAGTTCCTCGGCCTAACGTCTCTTTCTTTGTGATCGCAGATTGACGTCTGTGATTCAAACTTTTCAGGTCAGATCTAATCCTCCGATACCATGTAGAGAGAGAGAGAGAAAAAAAGAGAGAGAGAGTCCTTATTTTTATTTTCTGCATCTTCCCTTACAAGAAGAGGTATATATATATATGTAGCTAGAAGAATATATTCAACAAATATTAATGATAATCAACCTCAATAACACCATTAATATTGCAATTCATTACATAAATAAGATATATAAAGTACATGTTATGTGATTGTTTTCATTTATAGACTTTTTATATTCTTTCCTTTTTTTTATATTTTATTTTATTATTGATGAAAATACATAATATGGTAGTTATCCCAATTCTTTGATCCATTATATAAGAGTATCACTTGTATGCATTTGATATTAAGTTTCTATTGATATTTTATATTTTTGTGACTTAATTTCAACATAGTATTAATGACAAAATACTAGGGAGTACAAACCTTAGCATTTTTAGAGAGAGAAAGAATCGAACAATGTGCGTTATAACAAAACAATTCGCATGCACATCATTTATAATAATAAATGCATGTGCAATAGAAGGCCACTAAAAAAGTGCACTCCCTCTACTTTGTCTTCTGCAAATTAAGTTTGTGTCGCACATAGAAGACCTACTACCACACGCTCACTGCATGTGATGTACAATGATTCTACAAAGAGATGTGCCAAAATTCTAGTTGTCAATTTACCTAAAAGAGATGTCAACTATGCACAATGTACAAGACACACATATATGAATTGTACGTAGGCTATTTTGTTTAGAAGAGCATGTTGTTAGTGAAGAAAAAAATAGGAGGAATTTTTTCATGAGTAATGATTGTGAGTGACACTAGCCCAATGTTGGTATCAATTTTGTGGAGTTGTGATACGATGTCAATAATACAAGACATTCTATCTAGTGTACATGGTGTAGGAAGAATAAACATATTAAAGATGAGTATTGATAATGATTTTTAGAGAGTACTACAAATCGTTGCGATTTGACAAATTGACTATCGAAATCATCTAAATGTTCTTATATAGTTCTTTCACTATGACACTTAATAGTAATAAATCTATAAACTTTCATCTTATGACAACAAACAATTTATAATGTTCTTTTGTTATTATTGGTTTTGTTACTCTTACTCGTTATTTTATTTAGACTTGTAGATCATTGACATAAAAATCAATATTCATGTTATTGATATTTATTTTTTTTTATTACATTCTTTGTTTGTTAATTGAATATTATGATAATTAATAATATTTCTTCAAAAGCTATTTGATATGATTATACTTATTTTGATTATTTTTTTTCATTAGCATGTTTTAATTATTCTTGATCATTCTGTCAATCTTTTTTTTTTTGAGTTGTTTTTTAGGAAATTCTATTCTATATTTTATTTTTTATTTTATTAATTTTTGTTTATAGAATTAGAAGACTTTGAGGAACATTTTTATTATGTTTGAGCGGGATAGATTATATGCTTTCTTTTCTATGATATGAACTCCTCAAGGTTTTTGAGAGCATTTAATATTTTGCTTGTGCTATCTCAATTTGCTCACTCATTACAAGCATGTTGAAAATAGTTTATCCTATTTTTAAGGA
Source organism: Sapria himalayana (assembly GCA_029783825.1). Lineage (NCBI taxonomy): Eukaryota > Viridiplantae > Streptophyta > Magnoliopsida > Malpighiales > Rafflesiaceae > Sapria > Sapria himalayana. The sequence goes on from JAREIK010000088.1 coordinate 13,708,539, forward strand.
TATGTCTATCATGGGTTATGAAACAATAGTTAGGAAAACATACTATGATTTTCAATCTTAAATTACAGACTAGTGTGAGTATGAATCCATTCAATTTGGTATGCTTAGATGTATGTACCTAGTAAAGATAAAATTCAAGAAGAGTTTAGGTATTTTGGTACTTTTATTATGATAAATTTAATACAAATAATCTAAAATAATGCAATGATACTCTTAAAAAATTTATATATTAATTATTTTTATATAATAAATAAAAATGATTAGGGCAAAGTACATAGTTGGGTACTTTATCAATTATACAAAAAAACAAACCAATTAATAATAAAACTACAACACTTTTCATTAAGTTGATACATACAATTCCATAACAAAAAGTTGAGGAAAGAAATATAAGTTAAAGCCTCTTCGAGATAATCGCTAATATGTCTGTTGGTTACTCTGTTATCTGATATTATATTATAGTAATGGTCTCATGTTGAATTTTCTCTTAAGAAAAAGTAGTCCACCTTTTCTATGTTCTTCACTAGTCAATGGAATATCAAATTTGGAAGTTTTATATCTTGCCGTATGACTGTCATAGTAATGGATTTTGAGAGAAATGTTTGTATACCTAATTTTCTAGAGTAGATGTTATATTTAAAATATCTCATAAGTAACTATTACTATTATGCTTTATTCTACTTCTATATTGGATCTTGAAATAACTCATTGTTTCTTACTTTTATAGGAGATAAAATTATCTTCAAGAAAAGTATAAAATCTTATCATATATCTTTTCTCAATATATGTTGATGATTAACTAAAATCTAAATACCCGACTAATTACAAGTGTCTATCTCTGAAAAAAATTCCAAATCCTAGATATTTCTTCATATATCTCAGTATGTGAATAGATGTGTCAAAGCAAACTTATCAAAAAGAATTTAGTAAATGATTAATTATAATGACTGCATATGCTATATTTGACCTAATAATATTCAAATAATTTTCTTTATGATTCTCTTAATATTAGTGGATCAACTAAAAGGATCATATCAAAAGTGAAATTAATAACTAAATTAATTGGAGTATCTGTAGGGAAACAACCCAAAAGATAAATCTTTGCAATAGTATTAAATATTTATTTTATTTATGACAAAATGATATATCTCATAAAATAAGTCATATCTATGCTAGCGAGTCTTTCAAGGTCATTTGCCTGAAATTATTCATGAGGTTACTCTTTGAGTTTGAGCAATCTCAAATTTGTTATCTCTCATAATTAGAATATTATTTATGTAGATAATCAATAAAATTAGCATGTCATCAATATTCTTTCAGAAGAATAAAAAAATTCAATATCATATCTATGTAGCTCAAATCAGATGACCTTATGAAAATTTTATAATGTAGTCTTTCGGTGATTATTTCAGTTCATATAATATCTTATGCAATATGTAAATTACATATGACTATACTACTTGAAACTCATGTGGTTATTTCATATATATATTATGCTCACGGTTATCATAAAAAAATATATTCTCATGTTTAGATGATAAATCCTCTAACCATAAAATACTGCAAGAGAAATAAGTATTCACGTTGAAGTCATATTTATTACTAAAGAATAAGTGTTCTGATAATTCACATTAAACATTTGAATAAATTTCTTTGATCTAATTTTTGTCTTAATGCAATCTACATTTTTATGTGAGCTTGTTTTTACAGTGAACATCTATTTTCAGCAAAAAATAAACTTTCTTGATTGTTGCAATACTAGTTTTTATGTTTTATTAGAATAATTGATATGTATCTCTTTTATTATGGCATTGCACCATTCTGGATGAAATAATATCTCAAAATAAGATTTTAGTATCATAATATCATAAGAGAAGTAATAAAAATTCAAAGAAAGAGTATATTAAAATTTATGAAATTGAATGTTGAGTATAATTTTTTTCCTTTATTTAGAGAGTGATTGGAAGATCGAGATCAGAGGGATTGATTGCATGATTGTTTGGTTTCTTGGTAAGCTCTTCTCTAGTCTAATAAGATTTGGTATGTTTTTTTTCTGGTAGACTCTAAATCCCGAGTGCTCAAGTCTCTTAGTTGTCGACTCGATATGAATTTATAATGTTAAAAATTCTTGGACCATTATGTCATGCAGGTCTTAATGAGATCTTCTTTCTTGAGATATCTCTTTTTTTTCAGATTCAATATGATTTGAATTTATAAATAGATATGCTAACTCTTTGTGACTAATATTATATTGAGTATCAACATGCTCAAATGTAACTTATGGGTGACTTTCTCAACTAATTGGATAGTCTAGATGTGACACCTGAAATCATACTCTTTATATGCTAGCTAAAAAATGAGTTATAGTTAAAAAAAAAATTATTTACTCATTAAAATTCTATTATTTTTTAGTGAAAAATATTTGCATCTTTTTTGGATACTAGAGTATCCATGAAACAATGTCTTTTATGTTAATTTATCTCATTATGAAGAGAGATGCCGAACAACACAAGTGAATTCAAAATTTCTAGAAGATGAACTAAATAACTTCTATCTAGGATGATATTTATAATTTTTTATAATGCTTGGTATTTTGGACATTTATTTTTTTCAAAACGTAGTGTTTGGACATTTATGCATCATTTTGAGGGGGTGTATGATTTATATTTTTATGTTTTATTTTATTATTTAATGGAGCACCCAACATATGGATTACCTTTATCCGTTGATCTATTATATTTGGGCACATCTTGTATGTAGTTGATATTGAGTTTCATTGATATTTATATTTTTGCAACTTAATTTAAACAATGATAATATGGAGACATAAAATAATAAAAATTAAAAAGAGTGGTGTAAGTGGTGTTTTATAGGGGTGGGTCATTAAATTTGATTTACATAGATCCATGTTCTAATTTGTATTTGCAATATTAAATCATCATTAAAAGAATAAAAGTCTATGAATTACAGTACTATAAAAATATATGATGGTGATATTGATAAAAATATTACTATAGTTGATTACTTTTAAGATTTGAATTATTTATTATGTTTTGTTATTTTTTATTATTTGGGAGTACTCGAACTTGTCTTGTTGCCCGAATCATATATATATTGTTTGTATTATATTCTGAACTTAACTTTTTATATTAATAAAATTCTAATATTTTTCTCTTCATTTCTACTCTCTCATCTTTTTCCCGATGACTAATCTAACCTTTATCCTAATTGGGCAAGCTTTTGACATGGTATCGTAGGGTGATTTTCTATGAGGTGATAATTTTGAGCTGCACGAGTAATGGCTTACCTTCTAGTGGTGCTGGCAATTGTAATTGGCAGTGATTGGCAGTGATGACAGTAGCATCATTGTGTGGCAACTTTAAAATACCCATGTGCAATTGGATATTTTTGTTCTATCTTGGGTATTTTATTGTTGTCTGACTTCTAATGGTGTGTTGTTTGGTGTTATTGAAGCTTTTGAGTCACACAGCTACAGACCTTATCATGGTCGACAAGGCAATATTGGTACTTATTTTTTACTAAGGTTATGTTGGCTGTAAGACACAATGTGTAAAGGTACATATTCATTACTAAGATTATGTTGCACAATGTGAATGCTTATAAAATAGTTGGGATCTTTATTTAGAAATTTCTCATAACTATTTTGGTTATGCAATTTGTTTTTGGTTGATATTTGTGTGGAAGTGTGTTGTGGGATAAAAAAAAAAGTTTGAATCAGTTTGTGACCATTGGGGATAAGGATAACCTAGTGAAAATTGAGGGTTGTTACATACTACATTTGGGCTACGTCAATGATGATATAATTTGTGGCTCAATGGTACACGAGTTATTTATGGGAAAATTCATCTAAGACTAAGACTAAGACTGATAATTGAATGATGATTGATATAAAGTTACTAGTGTATCTTTAATAATATTTTGATAATTGCATGTTAAGTGTGATCGGAATGAGATTTTGTGTTTTGCCATTGCTATATTTACAAGAGGATTTGAAACTTGGATGCATTAATATATTATTTGGGAATATTTTATTTATATAATGATATTATTTTATTTTTATGTTTAAATTAATTGATCAGAACAAGATGATTCATTATGAACTTGGACACGATTGTGAGAGATGATTCTTGGTGTGATACATGTGTTGATTGTTAAAATTGTATTGAAGAGATTTGGTAAATAGGTTTGTAGTATCATTTATATGCATTCATTGGTAAAGTGATATGTTTTGTGGGCAATTTTTTAAAGAATATATTTTTTTTTCTCTCATGTTTGTCACAGAATAACTTAGATAACTACAATTATATCTTGATTGAGTGTAATTGTTATGTTCAATCATAACACTGTGGTGTCATTGTTACACAATGACAATGAGAGAGTTGAGAGGTGTGGTAGAGATATTTTGAGAAGTATGAGTTATCAAGATATTTAGATATAATTATTATTTTTTCTTGTATCATAGTAATGAAAAATTTAAACATTTTGAATTGATTGAATGTATATACATTGCGTTTGTATTTATATATAGTATATTTTTATGTATATACTTATTATATATATATTGTGTATATACAATGTATACAATATATAAAACAATAAATACATTATTTGTATATAAAGATACACACACATATATATTATATACAATACATTAATATTATGTCTTTATGTGGCCAACAAGCTCAACACTTGCCACCTACACACATTGCTCACAGGCAACACCCCACAAAAATCCAGCTCCAATGCTATGGATCAGTCACCAGCCATGTGCCATGGCTGGGGCCTGGCTATGGTGCACCTGGCTAATCTAGTTCAAAGTTCAAACATAGGCTACTTGTGACTAAATGGTGCACACCCAGGTTAGCCTAGGTCAAATGTTTGTCGGGCCATGCATGAACCATGCATACGGGATGGATCAAGCATGTTTTTCAAAATAACCTGACCCAGCGTGACAAGCATGACCCACCCGAAACCAAGCTTGCATGTCGTGTTGGGCCACCATGTTTTTCTATCAAGCCAGCACAACATGATATGATTGTGTACCCGTGTGAGACCCAACACAACATGGTGGACCTGATGGACCACCCAAAACTAAAGGTGTCAAACATGACGGGTGGTCCAGGCAATACCCATGGCCCAGCCCGGTTCAGCAGTGCTTGACCCGGTATGGTCCAGAATTGTTCTTCGTGCTGGGCCGTCCCATGGCATGGTTCGTGCTGGGCTGGCAAGAGCCGTGTTTCATGCTGGGCCAGAAACGACCTGTGTACCTGGCCCGGCTACACGGTAAGCTAGCCCGAATGACAGCCTGACAGGACTAGAGGTGTCAAACGTGCCGGGCCGGGCCGGCCCGGCACGAGGCACTGCACGGTTCGGCCGTGCCTGGGCCGGCCCAGCACGTTCTTAAACCGGGCCCGTGCCATGCCCGGGTGAAGAAAATCGCGTTCCGTGCCTGGCCCGGCATGGGTCCATCCCGTGCCGGTTCACGCAGGCACGCGTGGCACTGGCGGCGTGCCGTGGCGTGAGTCGTGACTCACGGCTCACGCCTTGTGAGTCGTGACCCATCCGCCCCCCCCCCCCCCCCCCGGTAAAAAGACCGCGGGTCGGGTCCAAATAGACCCGACCCGCGGTCTTTTCTGCCGAAACCCGAGTCCGATCCAAGCATTTCCAACGGCAAAAAAAAAAATTCAAACTTGAGCGATTTTCAGCCCTTGGATTCACCTCCAACGGCTAGGGGGCAGAATCCAACGGTCCTCGTGATTCTGCCCCTTAAATATATTAAAAAAATTCAAAAAAATAATAAAAAAATATTTTTTTTAATAAAAAAAAACTTTATTTATCCTATAAAATCTACCCCCCTCCCTATAACATTTATGTTTTTCAAAAACATAAAACCTCTCAATATTTTCTCTCTCTCACATAAATCGTGCATCTCTCTCTCGGCCCTCGTAATTTTGATTTCGGCTTGGATTTTCGTGAAACTCAACTTGAGTTTTGAACATCAGAGCTTCCTGCGGTGCACCTTGCACGTGAGTGACCTCATTGCTTTTACCGGGTAATATATTTTACGTTTTTTGTACGTTCTCTCTCTAAAGCTTCTCTCTCTAGAAAACATACGAAAAATAAAAAATGACAAATACACCTGACACGTTTTTAAATTTGGAAAATGAAAATGTTAGTGTTACACAGACGTCCGTGGCTCCTGAAACTTTGGTTTCTCCTGTCGTCTCAGCCCAAAGTTCTAAAAAACAAAAAACTAGGAGGACTTCTGTAGTTTGAACACATTTTAAAATCATAACACAAGTAGATGTTAGGGGTGAGGAACTTGAAATGACACAGTGCAAATATTGTATGAGACTTTTAACATGCAAGAGTACATGTGGGACTGGGCACCTCAAGAGGCGTGCTGAAATATGCTCCAAAAAACATGGACCCTTAGATCCTAGGCAAACCCAACTTGGTACTATATTTTTTGAGACTGAATCGAGTTCAGTCTCAAAGTTTACTCCCTTAGTATACTCCAGCGAGTTGGGTAGGGACGGCATGGCTAGGCTCATTACATTGATGGGTCTTCCGATCAGATTTTCGGAAGATCCGAGGGTAGTGCGCATCATGCAGACTTATTTTCAGCCATCCTATCGTAGGATTCCTAGGTCCACATCTAGGAGTGACATACTAAAGATATATAAGTTAGAAAAACAAAAAATAATTAAGGAATTTTTGGCATTTAGTGGAGTGGTGTCCGTGACGTCCGATATATGGACATGTCACGATGATTCTTCTTATGCATGTCTCACGAGTCATTATGTAGATTCTAACTGGACAATCAATAAAAAAATATTAGGATTCACTGAGATTCTTCATCCTCATGATGGCCCAGCCATTTTTGAGTGTATGATGAAAATATTTAGGGAATATAAAATTCAAAATAAAATTTTTAGTGTCACTTTCGATAATGCTGCGAATAATGGAGTAGCGATCAATATGTTTGTTAGGAATATTAGAGACGCACCTTTAGGAGAGATCTTTCATGTCAGATGCATGTGTCATGTGATTAACCTGATAGTTCAAGCGGGTATGAAGGTGTGTTCCCCCGCGTTGGAAAATATACGCAATGCACTCAAGTATATTCGCACTCCTCGCAGACTACAAGAGTTTGGTAATCTCTGTTTGTCTGCGAATCTTAAGAAGAAGAAATTTCAATCAGATGTGAGAGATCGTTGGAATTACACGTACCTGATGTTGGAATCATGTGTTGGATACGAACACGTGATATTCGACTACGTCAATAGTAAGAGTGGCGAACTTATTATTGACGACACTGACTGGGCTTCAGGAATTTCATAAATGAAAGTCCTGAAGATATTTTATGACACGACGAACATGTGTTCGTCGGTTTATACGCCCACCACTTGCATTGCACTTCGTTGCATATGCAACATTAGTAGCATGTTTAGGAAGTATCGAGCGGACCCGACGCTTAGCCATATGGTTGCAGAGATGGAGACCAAGTACTTGAAGTACTGGTCCACCATTCCATCTCTTTATTGCCTCGCTGCATGCATGGACCCTAGGGCTAAGGTGGAAGGGGTTGAAAACACCCTGACTTTCATTTCCTCGTGCATGAACCTGGATGAGCTACCTGAAGGGTTCATTTATGAGAAGTTGACAGACCTGTTCACATACTACGATACTAGGTATGGTGGTGGTGGTGGTGAGACTGTGAGTACGGACACTGATACCTTGTTCGGAGATGACGATTATTCCATTAACCTAGCGAGGGGGAAACGTAGGGGTGGACCTTCACATAGGAGCGAGCTGTCTCGGTACTTAGATACCGATTACTGCTCAATCCTATCACATTCTGACAATAAGAATCTTGATTTATTACAGTGGTGGAAATCATATGAGTCCGCCTATCCCGTGCTATCTAGGATGGCACGGGATCTACTGACTCCTCCGGTGTCGAGCGTAGCATCGGAGTCTGCTTTTTCTGTTGCAGTGAACGTGATTTCGGATAGGAGATCGAGATTACGTCCAGATATGGTTGAGGCTTTGGCATGTTTGAAGGATTGGGAGGAATCGAGATTTAGCATCAGTGATCGTGCTGAAGCTGGGACTGTGACAGACACTGCAGTCACATCCACATCCACTACGATGGCGGAGGAGCCGATTGCCGATGATGATGACTCATATGATACTGATCTTGATGTTGCGGCTGATGATTCTCATGATATGCCGCTTGACGATTGATGCTCATCTGCTCTTTTTTTTCGATGTTTTTTATTTATTTTATTTATACGCTTTGTTTGTACTTTGTACCATACTTTCAGTTGAAACTTAAACTTGTTTTGTTCGAACTATTGGTTTCAAAAGCATTAATGGTAATTTTTCATTTGTGTAGTTTAATTTTTTTTTAATTAAAATTTTTACTAACTTAATGTATTTATTTATTATTTTATCATTTAAAATTTATTTTAAAATTTAATAACTTTAAATTTTAATATATAATTAATAAATTATAATAATAAAAAAAGCTAAACTAATTTGAAAAAAAAAAATTTTTTTCTAATATTTTTTTGTTTTATTTAATTTTAAATGTTATATTTTTTACAAAAAATTATAATTTTTAATTATTACTAATACTCTAAAGTATATACAGTAACATAATAAAAAAATTAAAAAAAAAAAATTTGTAATCTGCCATTTAGGGCTGGCCTCGCGGGACCCGGACCCCGGTTGACCCGGTCCCGAGTTGCGGCACCCGCCCCGCATGCCCTGCCGTGCGCCCATGCCGCCTCGCCTGGCCTGTGAGTGGCAAGGCGTGCCCGAGCGTGCCGGGCACGGCACGGCCTTGCCGTGCCGTGCCTGCCTTTAACTGACCGTGCCGTGCCCGGTACGGCACGGTGGCACGACCGTGCTTGGGAAAAATGGGCCGTGCCGTGCTGGGCCGGCCCGTTTGACACCTCTAGACGGGACCCTTGTTGGGCACGACAAGCACTGTAGGAATTTTTTTTTAAATAGTTAAACCTCAACCCATGCCCAAGATGAGGTGAGGTATAAAACTAGACTACCCTGTCATGGGAGTAATTATTTTAAAAAATCAGTCACATGGCCGATTGTAATGGGTCACGTGGCTGATGGGATTCTTTCACAATATGCAAAAGAATCTAATTCTCATCAGTACGGTATAGCTCGTTTTACACCTTTACCCAAAATCAGGTCATGTTAGTATAATACCACTCATTTGTCATCTTCTAAGAAGCACAGACACGGATACGATCATGGAGATACGATACGGTGGGACACGACAAATTTTTAAAAACTTGGATACAGATATAGCGAGGACATGATATAAATTGATAAAATAAAAATAATTATCATTGCAAATATTATTCTTAAAAATTAAAATTAGATAAAAAAAGTGTTCAAATATAATTTTTACAAATATTCAAACACGAACATAAGTAATACTAAAATTAATGATTAACATTTTCTTCTGAATCAAATAAAATGGATTACAATTCAAGTTCATCAAAAAAATGATCTGTAATCTCAAGAATTTTAGTATTCTTTATATTCATTGAGTCAAATCATCTCAAATATCTTATATTTTAGATTTGCTTTCATTATAGTTTGGAGATCTTCTTGAGAGAAATCAGAGATTGTTATGGACATAAATCAAGTCCTTAACTTTTTGTTGTGTCAACTTGTTTTTCTTCGAGTAAAAAATATTATACGTGCTTTAATTTCTTTCATAATATGAGGATAAACAAGGTTGTCATAACAATTTTAATGTTATAGATTGAAGCATTGGTGCAAAAGCTCTATGAACAACTTGCCATATAATAGGACTCATGTATCACATGTCATTTAATGAATCACTACTAGAAAAATCTTCCAAAAATACAAAAAAAGTAGGATACTCAATATTTGCTTACCTCCTTTCACATTCATTTGAAAATATCGCTCAAAATAATTTTTTCTCTCTTATTATTTTCATATCTTGATGTGGTGGAACATGATCATAAGTCTCATCAAGCCATTATTGACTATAATACCTATAAGTTGAGTTATAACATAATTTATAAAAAGTTAAACATCATAAAATATCATGTATATTTAAATTATCAAATCTTACAATTTAAACTTTTAAGTTTACTTTGGATTTAAAGAATGAGTTAATAAATGTAAAGGTGTGTGGCTTTTAGTTCATCTTTCCATCAAGATTTTATTTAAAATATCAAAAAACCTACAAGTATAATTACAAAATGATTCATATAAGTTCAAATATAATTAAAACTTTTAATTTAAAACTTCAATATTTAACTAATAAATCTTAATTATATATTGAATTTTTTGTAAAGCTTTTATGTTTCTTCTTATAAATGGCTTTCTTCATTTTTTTGATCATCGAATCCCACCACTCATAAATATTGTGAAGGCAAGGTTTGTCAGCTTCAATTAATCGAAGCATCTCATACATGAGGAGTTGTAAAGCTGAGGATATAATCCATATCAATCCAAAAGTCTTCATTTAAAATTTTATTCTTTACTTCTTTAACTTTCACTGAATCATCTTCTTTATACATTTATCATTCTTCACTTATCATTAATTACTCCAAGCCTCTTTTTATTATCTAAAATCATTTAAACATAACAATAACTAAAGCAAAATGTTTTACGGTTACTGAAAGTAATTTTAACTTGTAATGATTATTAAATATTAATAATGTTATTGTATGATTCATAATGAAATTCTTGATGAAAGAGGTATCTCTTGAAACCCGGTAGATCCAACCACATTGTTACATCACATCATCATATATCGGGTGTATTGATGGTGCACATATCTTTTTCAAAGCAAGATTGAGAGTATAAACCACACACGTGGTTTAAAAGATAAGTTGAAATTTTGCTTCCATAATGTGTCATGCTTATTTATAAGTTGTAGTATTATCAGTTATAACTTAAATTATTTTTTGAGGAGCAATCTCTTGTATAGTATTAATCAACAAATTAGTTATAAAGTCCCCTTCATAATTATTGCTTTCAAAAATATTGGTTTACTTTTTGAGACTTTCATGATGTTAATAAGTAGTCTTCTTTGAGCATCTGATCATCTATCACTGTAAATACTCATTCCTTTCTCATTCTAAATCTTCTTGATTAGTTTCAATAGATTCTCAATATTAATTTTCTCCCTCTGTAATAATGTAGTTCTTAATGCTTTATAGCTTGGTGAGACATAATTTGAAAGTTGACTTGTATTTTTAAAGACATGAACATAATAAGAATTTTTAGCAAAGTGAAAAGATAACTCCCAGTGTAAAATATCATATCTATCTCACTATCAATTATTTCACGTATACCCATATTGAATATCTTTTCAATTGATCCAATAGATCTCTTTCTTCATTTTTGATCAATAACACTAGCACTAGAAGAGGAATTCTCAAAATTAGATGTTGCAGTGCTTGATGTGGGTGAAGTAACTTGCTTAATATTAGATTGTTTCACGTTTACCCTTTGTTTAGTTTCCTCCATCACCTTTCGCATTTCAACCAAATTTTTATTTGTTATTTTAGTACAAGATGCAATCTCATCCCCTTTAATTTTTAATAAATGAGTCTTGACTCAATAATATGATCATCTGTATATTTGTCTACAAAAATTGTATTGAAAAGTAATATTTTTTCTTCCTTTTTCTTTCCCAAATTTAGCTTTTTTCGTGACGTACTTCCATAATAGAGCATTGTCATCTCGATTATTTTGTTAATTACTTGAATGCTCAGAATTACTACTCATATTATAATTTTGCATGATAAAAAAAATCATGCATTTAAATAAATCTAAATTATTTCAAAACCCAATCAATCTAATTTTTTTGTTCATCCATATAATTAGACTAATTCCATAAAATTTGAATATTTACATATTATGGTAATTTGAATTCAAAATAAATTATAAAATAATCATACTTAGGATTCATAATTCATTTACTGCTCTCAGATTCATGATTCGTAATAAAAGCTATAATTCCAACTTCATAATAAAATCTTCAATTTCATAATAAAAGCTTTTTTGTGTTTGTGAGGCGAGGCATAAGCCTTGAGGACTTAAGGTATAGGTTTTTTGAGTATCATAATATATAATCAATTAATTTTAAAATATATAAAATAAAAAAGCAAAAATAAAAATAAGAAAATAATTCAATAGAATTATAAAAAAAAATATACTAGTTTACTGCTTTCACAAAAAATCATAACAAAATCATAAGCTAGGAACTAAAATAAATTGCTTAAATTTAATTTCTCCTCTTCAAAGACATCATCATTTTCATTCAATGTATCAAAAGTATGAAAATATTCAATATCATGGATTATTATTTTATCTAAATCTTTATCTTCATTAATTGGTATCAAATTGAGCTCATTCTCTTTGCTTTTGTCTCTGCTTATACTTAGTAAAAAATTTAAATTAATAAATAGGTATAAATATTATAAGTTTTTTTATTAAATTTAATCAATTTTATGACTTCAGTTTTTGTGTACTTGGTACTTATTAAATTTTCTTTTGTAGGAATATAAAAAAATTATTTGATCCAATGATGGTTGAGTTTGTTAAGAGTTGGATGACATAACTCTAATAGCATCATTATTGAATAACTCATCATTCGAAAGCCAACAAAGATCAAGAGGAAGGATGGGATATTCTTTCTTCACAATCTACTCATCATTCAAATCAATCTCTTTTATCAAAATTAGATTAATATTTTATTTTTTTTGTAAATTTTATTTTTTCAATCTAGTGTCGTACCTTACATACACTAGAGTATTTAATTTTTGACATTAAAATCTATTTCTTTTTTTTATATGTATATGCAAATAATGAAATAAAGAAAATTATATGTTAAAACGACAATTTTCTAACATTGAAATATAAATATATGTATAAAAATTTATAAAAATAGTAATATTACTGATTCAAATATGCTCTAATTTCATTCACATTCCGAAATATTATAAGTAAGGTTAAGGACTCGAATAGTAAACTTATGTAACTTTAGTGTTGAACCCTTAAACGTATTCATTAATTTGTATGACTTCTTAATGTTCAAGAATCAATTGTAATAATGCTCTAAATTCACCTGTTGCTTGGTCAAATAACTTCAACTGAATACCAGCTTTTAAACGTTCTTGATAATTCAATGTTTTATTCATGCATTCAAATAATCTTTTCTTCACCTTATCAATATTAGAGAATTTATCATTATTACTGGAATTGAGGATTAAGATAGTAACATGCTATATGTAAAGGTCGATGAAGTTACGGAATCTATCTTGCATCAAATTTTTTTTAAATTGGGTCATATTTTCTTTCCACGCCCTACAATTAAATATAATATTTTTTTAGCAGAATTCATTAGCTCATAAATATAACTTATTACTGTCTTTCCTCTGAATCAACCTCTCTCAAGACACCAACTAATAAAATAGTTGTCTTGATACAAAAATAATATGTAGTCAAAATTTTGGATCAAGCAATATTATACTTCGAGTTTTCACATATTTTATTTTTTTTAGCCCATTTGTTTGAATATCAATTTTCTGAGGAAAATATTGCTATAAGAGCTTATTTTTGCTTATTAAAGCTTTGGAAAGTAAGAAATAAAGTAGCAAACTATATAATTGTTGAATAAATAAGTTGATGATTTTTTGTAAATGTTCTCATCAAGCTAATAACCTAAGTATTACCTTATATTAGTTTCACTACTTGCCTAGCTCGAGCAAGTGTAGTATTATTAACATAACTTTTTAATATCTTCTAATATCAAATCAATACAATGTGCAGCACAAGGAATTCACCATAATCTTTTTTTTTTCATAAATTTCATTCTAGTATTCATATAATTAGAGATATAATCAGTGATGACATCCATAACATTCTCTTTCTCAATTTCTTCAACAATATCAACAAAATATTTAAATATTAATTCTTCATTTTTTATTGTATCAGAAGCATCAATTAATTTCATAAATCAAGTGCAAGCAAGACTATTCACCAAAAAATTGATAGTACACATATTATTTTTATCTATTCAATTATCTGATATAATTGAATATTCATATTATTTTTAAGTTTTTTTGTGATCTTTCATAATGATACTTAGGTCATTCACCTATTTTTAAAAAATCTATGTCTTCAATTCGTGCATAGATAGAAGCGTAAATTCCGGCTTAAAATTTGCAACAGTATCTATCATAGGAATCAAATAAGAATCATTTATAGTGTTGAATGGGAGAGCTTTTGAATAAATAAGCCTACCAACTTTTTAATCCATTTTTTTCATTTTTTTTTGCTTCCACCTTGATTAAAAAGAACTTAGAATAATTTATAAAGTAGTAAATTTATTCATGTCTTTTAGGAATATGTTCTCTACTTTTACTCTCACTCCCTAAGATATATTTTATTTTGCACAATACATTCTCATTCATTGAAGTTGGACCCATACCAATTTCTTGGAGTAATTTATTTTTTTTTTAATTTTTTGATCCTTTTAATTGCTCTATATTTTTTTGAACCATATTTTAATATCTTCACTAACTTTGAGGCATTGTTTCATACCATAATGAGTTCTATCTAAGTGATTTTTGAGTCTATTCATCTCTCCCACACATATTTGATTTGTAAAATTTACATCTTAAATATTACTCTCCGAAAATTTTAATAACATATTTTTACACAATTTTTTTTAATTTTTTCAAATCAGAAGAACTAATTCTAAAAAAAATACCAAAAATAATATTCGAGTATTCACATTTTTATATAATAATAAAATTGACTAAAAATAATAACATGACATAATTAAAAGGAATTTAAAATTTAAAATCAGAATTTAATTGGTTTAAATCTAAAAAAAATCAAGAAATATTATAAATGCTAATGTATACAATGTTAAGAAATCTTAATCAAAAAATACTCGTAAGATTTTAACGAATTTATTATAAATACTAATACATATGAGTATTCTTATAAATTTTTGGGATGATACTATTTTATTCATAAATTACTTGAATTATTTATCTATACATTAATTAGATATATGACTATAAATTAACTATATATAAAACTATATATTTATATATAATTATTTTTTATACTATACATAACTACATATTTAATTATATATAACTATTTATGATTATATAAATTAATATGCAAGTATCTTCACATATATATATATATATTATATGTATAATTATTTGCATACCTATATGTTTGACTATATATTACTAATTATAATTATATATATAATTATATATATAACTATATATAACTAATATCTATAATTACATATATAACTATATATTTAAAAATACATATAATTATTTATAATAATCTGGATAAGTATATATAACTCAATACAATTATATGTAACTAAACTTACAACTATATATACTATATATAATAATATGTAATTATATATAACCTATGAAGCATGGATACATCAGCTTATGGGAGTGTCCGTGTGTATGATACTTGGATATGTGGATACCCTTTAGACACGTGTCTGATATGCCACGTGATATATCATTGACCAAAAGTGCAAGTCAATGATTTGGATACGTGTCCAGCACAACTTGGATACGTGTCCGGCACAACTTAGAGACGATGCCGACAACGTGTTCGAATGGGGTTGGGGGGATTTCGAGTATCCGTATGTCTAACATACTGATGAACTTCGCCAACAATGATAGAGAAGTCGCTGTCGGCATTATCTTTATAAATATAGGGGGGGATTCTGAAGTAATATTTATAAAGATATTATTTAAAAATAAAAATAATATATTTATAAATAAAATAAGAATAATATTTATAAATATAATAATTATAAAATAATATTTACTTCTTGAATATGATAAAAATAATGCTTAATAACTTATTATTTAATTTATCTATATTATTTTTTAATAATAATATTTATAAAGATTATTATTTTTATTTTATTCTATCATGTCGTGTTCTCGCCGTATTCGTATCCTAGTTTTTTAAAATTTATAGTGTTCCCATATCTCATCGTGTCGTATCCTTGTGTTCATGCTTCGTAGTGTATAACTATAAATGTATATAATTCTATATAAAAAACTAAAAATATACTTATGAAGCAGTGCTGAAAATATCGAGATGTAGACTGTGGAGAAGTGTCGGAATTTTTGAGTTCGGAGTAGAGATGGAGATTAGATGAGGGGAGTGCCAAAAAAACTTTAGAGTGAAGAAAATATCAGCTTCGGCATCGAATATGTTGAGTAGTACTGGAGGGGGTGATTGACACTATTTAGGGTTTACGAAAATACATTATTTTTAAATTTTTTGAATGTCAACTCGTAGGCATACACTTTCTTCTTCAATGTGTGAAAGGCACGTTCAAAGCGCGCCTCGAAATGCTTCACAGAAGAAGGCTTTTGCCTATCCTAGCATAGCCCTTTTTTTTCACGCACCTCAAGGCATATTCCGCACGCCTTGCCCAGGGGCGCGCTCCAAGGCGCGCCTTGATTATGCCTTTTAAAACATTACATAGCAGCAAGACAAATAGACTAATTATCAAAACAATCTAGGGGTCTTCACAAAGTTTATTCATCATAACACTTATTTTTAAGGCAGCATTAAATATTTTATTTCTTTCAAGTATCATTGGTTATTTCACTTCTACTCTCAATTTAGATATTTATATAATCTACATAAAATTATTTATTCACACTATTAGTAATCATATAATATTCTCTATGTTCTTTTCTTTGTTCTAAAAACTTTATTATACCTAATAATAAATTAAAGAAAAATATTAGATATGTTATTATTCAGTTTGAAATCCTTGTTATTTTTTCGTATCATACTTATTTTTAAATGGTACTATTAGTTTATTTTATATACGATATTTTTCTAGACAATTAATTTTAACTATTTTTACTTTCATTGATAAATGACATTTATTTGCAAAATCGAGAGACTATAAAAAACACTTTATTTGAAATAAAGCAAGTTGGATTGTATGTTATCTTTTTAATGGTTAAATCTCCTTCTTCATATTAGAATGCTTTTGGACTTGTTACTTGTATATTTTCAGTTTAGTTATATATTATTGGTCAAGTTAAGAATACTTTACTCTGATCTAAAATATATTTCAATCCCGAAGGATAAAATATATCAGATAATAAAGCTTACTAGAGCTTCATATCTTATAGGTCAGTCTAATTTAGGTAGAGACTCATTTAATCTGATATATTCAACCATATGATTATCTATTAGAGAGATGAACAAATAAAAATTTAGGTATCTACTCACTTTTTTTCATCTTTGTTTAATATATATATATATATATATATATATATACAAATCACATATTCTTTCTATCTTTCAAATTTCTCACAAAATGATAAAAAATAAATTCAATAAAATATTAAAAAATTAAGTAATAATATATTAGAATATGTTTCAGACCAATTTAACACATTATATGAATCATGAAATTATATATCAGACTTTATCTATCAAAATATTTTAACAAAATGAAATTATTAAAAGGAATAATAGTTATCTAATTATGAAAATTAGAAAACTTAATTAGAATGAGTGTTTTGAAATATTTTAAAAAATTTTAAAAGTAATTTCTCATAAATTAAATATCTTCTTCTGTTCTTTCTTAGAATAAATTCTTTCAGATCTTACATTCTGAAGAAAAACTATTTAACTTACCTCACGGAATTCTTTAATAAACTTTCTCTGTCAAATATTGTTCGTTTACATACGATAACTTGACATCAAAGACATTGAAATAAATATATTTTTTGAATATTTTAGTACCTTATGAGGGTATAAGTATTTCTAATCATAGATAAATAAGATTTTAGTGAAAATTAATGTTATATTTTTTTTATTAAAATTATTTTTTAATGAGCCTAGAAAAAGTATAAATACAAATATTATACTTGGATCCAATATCTTTCATTCCTCACCTATAGCCCTGCCTAGATCACCATATAGTAGAGAAAGAAATTCAATGTCTACTTGAGAGCATATCAGTAGTCACCAGTCAATATGATCCCTATTGAGTCATCATAGATACTAATAAGTTCAAATCATGTTGAGCATGAAAAGAGTAAAATTTCTCAAGTAGAGAGATCTCATTCATACTCAAATAAATTTGTAGTCCAACGAGTCTTCACCAGCACAAAATCATATTGAATCGACAATAAGAAGATTTGATCATTCGAGAATTAGAATTTTTAGCATTGGAGAAATATATTCAACTTTCTAAAAACAAATATTAGTCTAACAAGAAATTAGATAATTACAGTTAGTCCTTTTGATCTTGACCTTCTAATTGTACTCTAAATGAATATTAGAATTATACTCATAACTCAATTTTATAAATTGTCATATTATTATTTTATTTTTTTTAATTCTTTTATTATTTCTCTAGAATATACTAAAATATTCAAATCTCTTTCTGAAATATTATCTCATCCAAAATGATATCGGACAATAATGAAAGGAACACATGTTCTCCACTAAAAAGAAACACTAGAACTGGTGTTATAACATTGGAGAAGATTTATTGATGACCAAAGGTAAGCGCTCATTGTGAAGACATTCAAAAGAGATGGTAGATAATATTAAGATGAGACTTATAACAAAAAAATATATTCAGACAATTGAAGTGAACTACCACGACACTTATTCTTTAATGACAAAAATAGCCTAATAGCATTTTCTCATTTCTATTGCAAAATCTTACATTTAAATAACATATCAACTACGCATGGACAAAAGATAATTTTATACTTTTCATAAAGATAACATTATTTTTAGTAAAAAAAAGTAAACAATTATTTTTAAATCTAATACAAAAACAAAGTTAAGAGTGATTATAATAGTTACTTATGAAATAATTTAGATTCGACATCAACTCCAGATTATTGTTTTTATTTCACCACCCTACTCTTACCACCCTTTACAATGATATTTACTTGTGATCTTTCTTTATTTTTTGTATCTTTGTATTTTTGATAGGAGCACCCAACTTATAGGTTGCCCCAATCATATTCATTCATTATATATGGGGTGAATTACACATTATTCATTATTAAGTATTATTGTTTTTATTTTATATTTGTTAAATTTAACATGATTAAAAAATTAATAGTTAATATTACTTCTCAAAAATATTCAGACATACTCTTATGAAATAGGAGTATTTTATCTATCTCAACTAAATATTAATTTTTTCTCTCAGCTATTCAATTTTATACAAGATACTAGCTAAAAATATATGATGACCACCTTTTCTGTTTCATAGAAATATGAAAACTAATAAGAATTATATTCCAAAATATATTAATACTATATATAAACTGAATTTTTATATTTTTCATAATTATATATTTTTTTCATAACTATATAGAAATATAGAAATATGACAAATATACAATTTTAATATATTTTCATAATTGGCAGTCTGACACACCTCATAATTATAATTGTCACTTCTCTAATACTCATTTCTGAAATTATTATTCTATCCAATAAATAAGATCTCAATCGAGAGTAAATCATTAGTTGATTGTTGATCAATAGTAGATAAATATCTAGAATGACTCATATATATTAACAAGAACAAGTTAATCAATCTAGGTCAATCCCTAAAAAAGTTATCTATTTGATTTGATGATCCTACATAAAAATATCAAAAGAAAAAATACCAATATCACAACATTATTATTTCATAAAACAATTAACATAAAATAAATTATAATAAAATTCTGATACATATAACACATGTATCAAAAAGAAAGAACTAGTGTTAGTATTTTCATATCACATGACTTATATTATAGTAGAGGTGTCAACCGGGCAGGGTCGGCCCAATCTGGCATGAGGCATGGCATGATTTAGCCGTGCCTAGGCCGGCATGACACATGAATTTCTCGTGCCTGTCCATGGCACGGTACCGTGGCCTGTTGGCATGGTACCTCGGCACGAGCCGAGAAACCGCCTCAGCGGCAGAAACTGAGCCAGATGGGCAAGATTCATTGAGCCTCGAAGTGAAGAAAAATCACGGTGGCGCGGCGGCGCGCAGTCGAAACCTTAATTTTTTTTAAATTAGGGTTTCGGCAGAGCGGCAACTCGACGGCTTGTGCTAAAACCCTAATTTTTTTAATTTAGGGGTTCGACGGTGTGATGACGTTTGCTGAAACCCTAATTTTTTTAAATTAGGGGTTCGGCCCAACCAGGCCGAACCCGACGGATTCGTGTCACGGGCTCGTGCCAGGCTGACCTCTACAGAACCGTGCCGGGCCATGCACGGCATGGTACAGTAATCATTTGTGTCTGGCCCAACACGGAAGCAGGGTTGGGCCTGCTAAAAATGGGCCGAGTCGGCCCGGCTCTTCTTGTTTGACACCTCTATTATAGTATCATTTGTCATGATAATATAAGAAGCTTGAGACACTAAAATAAGAAAAAAATATGATTACATGTGTCATGCAATAAAAGAAGAAAAAAATATGATTTATACATGTAGTTAAGTAATAAAAATATGGAATGATTATCTAATATTTCATATATATTTTTTTCATCTCAATAAATATGATACTAAAATTTGGTTATTTCTTATATTAGTTAATGTTGTTATTCATATTGTATATGTACTTAAGTGTAATGTAAAATATGAGAGTGTATACAGACAAACATAAATTTGTCGTATCATAAAAAAATTTAATAAATTTTAAAAAGTAAATTATATGATTTAATATGATTTATTAATTATTATTTTATTAGTTTTATTATTAATAAAATTGAATATAAGCATTGGTAATCAATACTTAGATTCAACATCAAATATATTGAATTTTAATAGTGTTTGATGTTTAATAAGAATTTTTTTTTTATTTTAGGTCTATTGATTTGTGATTTATATTGACTATCAAGTTATTGTGGGTTGGTAACTTATCTTAATATATTTTTATGTATTTCTAATTTGTATTAATGATAAAACTATTTTAAAGTCTGTTTGTACTATTAAGTTTATTATGTGATATATACATATAATATAAAAAATCTTAGTTAGAGGATTATTTCTTATGGTTTGTATGAATATATGTACATTGATACTATTATTTGAAGTATTATTAAATATTATATTATAAATTTTATTTTGTATTCTATATTTCCTAAATATTATCATAAGACTCTCATATATGTTAAAATCATTAAGAAAATAAAAGATATCATGAAATTATAATATTTTATATTTAGTTTTTACTTGAAATCAAGAAAGTGGGCAGTGATGCTTGCGAAAAGAAAGTGATCATGACTAATTCATGTCGGATTTCATCGATACTACAAGTATATTTTTTAAGTTTATTAATTATTAATTATTTTTAATTTTATAATTATTTATCATATCTATTCTATTGGTCGACATAAAGGCCCTATGATATGTTAGTTGAATATATTTTTATATATAATAAACTAATTTTAGTTTTTCTACAAATCAAAATGGAAGACTCATAATAGTAATCAACATAATATTATTTTCTTTAACAAATTTATTATAGTAAATGAAAGTATTCATTAAATCTGAATTTGATCCAAATTTAATAATTTATTTCAAAATTAAATTTATCTATAATCTAATATATCATATTTTTAGAGTATTATTAAACATGTCGGCTAAGGTATCTAATCTTATTATTAGTTTTGTATCTATAATTTTTTTTATA
Organism: Sapria himalayana; assembly: GCA_029783825.1. NCBI lineage: Eukaryota > Viridiplantae > Streptophyta > Magnoliopsida > Malpighiales > Rafflesiaceae > Sapria > Sapria himalayana. Next base: position 13,730,342 of record JAREIK010000088.1, read on the forward strand.
ATATATACATTATGCCAAATCTTCTTCTATTTCTATAATATTTTTATTTTTAACTATATTTAAATGATTTTAAGCTTGGGGTATTCATTTATGTAACTTAAGTTTTTTAGGTGTCTGGCTAAACTATAATTGAGAGATAAACTAGTCTCTAACCTTTTAGTCGAGTTATTATTTTTATCAAATTCGTATATAATATTAATTTTTTTTTATAATAATCATTAATTGATATTCTTTAATTTTTTTTTAAAGAATTTAAAGTAGAAATAAAATTCTAATTTTATTTCTAGTATTTAAAAAGTTAAATAATATATGTATACCTTGTAAATTGATAGACTAGTTGTCGGCTACCACAATTTTGTTGTGTGGACCATGCTTTTCCAATTCAAACATTTCTTATTATCAATTATAAAATATAAATATTTTTAAAAATAATATATTCAAAATGCAAATAAAATCTAAGTTTGAATTTAGAGAGTTTTTATAGATGTGAAAAAAATATTTTTTTAACCAGTAATGCGTGCATGCCTTGATGTGCCATTGACCCACGTCACATGGGTTTGTGACACATGGCCAAGGCCCAAGGCATAGTAGGCAACACCCATGCCAATGGCTCTTTAACCTTGATGTGGCACCAACCCATGTCACATGGGCTTGTGGCACATGGCCAAGGCATATTAGGCAACACCCATGCCAATGTCTCATTAGATTTTGGCACCCTGCCACATGTCCACAATGCCACGATGTGCTTTTATTAAAAAAAATTAAAATTATTTAATTGGGTTTGGATTGACATCGATCCAAACCTGACCTGATTTTAATTTCAATTGATTAATTGATTAGCGGTCCATGGGGAGCACACGCACCTAAATTAATGAATTTAATTTTTTTTATCGTTTGACATTCGTGCTCCAAGTGAAAAAGGGTCAGTTTGGCTTGCTCAATCATTCTTACTGGGTTCTGTTGTGCAAAATTGTTTTATCACCAAGCCTATTTTTTAGACCCGACACTAATTGCTTCCAAACATATCTTTTGGAGTACCATACCATGTCTAGATGGTACATGATTAAGATAAGACTCAAGGAAAGATCAATTGACTTAATGCTAGTTTGATAGCAGTAAAAATTTATATTGATTTATGACATTGGCTACAATGACATTTTCTCTCTTGTAATCAAACTAGTAGGGGGTGATCTAAGAGAGAAAAGCTAATGATAACTTTTTTTTTTTTTGAAAGTTGGGACATGCTTAGGATGTTGGATGTTGCTTTCTGAATTATGAAGGATATTTTTGGATTTTCAGTTTGTATAGTAGGCTACTGGATCCACTCAAGTTATCTATTAGTCTAGTTCTACTCATTCACGGAGATTACTCCATATTTCTTTCCTTAGGTGCTTCTAGTTCTAGTTGAGACATTTCTAAGTCTTTTTTTTTCTTATCACTACCTCACTACGTATTGTTGAGTTATATATATTTCAGAGATATTAATTATGTTATAAGTGACCATATTTTTTTTTATTTTTTTTAATGTCTAGAGCTTTATATATTATGATGAACAATGACATCATTGTACGAGTCATAATGCATGACAATATCAATATTTCATCTTTTTTTTTTTTTGCATGCATTTTATTTGGTACAATGTTTTGTTATAATCTATTCTCATTCAGTTATTTTAGTACTGGGTTGTGATTATTTTTTTATTAGACTTTCAATACATGATCGATAGATCATGTGGATGACTTCAATTGATATTGAGCGAGATAGGCTCTACTTATTTTTTTCACCAACAAGAACTCCTTTAGTTGACTGATTATTTTTGATTTACTAATTATATACTTTATGCTTGAATATTCATCATTAGTTTAGCTGAAGAGTCTAGAGTCAAATATCAAGTGTGATTTTTGTTGATTATGATGCATGTTGATTATGATGCATGTCAAATATTAGGATGTAAGGATAAACTCATTCAATATGGTTCATTTAGATATTTGAGGACTTATAGGATGACAATGCATGATTACCTAAGAGACTCAAGTATATGAAAATGACTCTAAAGCATAAGATTTCATTCATAGATTATGAGCATAGTCGGGTAAATTAGGTGCTTAGATTTTAATCTGGCTCAAACAATTAAAAAAAGAAAATTCATCATAATCTATTATTTTTTTTTTTTGGAGATAAACTTATTATCTTGAAAAGTAAGATAAATTATTATTTTTAGATTAAATACAGTAGTAGAATATAAACTTATGATATTGATTACTTATGATAGATTAATCACTTATTGGAGAAGATAAGCCTATCAATTTAAAGGTCGATATTATTTTACTATGATATTTTAACAATTTGATATATTATTGTTAATGTGGTATATAATGAGCAGATAAATCATTTTGAAATTAATTATCACTTTATGTGGAAAAAAATTTAGGATAATTCGAGTCTTTTCTTGTGTATCTACTATCAAACTGATTACAAATATTTTCACAAATTTGCTTAGATGACTACTAGTGTCTTTTCTCTATTTTAAATTTTGTGTTTATGACATGTACATCCTAGTTTTAAGGGGTGTGTGAGGTTTAATATAATTTTTAAGTTTATTTATTTATTTATTTATTCTGAGGTTAAAAATTTTGTTGTTGCACTAACTATATATATATATATGTTTGTTTTTTTGGCTTTTGGTACTGAATGAAAATAATATTTTTTTTATGTTTTTCTCTCTCCCACTTCTCTCATTTTCCCTCCTTTCTTTACCCAAATGTCATCGGATCCCTAATGAGTTCTACTGGAACAAGATTTGTCCAAGAACCTCCCTGCCCAATGACCTGAGCTGCATACCAGTGTTCAAGCATAATCTATCATGCTGCTTTGTGACTTTTCATTTTAGAGCAATTGTTTTCTACTGGGTTGGACCATCTCCAGGTTTTGTTTAAGTTATCGGATGATTTTCAACGTTGTGGTTTCATTTTTCCATCATATCAGTTGTCATGGGAATAACTAAGTTGTTTAATATCAGGTTGAAATTTGGGGACCAATGGCATTGTTATATGTGTGGTTTAGCAATGACTGAGACATGATCTGCTTTTCCTATTTCTGGCAAGCTTTATTACTGGAGAGCTAAATTGATGGCCGGAAGTTGAGGACATGTGCTTCACGGATGACTGGATGGTATGACTTATTGATTGCATCATCAATCTTTTTTTGGATTTCTTCCTTTTGTTACCTATTACATGCCAGGTAGTGGCACTCGTTGACTCACTTTTCATCTTGCCATCTTTAGAAAAAAATTTTAACTGTCATAGCTAAGCATCTTTATTTATTTATTTATAATTCAACTCTTTAACCTAAATGGTTCTTTCTTTATCAAGGAACCATCCTTCAATCTCATATCTTGCCTTCATTTGATTAGTGCTAGGTTTAGATATCCTCATGTTGATGGTAGATTTAATCTTTGATTGTGTTTTTTTAATTTGTTTACTGATTACTGACTAAGGTACAAATATTTTATCCTATTTTGAAAGATATTTTTGTTATGACAACTATGAGACAAGTTAGATAGTGTTGTAGTTTTTATTTGTTTATTTTTTATTTTGATGTTTTATATGGGAGTATCTAATCTGTAGACTACCCAAATAATTTTTGCATATTTTATAAGAATAATGAATATATGATTTTTCACATTAAAATAATATTTATTTTATTTTTCTATTTTAATTTTAACATGGTATTATAGTGGTTTGTAACACATAGTGTCTCTTCCTCCTAGTTTTTGTTTCTATTTAATATATAGAAATAGTAGTTACACACCCTTTGTGTGTGACTACAGTGTGCCCAGGCACAAGTAGTGCAAGGAGTTGTGTATAATAGTGCACATGGTGGTGAATTGTAGTGCGTGCGGTGACAAACAATAGTATGTGTGGTGATGAATAATAGTGCTTGTGATGGTGTGATTATTTTTTAGTTTATCAAGTCATGTGCTATGGGAAACAAAATTAATGCAGATGTGATGGTTGTGTGCGATAATATTTTTTGATCAATAAAACCTAAGTGCCATTGTGGTGGCGCACACCATTGCACGCTAGCAGATGATGGCAAAGAGTGGTGCAGTACAGAATTTTGGCAGAAATCCTAAATAGGGTTATAATAGATTTTTTTTAGAAAAATAGTTGTTTTTTCTATTTTTGACACATTATGGATTCTCATAGCAAAAGTAGATTGATGAGTTATAGTCTAGTGTATTCATTGCAGGAGGAAAAATCGTACCAAAAATGATTGTTGAATATTATTTTTTTAAAAAGAGATTGAGAGTATTTTGTAGTTGTGAGAGGGATATGCTAACTATTAGAGCTATCTAGGGTCCACTAAAACATTTGAACGAACAATGGTGCACTACAACATTTAGGAAGAAATCATAAATAGAATTCTAGTGATTTTTTTTTTCTAAATTGGCTATTTTTTTATTTTTGTAACGTATTATGGATTATCATAGTAGAAGTAGTTCAAGAGTCTTAGTTCAGTATATTAATTCTAGTAGAAAAAATCAGATAAGAAATAACTATTGGATATTATTTTTGGAGAAGAGATTGAGTGTTTCATACTTGTACGAGGGACATGCTAACTATTAGAGCTATTTAGAAGTCCTCAAAGTTCATTCACCGTGTTACTTGAGGTGTAAAACAGAATGTGTCAGGCTAGCACAACTCAAATTTTGGTGGCCAACATATGAAACAATCATCAATGAAAATTGATGACTCTTAAATCTATGTGTAAATGACTTTGGATGAATTCAATGGTTATCATCATCTTGTATCTCATTAGGATAAAAGGTTATTCCATAATAATCTAATATTTATTATGTATTCATGTCTAATATAATTTAAATTATTTAAACATACATTATATGAATTAAATGGATAAATCATTGGATCTAAGAGTTATACATAAATATTTAATTATTTTTGTTATTAAATTTATGTTGTCTCATTATTGGTTGATGAAACTGTTGATATAATTTTTTTGGATCTATATTTGGAAGAAGACATTTTTTTTATTTATACGACCTGCATACTTGTGGATCTTTGTTGATTTATTATCCTCATCAATGATTTTTTAGGATGTCTTACTAATAAATTGAGTAGCATAATAAAGTCCAACATGTTTGTGACATTATTTGTTGAGGTTTGTTTAGCTAGTTAGTCAATATGAATTGATATAATTATTTTTGAAAAAAAATATTTTTTTTTGTAGTTTAGTTAATGTTATTTTAATAAATTTTTTTTTTGGATTTATATTGTCTTGTTTTTTTGTTTGAAATATGAATTATTGTGTTTTGTATTTTGTTTATTCATTTTTTTTTTCTTTTTTTAGCCATATTTTATGAGAAGATCTGGGATTGAACTAACTCTTTTAGACTCAAAAATTTAGAGTACCATGAGAGCTATTTCAAAATAAAGAGCTGGCAAATAGCTTATTGTCATGGGCCTATTTTGTCCACGGGCTGACTAGTTTCACTTTGTTTTGGGCTCATCATGAGAGCAACTCCAGCTCTCCACCTTCTGGAGCACTTTCACATATTTTCACTTAATCTTGTCAGTATGCTTGATTTTTAATAAAGTCCTCAGTCATAGTCATAGATGCTCACACATCAAGTCTGTGACATTTTCATCCAATTAATATCTTGCATGTTCTTGTGTAAGGCACATTTCACCGATATCTACTTTCGAAGACTGTTGCTCCTCATGAGCTTTAATTCACTTAAGTTCGTGCTGACACCTCTAGGCCAAAAAAGGATGTCCCTCTTTTCAAATTTGGCATCACACAGTCATGGAAGGAGCCCCCACTCATTTTTACCCCAAAGCAGCACATCAACTTAAATTTTCACTCCTGGTAGGCAAATACCTGTTATGTATTACTAGATAGTAATCAACACCTCTTGTGAACTAGAGGAATACCCATCTCATACGTGAACCCTCCTAATTGCAACTCCATTCACCACAACTTCGTTAGATACTATGCATCTTTAGGAAAGATAGACTTTTGATTGCCAAGATTGATAGAATGCAGCATTGTTAATGGTCTTTTGTCCTGCCTCTAATACCATTTTTTACAGGTCTATTTTGTCCATGCAGTGGTACAACCTGTGCAACACCCTTAGATATCCATTTTTGTAAAATTTAGTCTGCCAAACCACACTTTATACTTTATTTTGACTGGTTCGCCTTGCCTCGGACTCATCAGGAAAGCGGCTCTAGCTCCCTACCTTCTAGAGTACCTCACATATTTTCACTCAAACCCATTAGCATGCTTAATCTTCAATAAAGTCTTCAATTACAGTTACAAATGCTCAAACATTAAGTTTGTAGCATTATGGATGGAACTAACAACGACATAGAGTTCTAAAGTGGCGATGGAAAAGCTATTCAATTGTTCATTCACTATTACACATTGAGAGATTATTAATAGCTAATAATGATTAATAGGTATTCAGATATTAGGATACAAGTGAACGTAAAATATTTTGAATTGAAGTCAAAATTGATAGTGATGATTAAACAACACAAGTATAATGGAAGGATGTTAAAGGATCTTAATGAACATGTCATAATATTTTTGGAGCTATATGACATTGTAAATATGATTGAAGTTACTCTCAATGCAATAATATTATGTTTATTGTTATTCTTCATTTAGCAATAAGACACAAAGTTGATTTTAGTATTTATCTCATATCTACGTTGAAAGTTAAGATCTACTTGTGAGAAATTCTCATTGAATTTTTTTACCTCAAATAATTTTTCAGTTATGGAACGAGGTAATCCAGTTTTGGTAGGATAAGTATGAGACTTTATATGTTGGTTGATATCAGTTTATTGGGTTGATGATGAGCTCTCAACATGGGGTTGATTTATGATTTGAAGCTTAAAGTTCTATAATGTGTTGAATTATATGATAATGTGTATAATTGATTTATTTGTGCGTGGTTTGATTATGAATAAATTGTAGGATGAGACATAATACTTGTCCAACGAACTAATAAAGAATAGCTGTCAGACTCCAATTGATTGTTCATTTGAGAGAAAATAAGTTGAAGTATTAGAATTAAATCAGTTCATCATAAGTAGAGCGAAAATGAAGGCTCTCCTAAGGAAGTTGGAAACTTAAGAGGAAAAGAAGAAAGAATCGAATGAAGTTCATTTTCCAATCACACAAAATGATGAATTTAAATCTAATTTATCAAATGGAGTAAGACAATGGATTGCAAAGCAAATAGTTTATATTTTGACTTAATAATAATGACTCATATATTATTATTCGAATGTGAGAAATCATGAAAATTTTTTGTATAGAGATTATAATAGTGTGTTGTAGAATGTTCGGCTAGCTTAAAGAAATTTTAAGATAATTTAGTGAGCTATAATAATCAAGGAGAATCAAACTTGAATTATCAGCCTCAAAGAAGAGAAGAGAAATCAATTCTTATACAAAAAAAAATATAAATGCTATATTAATAGAATTGAGAAAAATAAATGATAATGAAGACACTAGAATGGAGAATCATGAAATGAAAATGAATCACACAAGTTTGACAACGAGATATGTAGAGGATCAATTTGGATTATTGGCTTTATAGTTAAATGAAAAATGAGTTAATGAACTACAAAGTGATATTGAGACAAACCTAAAGAAGTATTTATTTATATTGTTTCGAAGTAAAAAAGAGTTAGTTGAGTGTCAAATAGAATAAGATGATTCTGGAAATTCTAGAAATGAAAGTGTTGTAGCTTTCCCAAAATTTTTGGTACTGAAAATTTTTCAAATGTCATGACTCTTAATGATAATTTTCACAGATAAAGTTTGTAGTGTCGTGGCAACTCACAATTAGTCCTACCTAGACCATTAATTAATAGAGTTACTTATAAGCTATATCTGAGTATATTGATATTTAGTATGATTTTACTACTATGTATCATACATACCAATAATCATAGATCATATTGAATCTGGAGAGAATGAGATTTTTCGATTAGGAAGATGTCATTCAAACTTAGATGATATGATAGGCAATGAGTTTTCACCAATACATATCTCATAGTTAGTCGACAATTAGGAGACTTAATCACCCGACTTAGAGTTTATATTAGGAGAGTGAAACATGCTCAGCTTCTTCATACCATAACCAAGCCTACCAGAGAGTTAGATGATCTTGTAGTTAGTTCGTTATATCTTAACTTTTTGATTGCTTTTCGAAAAGGATAGGTGATTTGTACTCAATATCTGATTTTACAAGTTTTATCATACTCTTATTTTTTTTATTTTTTTTGTTTATTTTATTTTTTTTTCTCGACAATATTATGATATTTAAGTTTTTTTTGAGTTATTATTTTACTCAAAATGAAGTCAGGTCATGATTGAAGAGATGCATATCTTTTGTTTTAATGAGATTTGTGAACTAGTGTTATAATCTTCTGAAATATATGTTGGTTCTATGTGAGTGTTCATTATGGAAACAAGTTCAAATGGAAAAATAGATTGTCTTAATCAAGACTTGTAGCGAGACTATGTATTCAAATATTTAGTATGAACTACTAAGATATTTATTCTCTAGTAGCTAAGATAATCTTTGCTTGTATTCTTATTTTTTTACAGTATCTCATTGTTGGAATTAACACCAACTAAATGTGAAGAATTTATTTTTTTTTTATTTTGATCTTGAGGATGAGTTATATGTGGAGTAGCCACTCAAGTTTTGAGCTGTATAAGCAGGTGTAGTTTGTAAATTTACCAAAATATTGTATAGTTTGAAATAGTCACTAAGAACTTAATTTTTGAAATTTTTATAGATAAGCATTCTATTTGGGTTACATATATGTATTATTGATTTTTCTTTATTCTTACGGATTAAATAGGTCAAACATGCTATGCCGAGTTGCCATGACTCAATTTTTTTGGCCCATCTGAGCCACCTTGTTGTGCCTGACACGACATGGTGGTTATCATGAGTTGTATCATGCCAATGCTGTTCAAAAAAGGGATAGCCCAGCACGACTATCGGCGTGACTTTGGGTGGATGTGTTGAGTCATGCTAAATTGATCATGCATGGCCAAGCTAACTTGGGTCAAGCTAGACTAATCTGGGTTTAATTCAGGCTAACTTGGGTTTAGTCCATGCTAGCTTGGTTTTAGGCCATGCTGGCTTGGAACTCAGGCAATCCTGGGTCAGGACCAGGCTAACCAGTTGGGCTAGTCAGGCCGAAACTGACCTGTATTAACCGTCGTTTCAGTTTATGCCGTGTCAAGCCTTCCGTGCCAAAAAGATTGGCATAACATGACTCGTGCTTGCCGTGAACAACAACCCACTATACTTCTAGGTATAATTTTGAACCATGTCGTGCCATCTAGGCCCAATTGAATTGTGTTGTGCCTGGGTTGCTTGACTTGGTTGAGATCTCAATTCGGATGTGTCCTAAATGCATAATCTACGTAGATGATAGTTTGATTATGAAAAATAATGAGTTTGACATTATTCAACTTAAGAAATATATTTAGATAAAGTTTCAGATGAAAGATCTTAGGAGACTAAGATATTTTCTCAGTATAAAGTTGACTTATTTTATGAGTTGTATAATCTTGTCACATATAATATGAACTTAATGTTCTTGTAGATGTCAGTATTTTGGATTATTTTTAAATAGATATTCCTATTAATCTAAATACTGGCTCCACTTCTTATACTGAGATATTTAGTTAACTCTTTAGCTTATAGAAAAATTATAGCAATAATTAATTATATGATTATGATTATTTTAGATATAGTATATGTATTTAATATAATTAGTCATTTTTAGATTATTCTTGGATGGTACATCTTGACAAAAGTCTTCACATACTGAGATATTTGAAGAACTTTTTAAGACTCAAGTTTTTTTGGGGGTCATAGATAATTAAAATTAATCAAAATTAGTCAAGTATTGAAATTTGAGTTGATTACCAATATGCATTGGGAGGAGATTTTCAATAGGGATTTTAAGTTTTTTTTGAGACAACTTTTTTTCTTAGAAAAATAAGAACATTTATTTCTAAGTTCGGTAAAGTGGTAGAGTTAAGAGTGATGGTGACACTCACTTGTGAGATAATTTAGATTTGATATTTGCTTGAAGAGATCTGATATGTACTCTCTTAATCCAACTATCATTTATTATAATAATCAGACAATGAAACACATTTTTAATTTGGTATTTTATAAGTAAACGAAATACATAGATGATTTTTTTCTTTTTAGGTTGAATATTTAGGATATGACTATTATTATAATATATATTTTGATAATAAAGTAACTAGTAGATATCTTCATGAAGGTCTTGAAGGAGCCTAAGTTTACTTTTTTTCCAAATATGATATGAACTTTTATGCTCTAGTTTGATAGAGGATGTAACAAATTTAAATTAATTGATATTACTTTTTTATTTAGTTAAAGTTTACTTTTTTATATTTTTGATGAGAGCAAAAAACTTGATGGGGGGTGTTAAAAATTTATTGATAATAAAAAAATTGAAAAATTAAATAAAATTTAAAAAAAAAAAATTCTTGATTAGCCGTTAGTGTTAGGCTTATGGAGATGAGAGAAAAAAATTACAACTCGCATCCAAATTTTTGCCCTCCATGTCCGCTTGTGCCTCGGCTGTGCCACGCAGACATGCTCGATTAACCATGTGGTGGGTTAATTAAAAAAGACCCTCTATGTGTACTAGGTGGAGCGGGCGGATTTTTATTAATAAAATAATATTTTTTTAAAAAATTTGGTGGGATGGGCTCGGTTCGATTGGACCATGCATGATATCTAGTTCAAAATCTGGGGCATGGTACCTGTGCTGCTAAATCATGCCTATGGGCTAGGCACCCAGGTCCTACCTAGCCCAGCATGAGACTCGGCTTCGCCTGGCCCAACACGATACGAGATGTGCATCAGGCCAGTATGACCCAGATCCAGGCATGGTTCTGGATTGTGTTGTGCTGAGCCAGACATGACTAAACCGGGTCGTGCCATGGGCTGAGCTTTGACTGCCCGACTCATTTGACACATGTATCTGGTAATATTCATAATTGAGATAAATTTTTTCTAGAACACAATCATGATATTGGAATAGTTATGATTGATGTAAATATTCTTTATAACACAAAAATTATAGAATTAGAATACCTTGGCTTAGATATTTATTCTCTAATTCACAAATTCATTGGAAAAAATATTTGATATTGTATCGATTAAATTGTGACATTGAAGAGAATACCTTGATTTTCTGTACAAATGAGGCACTTGATTGTTGTAACATGAAAATAAGATCATGATTATCTGTGTTTTCGAAATAATATGACGGTGACTTTAAGAAAATATCATGAACGCAAAGATTTTATTATACGGTAAAAAGATAACAATATCTCAGTGATATAGTTATGATATACAAAGATTATTATTTGTTTTATAAAATCACGACCAATAATGATATTGTAATTACTTGATAGGCTTGTGGAAAGTATAATCGAGTTATGATATGAAAAATATCATGATTTTTTATTATTTTCCTTTCCTCCAAATCATCATTCCATTAATTTCATTAATTTTATTTAAAATACATTTAATTCATTAATATTCACTAAATTCATTTGAAATAGTTTTTTAGTGAAATATATCAATTTAAAGCTCAAATAAGTATAAATATCTCAATACTTGCATGCTAAACAGTCTAAAATATTTGGTACGTGAAATTCCAAACAATAATTTCACTGCTACCCAAACAAATTATGGTTTTGGCCCCAAAAACATTGTGATCATCTGAAATTAGGCTCCAAAATGGTGTGACTCTAGCACCTCTCCTCGCGGCATTGATGCAATGAGCATCAATGTCTATCGTATTTAAAATATATTTAATTTTATTAATATTTATCAAATTCATTCAAGATAACTTTTTAGTGAAATATGTCGATTTAAAGCTCAAATAAGTATAAACATCTCAATGATTGCATGCTAAACAGTCTAAAATATTTGGTATACGAAATTCCAAACAAAAACTCCACTGCCACCCAAAAAAATTAGGGTTTTGGCCCCAAAAACATTGTGATCGCTTGAAATTAGGCTCCAACATGGTGTGACTCCAGCACCTTTCTTCCCAGAATTGATGCAATGAGCATCAATGTCTATTGTACATTGTGAGTGTTTGATGATTGTATATGGTGGTATGCATTATAGCATGCATGTGCACATGTACTATTCTGATACAATGTAGATGCCCTCTTTTCTTAAGGTTTTGTACCCTTATATGTCTTAGGGTTAGTTTATCCTAGGGTTTTGGCTCATATACCAATTCAAGCTAAAATTTAGTCAAATCATAATGAAACTACGTTCTCAAAATGTTCAAAGAAAGTACTTATATAAGGGACAATTTGAATTGGAGCGATTCACACCTTGACTATTTCCATCCATAAAACTAAATGTAAAACAATAAAAAATAAAACTAAAAGGTATAAACTGCAACATAGACAACAAGAAAAGATAAAACCAAACCTAAATAAACTTTTAAGTTCTAAGTGGTTAAGTCTCTTAGTTGAGGTAGACTTGTATATTATTATATTGTCTAAACTCAACGTAGATTTTCATTTCTAGGAAACATTGTTTTTTCTAGGGTCAACATCACATGTAGATCAACAACATAGCCAAATGTGCAGGGTAGGGTTTGCACAACTTGTTTTTTTATGCCCAGACTTGTCATCATGGTCGAGCACCAAGCACTACTCGAACCTAGGGTAGCTTGGGTTTGCTTGGGTTTGTTCCAAGCTAGCTTAGATTATGTCTAGGCAAGATTGATTTATTCTAGCATAGCTTCTTTGGTCGTGTCCAAGCTAGCATGGTTTGGTCTAAGCTAGCTCAGTTTATTTCAGGCTAGCTTGGTTCTAGGTTAGCATGGGTTGATAAGCCGGGTTAAAATTGTCCCAATTGGGTCATCGTGCTATGTCATGCCATGCTGAACTTTTGTGGCACATTAGCCAAAAACTCTGTCATGGCATGCTGGCTAGAAACTCTAGCCTGGCATGAGCCGTGCCACAAGGATGGCCCATACTATTCTAGACACATTTCCAGCCTTGTTAGCAAGTGCCATGGGCTTGTTTTTGCTGTTTATGTTGTGTCGTAGGCTGACGAGGCATTTGGACACCTCTAGTCTTACTAAAAAAAAGTAACAACGTTATTTATTAAAATTATATAAAATTTTGATAAAAAATATTTGTATATTTTTTGGGTACAAAAAAAATATAATATTGTTTTGTAATAAGTTATTTTTGGTTGCTTATTTTACTAAATAATGAAAAACTACTGTTAGTTTTTATTTTTTTAATATTTTGTACAAGATTGATAAATCATACTGATGACTTTCATAATAATTGAGCAAGTTGAACTGTATTAATTTTTTTTCACCCTTGGAAGTCTCTTTAGTTGTTTGATTAGTATTGACTCACATATGTATATTCTTAGTTTGAACATTCACCATTAGACAAGCTAAACATTATAGAACTTAAGTATGAAGGACGTAATATTTATTGATTGTGGGATGTGTTAGTTAGAAAACTATGCTAGAACTTACTATTTGATATGTAGAGGATGTTAGTAATGATTCATTTTATTTGATTCATTCAAATATTTATGGATTTTATAGGATTACTATACATGATAATTTAAAATAGTTTATTATATTTATTAATGATTATATTTGATATACATGGTTATCTATTTGTAAAGAAATATCTTAAATTATATTTCTTTTTATATATTAAGAAATAATAAAAACGTAATTTAGATATTATATTTTATATATTAAGAAATAATAATGCTTTATAATATACTTCATATTAATATTTATATTTTTTTGAGCATAGGATGATTTACAAGACATCCTATATTAGTAATTTGTTGTAGAAAATGATAATTGAAAATTAAATAGACATTTAGTTAAAATGACTATATCACTTCATATGTAAATATTTTTAGATAAATTTGTTAGGAGCAATATTATTAATTATTAACTTATTGATCAATTAGATGTATTTTTGTATCATATCTGGGTGTATCTCTTATCAGTTTATGTATTTAGGAGAGAAGCTATTTTATCTTTCATCTAAGTTTTTTTAGTTTATTTGTTTGGTATAGGATATTTCTCTTGATAGAGAAAAGATGATCGGATGTATCATTACGAGTGTATTTCTTGAAGGATGTATAGTACTCAAAAAAAAATTATGAGTGTTACCAAATAGAGATAATGAGGATTATTGTAAGTATAAATGTGTTCTTTAAGGATATATCTTTGGGAAGGACTTAGTCCAAGAAGACATTCAAATATCATGGTGATATGACTTTTGAGGATGCGACCTTTAGATATTTCAAGCAAGCTTATAATGGGATATGAGTGAATGTGTATAGTGAAGAATTGCCTAAAAAGGAAAGTTGATCATTTTAAGACTAGGTTGGTGACAAGAGAATTTATACGTATTTATGATGTGAATAATTATGTTACTTTTTCTAATGTGATTAAGATGATCATTATCATATTATTATTTTATGTTATTATTTTTCACATTTAGATTTTTTATTACTTAGATGTGAGGATTATATATTTTTTTGATCTTATTGAGAAGAAATTTATGTTGTAATTATTGAGTTTTATTGTTGCGAGGAGAGTAAGTATGATTTGTAGATCATGAAAAACTTTTTATTATCTAAACTTATCTCCTAGGGTGTGGTTCAATAATTTTTTTTAGCTGTTATTATTTTTAGCTTTAGGAGATGTGGATCAAATTAATATTTGTTTGTATAGAATATAGTTAGGGTTGCAATATATGATATGGTGGTACATGTTAATGATATTCTTATTATCGATAATTATTAATTGGATATATCTTAATTGAATTTGTTCTTACATAATATAATTCAGACGAATGATTTGAGGAGTCACAAATATTTTTTGGGTATTAAAGTTGATTATTTAGTAGATATGATTTTTCATTCACATATGATACATACTCTAGATATTTTATCTGAACTTATTATGTTTGTATGTTTACATGATAACTTTTTGATCCGAATACAAACTTATGCAAAAAAACAAGTATTTTAAACTTTAGTTAATTTTTCCAAGTATGAAGGAATTATATTAGAGTTTAACTATTTAATAGTTTTTTGATCAAATATTACTCATGTTATTCATATAATTAGTTAAGTTGTAGATTCTCATAGTGAGTTCTTCGGATTCCTAGACATGAGGAGAGTTTTGTGACTTAAAACTTTTTTTTTTTTTTTTAGAGACGATGAGCATAATCGAGTAGTGACCTACCTAGATTTTTAGCTGGGATCCTATGATCACAGAGAAATTTATTACCGGGTCTTATATATTTTGAGTTAATTTGGTCTCTTAAAAAAGCAAATAGTTGCATGTTGTTTGTAGATCGAGTGCGAATGCAAAGTATAATGTTATTACAAGAGTTATTTTTAATCTATCGTTAATCAATCACTTTTTGGTAGAATTGAACTTATTAGTTTAGATGTCAATGATATTTAATGTGATTGTCAGGCAGTTCAACACATTGGCGTCAATTTAATATTACACGAGCGAATAAAACATATTAAAATTAATTATTATTTTATATACAAGAAGATTTAAAAAGATTTGATAAATATAGATAATGTATCTATGAGTGATTAGATTCGCAAATTTTCTTACGAATGCGTTGCAGATGTCCTTTCTTTTATCTAAGTTGTGTATTTATGATATGTATATACCATCTTGTTATAGGATGCTGAGATTTATTACTTCCCATTATTTATTTTAATTGTTATTGGTTTTTTTTTTTTCTGGATGAAAACACCTAACATGTAGGTTGGCCCAATGCTATCCAGACATATGGGCTCTTTTTTATTTAAAAAAAAAAAATTTGAATGGCAGTCATTTTTGGAGCAAAATTATCTCTAGTATTGTGAAAGGTGGTTCTTGCATGGCAGAGAGAAGCCTTAAGGTTGATGGATGTGGTGGTGTCTGGGATTTGATGCCACTTGGGCTAGTGCCCAGGCTAAATATAAGTTAAAAATATTTGGTTGAGGATAAAAATGAGATGATTGATCATAAGAGATTTTTATGATATTTTGTAATATTGAATGTCATATCTTGGTTCGATGGTAAATGTATTCGTTCAAGGATAATAGGTCATGGGGTTGGGACTCATCAGATGCAGTCTCTATGACTTTCAGAAATGAGATTGCCGATATATTTATTTTTTCCATAACTCACTCTAACCAGATTTCATGTGCACTGGGTAATATCTTCACCTCTGTGTGTGTGTGTGTGTGTGTGTGTGTGTGTGTGTGTGTGTGTGTCGACAAACAACACACGTATGCCTTTTTAATATTATCAATAAACATCCTTGTGATTGTGATGAAATTTGTAGGCTGCATGAAATGAAAAGGTACAGGTAGATATAATTATGAAGCGTGTCTTTTAGCACCTAACAATCATTTTCAAAGTATATGAATGCTACAAATTTACAACAAAACACCAAAAATCCATCTGATTTGATGACTGCTTTTCAAGATATTTTTTTTCTGTATATATATATAGTTCGCTGGTGGAGAGCGAGGAACATTTTCTCAGAGCATAAGATTTTAATATCATTTCTTTATTGTGAGTTTCAGGATGGGGACCTTACACCTATTTTCGGACCCTGGCAGAATCTCAAAATGGCGCTCGAATTTCCAATGACATGAATCAAGCTGGTGCCCTCCACCAAACAATAGAGTGCGTGTAGGATGATCCTCAAGCTTGTAGTGAATTTTATTTGTGGATTCCAAGGGTAAAGAGGATTTCATCATAATTCTGTCCTACCCTAAATACAAAGAAAAACGAAAAAAAAAAAAATCACTTTTACAGTTTTGGGATGCTCGTTTTTCTGTAATTGAATTTTTGTTGTTTCGGACCATGTGATGTCATGTTATTCGTTAAAATATTATCTTGCTTGAATGTGAATTCTTTCTTTTTTTTTTTTTTTTTTTTTTTTTTGAAAGGTACTGATTTATAATCACTGCATTTCAAAAAAAAAAAAAAAAAAAAAGGTAGATTTTTAAGATTTTCTTTTAAATATATAAAAATTCTTCTCTGATTCAATTAAAAATTGAAGTTGATAAATAATACTCACATATACTCAGTTTGTACAGTTGATTGGGATATTTTTTCCAAGCTAACAAAAACACCCTTTGACCAGTTGAAAATGCATATTATGAAAAGTGCTTTCATATGATCAACACATCCCCACCATTTACCAGCATAAAGCATTGTAATTGATAAGCCACGATGAAATCTTTGTGTGAACTAGGATTACTCTAGAATCTTGAAGGTGAGATTTTTTTGTTGCATAATTTTAGGCATGTTAGAGGTGATATATATAATATTTCCAACTATATATTTGTAAGTTTAATTTATCTTTTTTCCATTATTTTATAAAATTTTACATTGCAAGTAAGAGAAATGACTAGTGACTTGCAATTGAATAAGGAGAATGTTTAAGGTTTTTTTAAGCCCTTTTTTATCATCTTAAGAGGTTTCTACTCCAAGAAAATGATGTGTTATGCCTAAATCATTCATTATTTTATTTGATCATCATATACGATAAAGTAAAAGTGAAGAAATTAGCAATTGATATGTCCACTAGACGGTCTCATGTGTGCCTCGTATTTAATTGAAATGTTAACCTTGCTAAATTTGGCTCTTGTCATAACTTTATGTTTACCTTATTAATATAATTCATCTTGGCAATGCTATTGAGTTTTAATTTCAGACCTTCATTGATTAGTATGTCACTTGGCAATGCTATTGAGTTTTAATTTCAGACCTTCATTGATTAGCATGTCACTTGGCAATGCTATTGAGTTAGTAATGTGATAACTAAATCTTTTATCAAACATCTGCAATTGACAATAATAAATTTTTTATCTTTTTTCTCATGTGTATGATGGTTATATTGTTTGTGCTCCACTTATCCCACACATCGGACTAAAAAGGGTACTCAACACCACCTTGGTATCTATGTTTGTTTCAAAAGAATCTTTATCTATTATTAAATATATTAAGCCTCCCATATATGAGGTTTTTACTACTCAATTTGTAAATTATCAATTTAGTGAAAATATTTCATTTGTCATTCTGTTATTTCAAAAGAATGACGAGATATTATTATATGGAATAAATCACCTTTATCTCACTTTGATTCCAATGCAAAGCATTATGAACTAGTTTATAAGACAATTCATTTACATGATCTTGCAAATTGATTACTTGCTATTTTTATTTATTCAACAAATGATACAAAATCACTTATATCAGTTGCAAATGTCTCATCATTGATTATATTGCAATGAGAAAATTAGAAAGTTGTATGACCAATGAGTCTTAACTCACAATGAATATGTGGGTGATTTCGGGCTCAAAAGATGCAATTCCTAGAAAAATAAGAAGTATTCAATTTGATGTTAATGAAGATCATACAAATATGAAGAAAAATAAAAGAAATAGTTCTTGAGTCCCAAGTATAGACTATACTACTGCATAATAATAAAGAGTTCTCTGTCATTCATATATAAAAGAGTAAAATATGTGATTGAAATACTACCCTGATATATAATATATTTTTTTTCAAGTGGCGCTGAATATTATAAATAATGATAAGATCAATAATCACAAAATTTGGATAAATATCAAAAATAAATTGACTAGTTATAATGGAAAGAAATAATCCAAACATAATTGGAATAACTAGCTAAAAGAATTGTATTTGGATCAATCTCTAAATATTCAATATCTTGGATATCATTGAGTCTTTGTACACGAATGAAATGAGCAAAATAAAATCATATGAAATAAAGCACACCTGTGCAACATGATTTTTCAGAGAACTTAATATGCAACCACAATTTACTATTTACTATTTGATATGTTTAGAAGTATTTGAAGAACTTAATATGCAAATGATGGTGATAGATATAGTCACAACCAATTTATATGGACAAACACAAACACAAACACACGCACACATACACATATATATCAATTCATAACCATGAAGCATGTACTCAATCGGGTTAGAATAATCTTTATATGTATTAAAATAGTATGATCGAATATGGTACAATCATCTAAGCCAACATTTACTCAAAAAAAAAAAAGGTATGTGATTAATTCAATTTGTCCATACATTTATATCAAGTACGTCATTATTAGAGTTATAATCATTGTGATATATGTGGATGATGTAAATTTAATTAGAACTCCTAGAGAGTATTAAATAAACATTAAATGTCCATTTTAAATGCGGAAGGTGAAATGTCAAGAGTCAGCAGTTACTCTTATGGGTGATAATGATTTTTAGTTTTCAGTTTTATGAGGTCAAACAATAACCTATAAATAAATCATTGTATTGCTGGTAAAAATCGAAATCATAATAAAAAATCTCTTTTCAGAAATAATTCTCCTCAGTTATAGTTTGCAGCCAGCAATCTTTTTACAACTTGGTATCGGGGGGATTGGGAGTAAAATCAATAATGTCCCGCTGCCCCAATTAACGAATGTGAACTACAAGAATTTGAGCATCCAGATGAAGGCTCTTCTTGGTTATGTGGATTGTTGGGAGGTGGTTCAAGAAGGTTTCGAAGAACCAGAATCTACCAAAGGATATACGGCGGCTCAAAATAAGGCGTTGAAAGAAACGTGATCAAAAGATAAGACGTCATTGTACATGCTGTTCTTAGTTGTTGATGAGTTGGGCTTTGAAAAGATTGTGAATGCGAAAACTCTTTGCAACGAGTTGGAATGCATGAAAATGAAGGAGTTAGAAGGTGTGTTCGATTACATCACGTGTGTTCAAACCGTGGTGAATCAACTCAACCGAGATGGAGAAAAGTTGTCCGATGTGCGGGTCATGGAAAAGATTTGAGGTCGTAAACCGACAGTTTCAAGAATGTGGTATGTGTCATAGAAGAATCAAATAATCTAGCAACGTTCATGATCGACGAACTTGCAGGTTCCCTGATGGCACATGAATATCATAAGAAAAAGGAGGAGAAGACACTTGAGCAGACACTTCAAACCAAAGCATCGATCAATGATGAAAAGATATTTTATTCTCAAAACTTTCGAGGTAAATGGCGTGGCCGTGGTGGTTGAGGAAATAGTCAATGTGGGGAAAGTCGCAGTCAAGAAGGGTATCATGAGGAGAATGAGCAATCAAACCAACAAAATTGGCGTGGAAGAGGACGGGGTCGTGGAAGAGGCGGTCAGTCAAATTATTCCAACTTCGAGTTCTACAAGTGTGGCAAATATGTTTACTATGCGAAGAATTGTAATTCCGATAAATATTATAATTGTGGAAAGGTGAGACATTTTGTAAAAGAATGTCGAGTCGAGAAAAAGATGGAAGAGACAACCAACCTAGCCATGGAAGATGAGGTGGAAGAAGACTTTCTTTTAATGACATATAACAAAGTCAGCACCGACAATGACACTGTGTGGTACCTCGACATGGCTACAAGCAACCATATGTGTGGGCATGAGCATTGTTTCAAAGAGATGCGAAAGGTTGAAGCTGTATCTGTATCGTTTGGAGATGACTCGAAAGTTGAGGTCAAATGCTAAGGTACGATTTATTATGTACAAAAAGATGGTTTAATTGGGTTAATCCAAGATGTGTATTATGTACCAGACCTCAAGAGCAACATTTTAAGTATGAGACAACTCATGGAGAGAGGTTATTCGATTTTTATGAAAGATCAGATATTACTATTGAAAAACAAGCAAGGGCGTTTAGTTGAACAAATTGAAATGGGAAGAAATCGAATGTACAAACTGAATTTGAGAAGTGTATGAGAAAAATGTTTACAAGTCAACGTAGAAGACAATGTCACTGTGGCATCTCCATTTTGGTCACCTATATCATCAAGGCCTGAACAAGTTGGCAAAGAAGAATATGGTGCACGGACTACCGAACATGGAATATGAGGGAAAATTTTGTGAAGAATGTGTGCTCGGAAAGCATGCAAGAATGTCATTTCAAAAGAATGCAGAATATCGAGCTAAGTAACCTCTCGAGTTGATTCATTCTGACATATGTGGACCAATCACCCCCGAATCTTTCAGCGGCAAGGGTATTTCATTTCTTTTATTGATGATTCTCATGAAAAACTTGGGTTTATTTTCTGAAAGAAAAATCCAAGGCGTTCAAGGCGTTCAAAAAATTCAAAGTGCTAGTGGAAAAGACAACCGGTAGATACATCAAATCTGTACGATTCGATAGAGGTGGCGAATATACTTCAATGATATTCATGGAGTATTGTGAGGAGCAAGTCATAAACGATTTCTAACCGCACCATACTTTCCACAGCAAAATGGTGTGGCCGAGAGGAAGAGCCGGACCATTCTCGATATGGTTTGGTCAATGCTCAAAAGCAAGAAAATGCCGAAGGAATTTTGGGCGGAAGTCATACAATGTGCCGTCTATGTTCAAAATCAATGTCCACATGTGAAGTTGTATGATCAAACATCACAAGAGACATGAAGCGAACAAAAACCTACAATCTCTCATCTCAAAGTATTCTGCACTTTGGCCTACGCACACGTGCCAGATCAGCGAAGAACAAAGCTCGAAGAGAAAAGCAAAAGATATATTTTTATTGGGTATGATGAGAAAACAAAAGGAAACAAGCTATTCGACCCGATAAGTAAGAAGATTCTAGTGAGCCATGATGTACGAGTTCATGAAGCATATGAATGGGATTGGAATAAAGCAACAGAGAATATCATCGAAGTTGGAGAATCATCAACTACTATGCCAACAACTATACCGGAAAATTTTGAAACAATTAATGATGAAAGACAACCCGGGGTACTAAGATTATAAGATTTGTATGATTCGACAAATGAGGTACACCTTGTATGTCTTTTGGTGGATTCCGAGAATTTAAGTTTTGAACAGGCGGTGCAAGACAAGAAGTTGCAAACTGCCATGGACGAGGAGATTAAAGCAATAGATTGCAACAACACATGGGAGTTAGCAGAATTACCGAAAGGAACTCAGCCCATTGATGTCAAGTGAGTGTTTAAAAGAAAGATGAATACTCAAGAGGAGATAGAATGGTATAAGGTGAGATTTGTAACAAAGGGGTACAAGCAAAAGGCGGGAATTGCCTATGACGAGGTGTTTGCTCTCGTTGCAAGAATGTAGACAATCAGATTGCTCATTTCACAAGCGGCTCAATTCAGATGCCTGATATTACAAATGGATGTCAAGTTAGCATTACTGAATGGTGTGCTTGAAGAAGAAGTTTATATTAAACAACTACCTGGGTGCATGAAAATCAGAGAAGAAAAGAATGTGTTAAAATTGAATAAGGTACTTTATGAGTTGAAGCATGCATCGTGGGCATAGAATACTCGTATCGATACATACTTCAAAGAGAATGGGTTCGAGCAATGTCCCTACGAACATGCCCTTTATGTGAAGAAGAGTGGCGGTAATTTGTTATTTGTTGCTCTTTATGTTGATCTTATTTTTTTGGAGAATAATAATGAAATGATACAAAAGTTCAAGAGCATTATGACATGGGAATTTGAGATGATAGATTTGGGCTTGATGAAGTTTTTCCTTGGTCTAGAGGTAAGACAAAGAAAGACAAGTATCTTTGTATCCCAGGAGGCATATACAAAGGAGATTTTGAAGAAGTACAGGATGAAGTTTTGCAATCTGGTTTCAACACTAATGGAACCAGGTGCAAAATTCTCAAAGTTTGATGGAGGGGAACGAGTCGACGCAAGCAAATACTGGAGTCTAATGGGAAGCCTTCGCTATCTCACATGCATAAGGCCGAACCTTGCATTAAGTGTCGACATTGTAAGTCAATTCATGGGAGAGCCAGTCTATTCACATTGGAAGGCGTTAAAACGAATCCTACTATATATCAAAGGAACAATGTCACTCGGGTTATTCTATACAAATGCAGCATATTATAAGTTGGTCGGGTACTCCGATAGTGATTGGTGCAGAGACTTGGACGTTCAGAAAAGCACATTGGGTTATGCATTTTTTATGGGTGACATGGCGTTTACCTGTCTTTTAAAGAAGCAACCAATCATGATAGTCTCAGCATGTGAAGCTGAATATGTGGCAGCATCTTTGTGTGTACGTCATGCGATATGACTCAGAAATTTGTTGGGCAAGATGGAGCAACAACAACTCGATGCAACTGATATACGAGTTGACAACAAATCAGCAATTAAGTTGAGAAAGAACCGAGTGAATCATGAGAGAAGCATGCATATTGATGTTTGTTTTCACATCATCCGATATCAAGTGAATGAAGGAAATATAGAATTAGTACACATGGCAACTCGAGACCAAGTGGTGGATATCTTCACAAAACTGCTACCTACGATACTACTTGACAATTACAAAAGATTACGCGGCATGAAAGATGACAGAAGTATTTAAGTTTATGAGGGAGTCTTGTTAAATAAATATTAAATGTCCATTTTTAATGCGGAAGGTGAAATGTCAAGAGTCATCAGTTATTCTTATGGGTGATAATAATTTTTAATTTTTAATTTTATGAGGGCAAACTATAGCCTATAAATAAATCATTGTATTGCTTGTAAAAATCAGAATCATAATAAAAAGTCTCTTTTCAGAAATAATTCTTCTCAATTATAGTTTGTAGCCAGCAATCTTTTTACAGAGAGCACATTAAAATAATTAACTACTTAAAAAAAATTAAAATGGAATATCTTGTGAAAATAAAATATTGTATCTGCTTGTAGATCAAGTATTATTTAGATGATATGTTATTCCATCAATGAACATATAGAAAAAAAAATTTTGAAGTACTTTTATTTGGATAATTCACACCTCCTAAAATTTCTCATGATTGTTATGTCACTTGAAATAACAAAAATTAATTTTAGCATAAAAAGGAAACTAATGAATTACTTCAACCTGGTTTACTTAGTACAATTAGTGTAATAATGTATCTTATAAATTATATTTGACTATATATTGTCTTCTCTATTAATTTACTAACAAGATACAATTCATATCCAACTAAAAAGCAATTGAACAAAATTAAATATAATTTAAGTTATTCTTTGTGGGACAAGAATACTAATGGCATGACTTTTTATACTAGCATGACATTTGGTGTCCACGTAGAGGTGTCAAACGGGACGTGCTGGGCCGGCCTGATATGATTTTAAGCCACCCAACTAGGCTACCATGCTGGACCATGCACGGCATGGTTACTATACCGTGCCGTGCCAGACTATGCATGGCTGATCAGTGTCGTGCCTCGTGCTGGGCCGGCCCGGCCCTGCCCATTTAACACTTCTATTTCCATGACATAAAAATAAAGTGATAGCCAAAATTAAAATTTAAAACTAATATAACTATGACTCTAAGATAATATCATGATTACAAATAATATGTTGCACAGTGAAAGACCATTACAACCATGTATTATAGTCATGGTATATAAGGATTTTCGCTACTTATTTGTAAAGTCGTGACCTAGAAATGATGTTGCAACTTCTTAACAAGTATGTGCTAATGTAACCAAGTCATGATATTATAAATGTCATGACTTTTCCTTGTTATTCTATCATTCCACCAAATCTATTCAATTTGTATCCGATTTCAATATTATTCATCTAATTCCATAAAAATTATAATTTAGTGAAATCTTTTTATTTACACGAAAACAATATAAAATAACTCCCAAGGGATCAATACTTTGAGTGTCGAATAAACTCTCACATTAAAAGTTTTGCTCATCATCAAGTAAATAGTTTCTCTCTCTTGAAAATCTTTTAGGACAACAAGAAGAATGAAGAATACAAAAACACAAAAAAAAAATCACACACTACATTAGCGGAGAGAAGAAGGTGAATAATGTGAATGACCATTTGTACCCAAATCTTTCAATGAGTATTGTGCTCTAAATGGAATAAATCTTGGCATGAATGTTAATGGTCTTTTTGCATCTTTATTGTTACTTATTTCTCATTCCATCATTTTTAAAATTATACTGCATAATACATTTTGTTTTCTTCTAATTGAGTTGAGTGAATCTTTAAAAGAGCCCTATGCTAAATACATATTTTTTTTGGTTCTAAGTTCATTTTTCCAAGTATTCTATACATTATTTATCTTTATACTTCATGTTATCATCTATATCTCCATCTCTATTCTTTATCATCTTTTGTCACTCATATGCAATAGACTCATAGAACTGTCCAAAGGTTTCAGTACTTCCCATCACTCTAATCTCTACTTTTTTCATTGTCTCTACCAAGTTTTTTGTAACATGATCCTAGAACTTCTCTTGGGCAGACACAAATTATCACTCTTTCTTATTGAGATGCATCTTCCATAATGTATCACATTGCTTCACTTTGACTTTGTCTTTCTTTTTCTTTTTCTTCACATATTTTTCTTATTTGTTGTCTCTTTTCTACAATTCTACCATCAAAAATTTATGCATCAATATTAACTTCACCTTCAATCGAATCTCCCTATTATCGCCCTCCAACGTTATATTCTTCTTCAATAAGATGAATACTTCTTACAAGTCTCCTTCATGTTTATCCATGAGAAAATCATATATAAGCGATGAATCTTCATCGAACTTTTCCCCAATTTCTGATGAGACAATGAGCAAGGAGAGATGAGTATAATTCTAAGACAGCAAGGTCTTGAAGGGATTTTGAAAGGTTATGTCAAAGGAAGAAGAAAATTCTGAAGAGGTGCCATCATTTTTTCTTATTCTTATTTATTTTATTTTTTTGACACACACACACACACATATATATATATGCTATTTCTCTTTTTGATATTGTGTCGTTGTGTGGAACATATAGATCACCCACCTTTACGATGATCAATTTTGTAATAATTATGAATAACTTCTTCAATCGAACATCTATTTAAGTTTTTTTCTCATGAAAATCCATTAGGTCGTACAAATAACCATAATGAATAAGTCTTCACATTAACACACAACCTAGATCTATTAGCTCCTATAATAAACCCTAACTCATTGTTGCATAGGAAGAAATGGGAATCAATTTAATCATAAGTCTCATTGGAGAGTTCACACCCAAACACAACATAGATTTGTTGCCCTCGCCAAATGTAAGGTAAACAAGCTGAGTTTCTTTCTAATTAAAAAATCTTTTTTGTAATTTTTATATATGGTGAATAATTTCTAATTAAAAAGTGGGAAGAGGTTGATTCCTAGTTTCTCTAGAACATAAACTTCTATATATGATAAATAATTTCTTCCTCAAAGAATTTTCAGAGTTAAATTTATGAAGAGAGATGTTAGATATGTAATGTGTGAGCTTTCAATGTCAAAAACTAGTGTCTTACTTCATCTTTTGAGAGTTGCGTGGGTTCAAATTATCATAATTAGTATATTGAGTATTTGAATGTAATGGTAATTTTTTAATAAATAATATTTTTTGGATATGTATAGTTATATATATATATTGAAATTATTTATTATAGTCAAGAAAGATAATTGTCCAACCATAACTCTTGATTTGTGGCTTCCTTTAGAATTTATTAATTTTGTATTGGTCATGCACATGTTTGTGATATATTTTTCTCCTTGTCAATATGTATTCTATTTTGAGACTTACTTTTCGCTATAGTACATCAGCAATGATTTTCAAATAAAATTCATTTCCAATTCTTGAATCCCAAAATAAAGGTCAATCAAGAGGGATTTTCCGCAATTTCATTATTCTCATTTTGAAAAAATAATAATAAAATAAGAAAATAATTTAAGGGGAGGGGATTTTTTATTAAATATTTTCAAATTGGCGTCAATTATCATAATTTTCTCTAAAAATTATTTTTACTTTTCTCTCTTTTTATACCATTACACGTTGTTTATGAATAATAAAAAAAATTTTTATGAATAAACAAGCCAAATGTAACATAAACAAACAAGTATATGCATAAACATGACTTGTTTATTCATAAACAATGTGTGATGCATAAACACGATTTATTGTTTATGCATAAACACTTCTTGTTGTTCATACATAAATAACTAGTATGCAAAAACACGAGTTGTTGTTTACAACTTGTTATGCATAAATACAAGTGCCAAACATAGCACATTCTTTGTTCCGCTCACATCAGATGTTTATGCATAAACAACTTGTGTTTATGCATAACATGTTGTTTATGCATAAACTCAAATCATGCATAATGTTATGTCATATGTGTAACATTATGCATAACATGACTTGTTATGTTTAATTGTTATGAATAAAGAACATGTTATGCATAATGTTTAGGCATAACTATTATTCATAACACGTTATGTGTGGAAACTTGTTTATGCATATCATGTTGTGCATAACTTTTTTTAATTATTTATTTTTTAAAAATGAGTAATTATGGGTTTTGGATTTTTGGCACTCAAAATTGATACAAATTGTAAATATTTTTGATTTTGATCCTCAAATCTTAAATTAGAAAAAATAGAGTCCCAAACCGTAATTAATTTTGTTTTGGTCCCCATTTCAAAAACTTTAACAAAATCAACCCAAAACATATAATATTTATGTTTTGGGGCAATATAATTCAAAATACAAATTTGACTTCCTCTTGCAAAAAGTTTTTGAAGAAAAAATTATTTCGTTATGCATAAGACTTGATGCATGATGTGTAATGCATAAACATGTTATGCATATCATGCATTAACAACTCATGATTGTGTTTATTAAAAATGTTTCATTCTCATGTATGCATAAACTCATGTTATGCATAATGTGATGCATAACATGTGATGCATAACACGAGGTGTTACAAGGTGTTTAGTTCTAAACTCGTGTTATGCATAACATGAGATGTATATTTCTAAACTCGTATTATGCATAACACGATGTGTGTATTTTTAAACTTGTGTTATGCATAACACGAGGTGTTTATTTCTAAACTTGTATTATGCATAATGTGATGCATACTGTGGTATGCATAACACAATGTATTCATGCATAAACTCGCATTATGGATAATGTCATGCATAAATAACACAAGGTGTTATTTATGCATAAATTGGTGTCATGTCATTGATGGAGTGTTAGGTATTTTGCTATGCCATTTCCATGACATTCTAAATATATTCAAAAATCATGTGTTTTTCATTTTTTTTAATGGTTTGGAGGATTCAAAAGTCCCTTTCACCCAAGGAACCAAGTGGGCCTCCCACTGCCCATGCTAACATGCTAGATAACATGTTTATGCATCACACGTCATGCATAAACTCATTATGCATAATCTCTTCGTGCTTATGCATAAACTTGTTACGCAAAAACTCATTAACTCGTTATGCAAAAACTCATAAACTCTTTATGCAAAAACTCATAAGCTCATTATGCGTAAACTTGTTATGCAAAAATAGAATGAATTTTTTTGTGTTGGTAAACCTTTTGAAAGGAGTGGAGGGAAAATTCATATTCATGCATTATATAACACCAAAATGTAAATATTTTATGTTTTGAGAGTGCTTTTATTAAATATTTTTGAATTTGGAACCAATATATAAATATTTTGGTCTTAAATACGCTATACATAATTTTTCCTTTTTTTTCCTCTTTCCAAATTAAGTATTCTTTCTCAAATAACCAAATTTCAAATTCCATCCTTTCTAAAGTGATATCCTATTTTTCGAATCAAAAATCAAATTTCTATTTTCCACAATTATTATTTTTAACCTAGATAAAATGGAACTTTATGGAGTTTATATGTGTGCTAAATAAATGGGCCTTAGTGAGTGCACAACATTTCACTTATCATGTACTAAATTATTTCATGTGTCAAGTAGATAAAATTTAAATTATGTAGCAATAATTAACATATTATTATATTATATATATCAATATGTTAATATTGTGATTATTGTCATGTGAATGTCTAATATTGTGCTTATAGTATGTTATATTTGCCTTATTAATTCATTGTATATCTTATGTGATTGTAATAAATTTTTCTTTTGAAATTGTGGTATACCCGTGTGTGTGTGTGTGTGTGTGTGTTAATATTTTTTATTCTCAATGGAGGGCATAGCAGGGAGTTGTATACTCAAGCTAATTGTCAATACCATGACATCCTCCCAAAGCCATAAAACATGATATATGAGAGAAGAAGAAAGTCAATGTCGTAGCCACCCATAGTGCCACAGAAACTTGAGAGATATGAAAGACAAATTGTATGTCGTGGCCATTTCACAGTGTCACAACCCTTTATGAATGACAAAATGATAAAGACACAAAGTCATGACTACCTCATAATGTCTTTACTTTATATTACATGGACATTAGGTTTAAGTCATGATCATTGCTAGTATCATGACTTTGTATTATAGAAAGATACATACTAGAGTCACAACTATTTTCTAGATCTGTGACCTCAAGTAGAAGAGATGAAGATTGAAGTTGTCTTTCTTCTAAAAACCCAGGACTTCCTACTTAGAAAAATATAATGTCATCCAAGTATAAATATAGAAGATAGAGAAATTATGCAACTTTATTATTCTCTTATTCTTCTCTTTGCACAACAAACAAAGCCAAGTGACTACCAAATCCTTGAGTTGAATCTCACACTCCCTAAGGAATCCACAAACAAGAAAGAGAGAAGTAGGTCCCATACTAATCCCTAGAGTTGAGGGGGTGGCTCTCAACTCCCCTTCTCTTATGATTGATTTAAAATTTTTTATCAAAATAGCATGGGTATAGCGTTTGTATAATTTGAATCTAAGTGATGTAATTTTTGTTTATAATTGATAAATGAATGGTTTGATTTATTTTATATTATAGATATTGATAGATAGTGATTAAATAGAACTTTTACTAAGGTTTTGACAATTAGTAGGGTTTTGCAAGATTGTCATGATGGATGGTAATAGTTAAATTAATGTGGTTCACTCATGCATATAGTAGAATATATTAATCACCATGCACAAGATAAACTTATGTTGAAAACTAAATTTTGAATATATTAATCACCATGAGTATGACTCTTATGATGCCGAAAGTACAAATACATTTATATGTTAATCTATTGTATAAATTTTAAAAAAACTAGTTCTCAATTAGGATAGATATTATAAAAAATATTCTTCTAAGTGATTCACCATTAGTATGTGAATCACATCTCACTAAGGAGGATGGTAAGAGGTAATTCTTAGGACATGCTCGAGTATGTGATGTCTCGCAAGGTGATGATAACTATTGAGTTGCTTTTACTCATGTGGTTCTAACTAATGAAACTCAAGTAAAGCGTACTTAATTGTGCGAGTATGACACTTACGAAACTAAAAGTACAAATACTTACAAACTATGTCAATCATTGGTCTTTATGATAATGAAGACCAGAGAATAAGAATGTGCATACAAATCAACCATCAAGAAAAGTTGGAAAAGTTGTCTAAAAGGTATGAACTTAAGAATGAATATTGAGTAAAAATAAATTATTATCTTGGTGATAATGTCCAAATGGATAACTTCTAAAAGACCACCATTAGGATAGGCTCAATGGTGAAAATTATCTTATATGCCATTAGGATATGAAGTTATTACACAATATCTTATATTATGTGTCCAACATAATATAAGTTGAGTGTCTTAACATCATCACATAAAGTTAATGAATAAATCATGGACCTAAGATTATCTAAAAATCCAATATACTAAAAATGGGTTATATCATTATTGAAAAACCAAATTACTGACATAATTTTTATGGGATCGAAATCTATACTTAAGTCTTTTTTACTTCTTTTATGACTCATTCACGTGTTGATCTCTATTGATAAGATACTCTTGTTAATGTGCCTTTAGGATATTGCCTAATCAATAAAATTAAGGGATATAACAAAGTCACAACTAATTTTTGTGCTATTATTAGGGATTATTTAGTTTTATTAGTCAATATACTTGATGTAATTATCCTTATAAAATAATATTTTTTTAGTACTTTAGATAGCTTTGAGTTTGATAATTATTTTTGAATCTAAAAGCTAAATCTTGCTAACTTGTTTGAATATGGATGATTCTTTTTTAGTTTTGCTTGCTTTCTTTGCATTTTGTTTTTTTTTTTTTTTGTAGCATTCTTATATAAGTTGAAAATCTAAAACTAAGCTAACCCCTCTAATCATAAAAAATCAAAAGCGACAAAAGAACAATTGTAATACGAAGGGTAAATAAAGAGTCTACGGAAGGCATAGACAGTAATAGCGAGTCCCAAGGTGGTAATGGGCAAGTTGTCAAATAGTTCATCTATTATTATACCTTATGAGACTATTGGAGGTCTGTAATGATAGAAACTATTTAGGAATTCGGTTGCAACTAGTTGTAGCTAATTATTTTGAATTGAAACCAAGTCTTATAATTATGATTCAGCAACACTAATATAATGGAAGGGTATCATATGACCCTAGATGTGTTAAACGGGTCGGGCCAACCCATTTTTTGGGCCCAATTGGGTTGGCGTGCCATGCCAGGCATGACACGGTTCCTTAGAGGGCGGACCTGACATGGGCCTGTGGCTTGAAATCTGCCCGGGTTTGGATCAGGTCTTTTGATTTTTAGAAAATTAGGATTTCAGTGCCACATTGTCCCCCTGTTGAGCATCGCTCGGTGCATGGTCACCCATGCCCATGTTCCAGGCATCAGTGTTGTGCCAAGTATGGCATGCTGGTCAAAAACCTTCGGCACAACATGGTATGCTACGTGCCGAGGGTGCACCCGCCATGGGCCCGAGCTCACTACTATAACATGCCATGCCATGCCAGGCATGCCAAAAATGGGTTGGGCTTTGGGTCGGGCCCGGGCCACCCGACCCATTTGACA
The DNA here is from genome assembly GCA_029783825.1 of Sapria himalayana. Taxonomy (NCBI): domain Eukaryota; kingdom Viridiplantae; phylum Streptophyta; class Magnoliopsida; order Malpighiales; family Rafflesiaceae; genus Sapria; species Sapria himalayana. The sequence continues at coordinate 13,762,330 of JAREIK010000088.1, forward strand.
CTTATAGATGACCCTAATAATCATGCGGTGATATTTTGGGAGCTATTCGACAATGTAAAAATGAATGGAGTTAGTTCCAATAAAATAAGTTTATGATTATTTTTATTTTCATTAAGTAATAAGGCATGAAATTGGATCCAATATTTATCACAAGGATTCATTGATAGTTGAGATGAATTAATGAGGTCATTTCTCAATAAATTGTTCCTATCTTAAATTACATTTTGACTATGGAGTGAGATAACCCTATTCTGTAAACAAAATTTGACAAGATGAGCAGGTGAATAATATGATACTTGAGACTGTTTTAAAGAGTTATTGAGATGTCTTCAATATGGATTTTATTTGTAGTTCTAAGCTCAAACCTTCTACAATAGAATAAAATATATGACAATGTGCATGGTTAATATAATTTTTGGACTCTCAACTATGATTAAATCACCATATGAGGCATATCATTTATTTGAGGAATTAGTGAAAAATAATTATCAAACTCCAATGGATCACTTATTTTGAGGATACATTCCATAATATTAGAGTTGGACTAGTTCACTATAATTAAAGCAAAGATGTAAGCTCTTTTATAAAAGCTTAACATCCAAGAAGAAAAGAGAAGAATATTAGAAAAGATTATCATTTTACATCTACATGAATTAGTGGATTTGAATCCCATTTAGAAAATTGAGGAGGAAAACCAAATACAAAGTAAAGAATACATGTTTTGACCCAATAAAAATGTCGCAATGCATTACCATCCAAACTTGAGAAATCATGAGACTTTATTTGAAGGCTATGAAAGTGGATTATAGCATATTGTTCAATCTTCTAGAATTATTGAGAAAAACATAGAGGGCTACACTAATCGAGGAAGCTGATATTTTAATTATCAATCATCACGAAGAGAAGCCATGTTTGATAGAGGTGATGCAATCTATCCTAGCAAAATTCAAAAAAAAAAAATTGCTCAAAACAATCTGATGTGAGCATTTAAAGTGAGATGGAATGAATTGAGTTCGTTGATGAAGAATATAAAGCATCATCTAGTTCAATTGGCTTTATTAATAATGAGAAGAAGTGTAGGTGGGCTATCAAATGATATGGAAGTAAATTCAAAGAATTACTCATCAATATATCTTAGAAGTTGGAAGGAGCTACAAAGGCATTTTGAACAACTAAATTTTAAAAATGTTAGGGATCACAGTGCTATGACTTTTCCAAAAGTTGTGACTCTAGTTCTACAAAGGTATATTAAACAAAAAGATTCTAGAACTATTGGGAGTGACAATGCCACATACTCAAAAGTCATGACTCGGCTTGAAAGTCACCAAGAAGCCATGGTACATACTAAAAAGAACTAGAGTTATGATATATATGAAGCTGTGACACCTAACAATGTGATGACCCTAAAATAAGTGCAAGCCTAAGTTTCACCTAAATATGAGAAAAATAGTAAATAAGAAATAAAGAATTGAATGGAGGTTACTTGATGCCATGGAAAAAAAGAAATGGATCATAATGAAGCTAGCAAGTTTCTAATGAATCTTCTGTTTCCTCAATGATTTAAAAAGAACAAATTATGAACATTTTTATATGTTCCTTGATATATTTTAGATGTTAGAAGTAAACATACTATTTTATGAAGCTCTAGCCAAATGATGAACTACGTAAAATTAATGAAATACATAATGAGTAATAAAAGGAAGTTGGAGATGTATAAGACCATAAATATTGCTAAGAAGTATATCATGACTATTCAAAGAAGTTTTTAGAAAATTTTAGGAGCTCATAAGCTCCATTATACCTTATACTATTAGTGATCTTACCGTTCTGAATGCATTATGTAACTTAGAATCAAGTATCAACTTGATTTTATGTCCTTGTCAATTGCATGAAGATTAAATCTCACCAAAATTACCCTAACATCTTTTTCACTTTAAATAATAGATTAGACTATTGAGCACTTGGATGAAATCATCAAATATATATTGTTGAAGGTGTGTATGTTTATTTTTTCTATTAAATTTTATTGTATTAAGTATATAAGAAGACAACTATGTGCTGTTAATATTGAGATGACCATTTCTAATCACGGGATAAGCTCTTATCGATGTCAAGAAAGGGGAATATACCCTTAGTATTAGTGAGGAACAATTAAACTTTAATCTTCATAATGTCTTATGGGGAGACAATGATGAAATGTGGTGTTGGAGAATTGGCAATCTCTTTCATACAACAATGTAATAAAATTGGATTTCTAGTGGAAAGATTTTGTAGAAGACCATTAGCTAGATAAAAATAAAAAATAAAAAGCAGAAGAATAACTTTGGTATTATAATGAGGAATAAGAAAAATTAGAATTATATTGGAGTTATAAAAAAGAAAAAATAGAGGAAGGTGAATAGTATGAGGTCATGATATTTTTTGAAGTCATAACCTCTGAGCAATCTTATGTTGTACCTTTAGTGTTACATAATAAAAATGACTAAGGAAAACTTAAAGACAAAGCCACAGTTATGGGAAGTGTCATGACTTTGAAGATACAAAATGAATTAATCCATCAAAAGCATAAATACTAAGGCAGGGCTATTCATAGCACCTTGACTATGAAGATATAGAAAGGAAAGAGTGAGGAAAAACTTCAAGACAAAGTTACGGCTTCAATCATTGTCAAAACTTTGGAGTTATATGAAGAAAACGTCAAAGAAATACTTAAAGGAAAAACTATAGTGATATTTAAAGCCATGACTTTGGAGATCTAGAATGAAAAGAGACAAAGCATCAAAGAAGAAGAGTCCTGATGTTCACTAAAGTTATTACATCCAAAAAGGAAAAGGCCCAAGAAACAAGTGTAGCTAAGACAATATTGAAGGAAGAAACTAATAAGAATGAGGTAAAATAATATACTAAGAAGATAGCATGAATATAAGAGATCTCCAATAGAAAAAAAAAATATTTTGATGGTCTAGCTATGGATCTTAAATATAATGTTGCTTGAGAAGCAACCCTTTTTTTTTGCATGTATGATATAATGAATGCTTATATTCATCACATAAATAAATGTACACATCAAATGGCCTACAAGTATAGTCGTGGAACTCGAACCCTACTAAACTATCAAAATATCTACATGTTCGGCACTAATTTTAAACCCTATGACACTCAAATCCAGTCAAGAAATTTCTAATGTTAATGATGTTTTTTGTCATGGAGGAAAAAGTTATTAATTAGGGATGAGCAATTATGATAAATAAATATACACAACTTTTATACTACCATAACTAAGTTATAAATTGCATGACATAATAAATTGTTGATCTTTGTATAAGAGATAATAATAATCAAAATTATGTTTTTTTTACATAATTGCTAAACTATTCACAACTTTTGATTTATCTATTCATGATGCATGTTATAATTTTAGGACACAAGATCAAAACTTTTTTCTTCATGAATATTATTTAATAAAAGTTATTTGCTAATCCCTAATATTCATGCATCAAAAGTTATTAAAAACTATTCACAACTTGTGAATAGTTTTTAATAACTTTTGATGCATGAATATTAGGGATTAGCAAATAGTTAGATAGATAGACATATGATAGTCGAGACCAAGTTTTCCGACACAAGACTGTGAGGCTAGTAAAAGTGATATGGCAACATCAAGAAATAAAAGAAGCAACATGGGAACTTGAATACACGATGCATGTTGCTTATTCTTTTTTATTTTAAAATGAATATATGTGTTTTAGTAATTTAATAATTATTTAACTTCAGGATATGTTTATAATAGTAAAGATGTATCTGTGAAAATTTTAGGATGAAGAAATAAACTGAAAAAAAATATATAATAATATAATTTTGTTTCTAGAAAAAAATAAATAATAAAAAAATGAATAATATTATTTCTTATAGAAAAATGAATAAAAACATGAATAAAAAAATGAATAATAAAACAATAAATAATAAAAAAATAAATAATAGAAAAAAAATAAAAAAAATAAATAATAATAAAGTGAAATCTTGAAAAAAAAATGAAGAAATAAATAATATAATTTTGTTTCTAGAAAAAAAATGGGCAAAATAGTAATTTTATAATAAGAAAAATAAACTGAAAATATTAGAACCATGATGATAAAATAGACATCGTTATTGAATTCAGCTTGGAAAATATAACTATGATGACAAATTTTATCAAATCTTGAGGAAGTCAGAATTTCATTATTTTTTTTATTTTATTTAAATAATTATTAGAATAAATAAAAAAATAGAAGCAAAAGATCGTGCCATGACATCAGCACGTGGCAGCACCATGCGTGGTCATGTATAAAAAATCTATTATAATAATAATTTTTTTATAAAATAAAATTAAAAAAAATATTCGGAATCTAGAAAATGGGATGACGAGGAGAAAAATAAAAACATACTTCGACTTCAGTAGGGATAGAAACATAGAGTGTAGAGTAAAAAAAATAAATGATTCTTTAATTTTCTTTTGATCGTAATAGATTATTCTGAAGTTGGAATATAATAGTCTAAGAACTAAAGTTACTCGACGAGACGAGATCTTCAATTTGATATCAAATTTATAAAGATCTGTGAAATTTTCTAGAAGGTAGTAGTTTTTTCCTATCAGAATTTCTTTCTATTAAAAGGCCATTAATAATCATGTTTTATATTTTAATTCAAATTGTTAAAAATTTCATTGAAAATAGTTAATTGGTGAAAAGTTTCTATGTTTTATTTATTAAAATCTAGTGCATGATGAATTGGATTTGGATTATTATAACTATGTCTAAAACATCATTTAAATCGAAAATATCATAATTGTATTTCATACGCACAGGAATATTCTATATAAATGGGTGGGTGCATGATATATATATATATATAAAGGTATATGGATTATATTAGGCAAACTCGAATTAGTACAATGTCCAGACTAAGTTGCTTGGCATTTTTTTCTAGAGCATGGTTAATATAAATATGCGAACTCGAATTAGGATAATGTCCAGACTAGGTTACGTGGTGATTTTTGGAAAATATCTAAGGAAAAAAAATATTTTTTCGGAAAATATCCATTATGTATTTTGGAGGAGGTCCATATTTCTCGGAGTATATCCAAGAAAAGCATATTTTATTCGGAGAAATGTCCAATATGTTTTTCGGAGGAGGTTTGTATATTTTAGAATAATTCCAAAAAAATAAATAAATAAATAAATAAATATATATATATATATATATATATATATATATATATATATATATATATATATATATATATATATATATATATATATATATTAATAATATGTCATACTTGGCTTTGACATGTCTAAGGAAATCGATGGGACTCAGGAATATGGCGATAAAATATTTCATCCATAATTACATTCATGTAAATATTATACTCGAGTAGGTATTGATATATTTGCATGATATTTTCGATATTTGGATAGGGAGTAACCCTGTAGAAGATAACCTCTACTGAGATTTGCTCACTTTATTGCAGGACCCCTTTCAGATACAGGTCCAAGGTAGATGACAAATCCACATGCAGGATTGTACATGTGAAGGGAAGCTAGTTGTGGCTTAAATAATATGTTGTGTGTATTTTATTCTATTGAGCAAATAAAATGAAAAAAATATATATGTTATATTTGAGAAAATTTTATTTTATTGCACATTGTATTGTGTAATGGAATGAATGGGACCCCCTGGGGATGAGGTGTCACAAAGGTCACTCTGCATTTAGTGTCATGGTTTTTGAGATGAAAACTAAGTATTTAAAATACTAGTCTTTCATTCTAACTTTGTATTGTTTGACAGCATGTATGGATCCTAGGGTTTAGGTGGAAGGGGTAAAAAATATTTTGACATACATATCAATGTGCATGAACCATGTACACCAACCTGAATTTTATTAATAAAAAATTAACTAACTTATTTACATATTACGATACTAAGTATAATAGTTGTAGGAAGGCTTCGATTATGGATATGGACTTCATATTTGAAGATGATGACTTCTCCATTCAATTAGATAGGGACAAACAATGGAGCCATCCATCATAGAAGGGAGTTATCTTGATACTAAGATATTGATTACTACTTCATCCTATTACTTGATGATAAAAAGAATTTGGATATTTTATAATGGTAGAAATCATAAGAATCCACCTATCTCATACTATCTAAGATGACATTTGATTTTCTGACTCCTCTAGAATCTAGCATAGCCTCGGAGTTTAGTTTTTCTATAGCAACCAATATTATTTCAAATAGGAGATTGAGATTATGATCATATATTATAGAGATACTTACGTGCATGAAGGACTAAGTATATTTGAGGTTGGGCATTCATGATAAAGTGCAAGAGATGATGGCAAATGATAATTCGTGGGACATAAAGATCAATGATATTTTGGGACTAGTGACATCTTCAGATGCATTCATGATAATGATAAACTACATCTCTATCTGCACTTCCATACCATAGACATCAATTGATCATTAATGATTCTTAATTATAAGTGATACCATGCTAGTCAGCTATTACTTGTTTAATTTTGTTGTTTTTTTATCTCATTATGATTATTACACTATTAATGTATTAGATATTGGATTGTACTTATTATTATATTCAATTTTGATGTTTTAAATATGTTTTACACATTATTGATACTATGCTTTTGTTCCGTAAATACTTTATTGAAATTAAATGATTTTTTTAATATTTTATTTGAGCTAAATCAAACACAAAGTCAATTTACAATCATGTCATAATGATTTAAAAATTAAATTTATATTCAGATTTAAAAGTAAAGCCCAAGCCCCCCAAAAGTCCAAAATAATTGAACTAATTCGTGGTAGCATGAACCAGCTAGAACCTAAATTTAATTTTATGATGTGTTAGGCCACCATTCTAGTTCTCATACTGCCACACTGAAATGAGTCATGCTGACACAACACGACCTATCTGACACCTCTAGAAAAATCTCTAAAGAGTTATTGTTGCACTTTGTGTTTTGGTCTCGAAGAGTGAAGAAAAAGAAGATGATTTTTTGGGTCTCTCATCTCTTTTCTTTTATAGTTCAAAAATCTGACATTTGTCCAAGTAAAATATTATGGCTTTGAGATGATGCGGGAACTTTGGCCTTTTTTTTCTTGAACTTAAGGATATAGCTCTTGGAAGTGACCATGGCTTTGGAATGTCTCATAATCTTTCTATGATACAAAATTATGATGCTTAGAAGTATCCATGACATATGCATTTTGTCTCTATAATATAAAGTTGTGGCTTTGTGAATGTGCCCTGACTTCTATTTTCTTTTGCATCAAATTACCAAGGTGCTAGGAATAGCCATGGATTTGGATTTGTGTCTTTTTTTTTTTTGTATCAAATGATCAGACACTAGGAATGGTCATATCTTTGTCTTGGTCATTCTTTTGCATCAAATATCTTTGGCCCTAGGAATGATTATGACTTTGGATTTGATCTTTCTTTTCTATCAAATGGCCACAATGCTAGGAATGATCATGAAATTGGGTATTAGCTTGTACTTCTAAGTCACATCTTTTCCTTTTCTTGAGGGAAAGAGTCATGGTCTTGAAAGTGACAATGCTCGAGTAATGCCCTATATAATATTTTATATCCAAAAATCATAGTACTAGATAATTATCATGACTTTGGTCTAATTAGTTTTGACTCTAACTTTTTGTATCTCAAAAGTCATAGTTTTGGGAAAAGTTCATGACTCTAAATTAAGAATACAAAGTCTTAGTAAAGATAAATCCGTAGCACTAAAAAATGATTGTGAGTTTTAATACTAGCAGGATACTTAGTTACTACAATATAAAACTAATATGACGGTCATTTAATTATTATGAGATAAATATGATTGCTACTCTAAGATAATATTACAACCAAAAAGAAAGTTTTGTATAAGTAAAAGATTATGCTAATGAGATGTTAGAGTCATGATATATAGAGATTACCATTACTAAATACATAGAGTTTTGGATAATCATGAATGCTATAAATACTTGATGAACCATACATCATTAAGTCACTAATTACCTTCAACATGATTATTAATGAAAATCCATCAAAACTTTAAGTCATAAATTGATCCAATTATATCACATTTCTATGCTTACACATAATCTAATATTACACCAAATACATAAGAATATTTAGTATTTTACATATTGAATAAACTCTTATACTAAAACTATTATTCATCCTCAAACAATAACTCTCCCTCAATAAAAAATAAATCATACATAATCTCAAACAAATTTATCATAATTGATTACAACATCACAATATAAAAATATACAAAAAGTAAAAATCAATGAGCCAAGAAAGGCTGGAGATATGATTTTTCTTTAAGATCAAACTCTTCAAAGGGAAAGTAAGTTCAAGAGTGCTCAAAAATATGATGAGACTTTGTTATGCTATCTAATTTTATTAGTTAGGTAATATCCTAAAAGCTCATTAATGATAGCATCTTTTTCAACTAAGATCTATATGTGTACGTGTTATATAAGTAGTAAAATAGACTTTAGTCTAGATATTTATCTTATAAAGATTTTAATCATGATTTAATTAGTTAATAATGAGATAATCTATTTTTAGTAAAATAGATATTTAGATTATTAGACAATCTTAGGTAGTGATTTATTCATTTAATCTATGTGATATCATTTATGTCGCTCAACTTTAATTATGTTGGACAAAAATTAAAGGTTGGGTTATTATGCAATGACTCCTTTTCCTAATAGCATACAAAGTGGTTATCACCATTGAGCCTATCCCAATGGTGGTCCCCTCATTTTTTTCCTTTTTGTACATCACCGCTAAGATAATAATTCATTTCTTTTAGAGAGTCATCCATAATCTCATACCTTTTAAGCAACTTCAAAAATTTCCCTTGATGGTTATTTCATATGCTCAATCTTCTTTTCCTTCCTAAAATACTATAAAGACCATAAATAAAATGGTTTGTAAGTATTTGAACTTTTGAATTAATAGGCACCATATTGAAAACAAATTAAAGTATATTTCTCTCAAAGTCACTAGTGTGAACCAACAAATAAAATAGCTCATAAGGGCTATGACTACCTTGTAAGTGACAACATACTCATGCATGTATTGATGGTTTCATGGCATCATCCTTTTTCGTTGATGATGCAAATCATATACTTAAGGTGAACCCTTTGGAAAAGTACCCTATATAATATTCATCTCAATTGAGAAAAATTTATTTTAAGATAAATACAATGGATTGAAATATAAAAGTATTCACACTTTCAACTCTATAAGTAGCATACTCATAATGATTAATATATAAAATATTTAGATTTCAATGTACAAGTTTATCTCATGCATTATGATTAAAAGGGTTTTCATTTCCCTCCTACCATATGCATGAGTGAGTCTCATGGTTTACTTGTCACTATCCACCAGGAAAATCTCATAGAAATCTATCAATAGTCAAAACCCTAATTCAAGTTCTTTTAAGATATATACATAAGATAAATCAAATCATCCATTAATTCATTCATAAATACAACCAATTACTTAAAATATCTCAAATTACACAAACCCTAGACCCATGCTAGTTTGGTATACATTTTCAAATACATCTCTAGAAGAGATGGGTCTGAGAGCCATGCCTTTCAACTTTAGTGATTAACATAAATCTAAGTAGGAAATCATGACTATCATTAGAAATTCACAACTCTGGTGTTCATCTCTTCCCCTTGAGATCCTAATGCTAAAAAATGGCCATGACTATATTCTGCATCTTGAATTTTTTGTAATGAAAAGTTTAGGCACTAGCAATGTGCATGACTTGGGCCTAATCTCTTTATAACTTAAATTTGTGGTACTATGAAATAGTAATGACTTCATCCCTTTGTCTATTCATAGTTTATAAAAGGTCATGTCATTGTGAAGTGGGTGTAGAATTGTGATAGCTTTTCATATTATTATAGTGTTGTGATGCTATATAGAGGCAATGATGTTGCCAAATGGTCTTTCTTGAGATTTTTATGATCATGATGCTGAGAAATAGCAGTGACACAAAGGTATTTCATGTGTTGGTTGTGGCTGCAATATTAGGAAATGCCACAATGCAAAACTAACCTTTCATATCTATTAAGTGTCCATGATACTGTGGGTGGCCGCATCATTAACCTTATCTTCTCTCATATATCATGTTTCAATGATGCTATTAAGATACTACAAGATTGACACTTAGCATTGAGCATACAAGTCATAGCTATGTTTTCATTTAAAGGATAAAAGTCATAGTCTTGGAAATAGTCGTACTCAAATAATATCCTCTATAAAATTTAGTGTCTCAAAAATTATAGCTTTAAAATAATTACATGACTTAGGTATGAGTAGTTGTGAATCTATAATTTTCTATAGATCAAAAGATATGGCTTTGTAAAAAGGGTATGACTCTGATTTTAGACTATGAGTCATATTAAAGATAAAGTCATGACACTTGGACTTAACTATGACCTTGAATACTAGTAGGATACTTGGTTACTATGAAGGAGAATTAATATCATAGTCATTAAAATTTTTTGAGCTAGGTATGACTATGACTCCAAGATAATATCACAACTATTAAGAATGTGTCATATAAAAAAAATTATACTAATGAGTTAGTAGAGTTGTGACATACAAGATTTTTCTCAACCAATTAGATAAAGTTTTGGCTAAGAATAGATACCAAAACTATGTGAGACTTAATGATCTATTCCCTCTGCTAAATACTTTAGCCACATTTCCATGTCTGTATTTCATTATAAACTACTAAAATACATAAGAATATTCAATATTTTGAATATCAAACAAACTTACACACTAAAATAAATACTTATCTTTGAGCAATAATTTTCTCCAAAAAAAAGAAACAATATCCAAACATCTCAAATTAGTTCCATTCCATGGGTACATTATCACAATATGAGAATAAATAATAAGAATACAAATCACAATGGTGATGGAAGTGACCTATATAATTTTATTTCAGGATCATACTTTTTGAAAGAGAAATTCAACATCAAGTGGTCAAAATATGGTAGATAAATTGATGACCCTTCCTGAGTCTCCCCTCTATATAGATAACTCGTCCAATGTATTTGCCAAAATATCATATAGAGCCTCATGTCTTTACCCAATCGAATGAAACAATATGTGAGACTCAACGCATATTAACCACATTTCAATATCTACATATCATTATAAACCACTAAAATACATAATAATATTCACTATTTTGAACATCAAACAAAATTACATACTAAAACAATTACTTTATCTTTGAGCAGTAATTTCCTCCAAAAAAATGAAACAATGTCCAAACATCTCAATTTAGTTCCACTCCATGAATACATCATCACAATATGGGAATAAACAATAAGAATACAAATCACGATAGTGATGTAGGTGACCTATATGATTTTCTTTTAGGATCATACTCCTTGAAAGAGAAATTCAACATTAAGTGCACAAAATATGGTAGATAAATCGATGACCCTTCTGAGTCGCCCCTCTATGTAGATAACCCATCCAATGTATTTGCCAAAATATCATACAGAGCCTCATGTCTTTACCCAATCGAATTTAATACAACCTCAAAACATTCCATCACAAAATATAATTCTATTTGATTTGTACAATAATTTTCTATTTCATCTCTCCACTAGTAATTCATATATGTCATTTCATTTATATTTGCTATCTTTTTCCTTCATTTCTTTTTTCTAATTCACCGCAACCATTTTGTTCAAATTTTCAAATGATTTGGTACTTATTGCCAGTCTAACATTCATACATTTCATTCCTTCCTCCGAGAGTTTGTAGATCCGATCTACAACCATTACTTGTGTCACAAAAAAAGTCATCTCTTTTTTATATAGATGATTTTTCATATCAGATCATGTTTTTTAACCTTTTTCACTACTCATATGCATAAGGAATTGATCTCTCTTTTTAGCTCTTTCTTATTTCACTCTACATTCTACCAGATATTTTTCAAAATATACAAAATATCCATTAATATGCTACCATGCTTAGCTAAGAAATGCTCAATGCAAGCTAGCTTGTCTTCTCATATCCCTAATCTACTTTTCTTATATTGTGTGTCGAACATGGTAAAGGATGAGCCTTATTTCTAAATTTCAACTGGTCATTCCCCTTCGAACATCAACTTCTTCTCTTTTCTATCTCATTCAATTTCTCTCTTCATGCCCAACAATATCAAGGGGACATTATCGGGCACATTACATTAACTTGTGTATCCGTAGGAATTCCCTCAGCTAAACACAATAAAGTAATAAAGGATGAATGAATTAGTTGATCAAAAAATTCACCTTTAAGGAATCTAAGAATTGATTTCTCCAAAAAAAATTTATATCAAAGTGATACCCAATGATGATGGCATCTAATAATAACACACTTTCCAGAATAATCATAGACATTTGGAGAATGAGTAATAAAAATTATCATATAAAGTATAACCAAACTTTACTCACCTTCATGAGTTATGCTCTCATCAAATATCCATATTCATTCTTCAAAGTTACCCTCCATGTGTCTTTATCATCTATCAATAGTTTAGTGATAGTTAGAAAATCTATTTCACTAAAGATTGATTTGAAATACATACTATCTTTTGCCCCCAAGAATCTAAGCAACTAATTAATGATACTCCTATCAAAATGAATTCAAATTCATCTCACATGGCACATCTTCCACCATCTATTATCAAATTATCATATAACTCTTTTACAACTAATATATTATATGCATACAAAATTATATCTAATTCTATTTTCTAATAATATCACCTAAGGGAAGAATGAATTAGTTGAATCTCCTCTCTCTCCAATAAATTTAGAGGTGTCAAGTGGGTAAGATGACCCGAGCATGAAATAGTCTTGAATTGTGCCAAACCTAGTTCATGCCAACTTAAGAAATGGCTCATGCCATGGTAGGGTAGAGGCTACCATGCTTCTTGTTGGGCCAAGCATGACCTAAATGCCTGGATCATTAGCATGGTCAACAAGCATGGTGACTAGGACCGAGGATCGAGAATGGGTTATGAGTCGCACAAAATTGAGTAACTGATTTTTTGTGGTGGCATTGTGGTCACGGTGGCTGTGGCTAATGGATGATGCATGTGGTGGCACGTCTTCCACCATCTATCTTTCAAATTAGCATGCAACTCTTTTACAACTGATATATTTTCTAGTTCTATATGCATACAAAATTACATCTAATTCTATTTTCTAATAATATCACCAAAGGGAAGAATGAATTAGTTGAGTCTCCTCTCTCCAATAAATCTAGAGGTATCAAGTGGGTAGGATGACATGAGTACAAAATAGTCTAGAACCATTTATGGACCTAGGCCATGCCAGCTTAAGGAATGGCTCATGGCATGCTAGGCTAGAGGCTACCATGCCTCTTCCTGGGCCAGGCATGACCTACATGCCTAGCTCATTGGCATGGTCAACAAGCATTGTGACTAGGACCGAGGGTCGAGAATGGGTCAGGGGTCACACAAAATTGAGTAACTAATTTTTTGTGGTAGCACTATTGTGGCATTGTGGTGGTTGTGGCTGTGGCTAGTGGATGGTGCTTGTGGTGGCACTACCCACAAAATTGGCATGATCCAACATGACTTGAGTCGACCCAACACATTAGGCACGAATCTACTTTAAATCATGCTGGTCATGTCATCCCGTGCATGACATGTTGGCCCGACTAGGCTACCAAAAAATGGGTATGATGGCATGGCATGACCCATTTAACACCTCTAAATAAACCTATATTTACAAAGCATGGAATTCATCAATCTTGTTCAATTTCTATAATGAAAGTCATCTTTGGCATTGTGACCCCTGGTGATATTTTTATAGTGTTAGGTTTCTATCTATTCTCTCTCTCTCTCTCTCTCTCTCTCTCTCTTTATGGTTCATCTCCATAATATTTTTATTTGATGTTCTCTTTCCTTTCATTATTGAATCAATAAAAAATACACATTTAGGGTGGATGGTCATGACATTGTTAAAAAAATTAGGGTTTTTTATGGAGTAGATTCGATGGTTATGTATTTATACTCATTACCTAGTAATTGAAGGTCACTCCTCTATGGGTTTATATTTATTATGTAAATGAAAAGTCACGACTTTATAAAAAGTATTATCTTCCAAGTCATGGCATTGTGTGAAAGTTATGACTTTTTCAAATAGCTTCTAAAATGTCTCCCTCATATAGCACAAAAGTTGTGACTCTAAAAAACCACGGACTTTATCATTTATTTTATATGATGTTTTTTCTTATATAATACTAAATTCATAGCTTTGAGAAACTATCACAATATTTAGGGATGACTTTTTCTTTTTGTAACACTAAAGTTGTGACTTTGAAAAACTATCGTGGCTTTGAGCAAAACATTCTAAATAGGAGTTGATTTGAATCTATAATTCTTTTATATGTGGGGGAGGTGTAAGTGTGTGTGTGTGTGTGTGGGTATGCAAATTTTATTATCACAATTCATCACACAAGAAAACAAATATTAGCTAGGTTGCGTCTTAAGTAACACTACATTTGTATCCATAACCAAGCATTCAAATCTTTTTTTCTCTACTTTGGAAATCTTTGTAGTCCATGCTAGCTTCTCAATATATTATTTTATTTTTTTCTTACTTGCATTCTTATTATTAGTCGTGGATGCTAAAAAATATTTCTCTATTCCCTCCACATAATTAGTTTGTGCATTGATCTTTTTTTTTTCTCAATAGCTTAATGAGACCATATCTTTGAGTTTCACTTCAAGATTTTCAACCACATAATTTTATGCACTAGCTATGGAGATTATATCATTTACTTCATCTTCTACTTGGATAGCTGAGGCTGTATGTTAGACTTCCAATTCAATATTTTTTATTATAATTATCTACATACTAGACATGTAGATTTCAGCATTTACTTTAACTTCTTATTTTCAAACAATTAAGGTTTTGTCTTCAATTTTTTCTTCAAGTTTTTTTACCATCATTATCTCTATATTGGCCAAAAAAGTTTCATCCTTCATTTCTTTCTCGTCTCTTTAAATAATTGAAGATGTATCTTCAATGTACTCTATAACCATTTCTATCATTGTTATAGACAATTTTAATGTCACACTTTCTTTATACTTAGACTAATTCATGACTTTTTCTCTTTATTTCTCTCATTTGTCTTATCCTTTCTTTTTCAAGGGCATTGTCACTTCTTAATTCTCTCAGTAATTTATCTAGTTTAGCTATCCAATAAGATTTTGAAGATAGTTGAGATCCATAATATGTCCTCGTTTTATGACTTTCATATCCCCAATCTCAATAACTATCCTCTCACTAATAATAGAATTGATAATGGTTATCATAAGATTCGATATAAAAGTTACTTCTTTGATCATAATAAGTCACATTATAATTATTGTTTCGGATATTCTCACTCATTTCTATTATAATTACTCTAATACACCTTTCATATGCTTTATTATCCTTCCATTGCTCTTTAAAATAATTTGCTATTAAAGAAACGAAGAAAAAGAAAAAAAATACATATGAATCTAAAAGATAACTATCCACATTCAAACTAGTTAACAATATTTAGATTTTAGATCTATACATATTTATCAAATTTAATGCTATCTAAACTACTAAAAAAATATCTTATTACAAGAATAATTATGTCAACTTATATTGATTAACCAAACTAAATATTTCTCGACTATGCAATAATAAAAATTTCCGATATATCCATAAATTCTAAGTATCGATATATCCATTAAAACCGATATATCTATCCTTGATTAGTGCTCATATACAAATACATATCGATATATCTTCGATATATCCGATATATCCGTAAAATCCAAGTACCGATATATCCGTAAAAACCGATATTTTAATCCTCGTGATTATGATATGAAAAAGTTGTTCTAACTTTGTTATGCCACCTAATTTTTTTGGTTAGGCAATGTCTTAAAAGCTTGTGAATTAGATTACTTCAATTGTGATATGCAAGTACATAGGTTATACAAGTAATAAAATATAGTTTTATCTAGATATTGATCTTAAAAGGATTATATAAATAGTTTGATTATTTATCAAAGAGATAACTTTTTTTTAGTAAAATGGATACCCAAATTATTAAACAATCTTAGGTCCATGATTTATTCATTTAATCTATGTAATATCATTTAAGTTGCTTATCATATATTATATTGTACATAGGATTAAGGTTGAGTTGTTGTGTAATAACTCATTTCTTTAATGGCATACAACATAGTTGTTACAATGGTGGTCCTCTCATAGCTATCTTTTCAATATCTCACCATAGAGACAATAATTTATCTTTGCTTGAGAGTCATTCATAATCTCATACCTTTTAGGTAATTTTGTCAACTTCTTTTGATAATTATTTCATATTCACACTCTTATTCTTTGGACTCAAATATCAAAAGGCTATAGATTGATAAGATTTGTAAGTATTTATACTTGTGGCTTCATCATCATCATTCTCATATAATTAACATATGCTTCCCTCAAGTATCACCGGTGAGAACCATACATGTAAAAGTAGTTCATAATGGATGTCATTAATTTGTAAGTCACAACATACTCACACATATTTTGAGGATCATCTCTCATCATTCTTATTGGTGATGATATGGCTCACACACTAAAGGTGAATCCCATAGGAGTTCACTTTATATAACATCCATCCTAATTGAGAACTAATTTTTAAAGATGTGCATAATAGATTGATATGTAAAAATATTCACACTTTCAACTTCAAAAGCATCATACTCATGATAATTAACATACTCAAATTTTAGGTTTTGATATATATATTTATCTTGTGCATCATAATCAAAAGTGTTGTCACTTCTTTCCTACTATATGCTTGAGTGATCCGCGTGGTTTAATTGTCATTATCCACCATACAATCTTTTGCAAATCAATCAATAGTTAAACCCCTAATTCAAGTTATATTTAATCATCATCTATTAATATCCATACATAAGATAAATTTAATCATTCATTCATTTATAAATAAAACTAATTATATCACATATCTCAAGTAACACAAATCATAGACCCATGAAAGTTTGGTACAAATTT